>VYXB01007429.1:115668-154287 GCA_013397135.1 Pachyramphus minor | reverse complement strand
GCGGTCGCTGCTGCTGCGGGAGGCGGAGGAGCGGGGCGAGGCGGCGCCGCGCGGGGACCCCATGGCGGAGCGGCGCGGGGCCCGGCTCCGCAACCCCGCCGGGGCCCCGGAGAGCGACGGCCGGACCGTGACCTGCTGCCTGTTCTCGGAGCGAGAGCCGGGCNAGGCGCGGGCGCGGCTGCTGCTGCTGGAGCAGGAGCTGAAGGCCGTCACCTACTCGCTGCTGAAGCGGCTGAAGGAGCGCTCGCTGGACAGCCTGCTGGAGGCGGTGGAGTCCCGCGGGGGGATGCCCGGAGGCTGCGTCCTGGTGGCCCGCACCGAGGTGCGCCTGGGGGGCCTGGCGGCGCCCCCGCACCTCCTCCTGGGCAAGCTGTTCCGCTGGCCCGACCTGCAGCACCCCGCCGAGCTGAAACCCCTCTGCGAGTGCCAGAGCTTCGGCGTCGCCGACGGACCCACCGTCTGCTGCAACCCCTACCACTTCAGCCGCCTCTGTGGGCCAGGTGAGCAGCGGCGAGATGGGTTTACCCCCCCGAAAACACCCACCGATTTGGGGGTTCGGGGGTTCTAGGCCCTTCCTGGGTTTATCTGAACCCTCGTGGGCAGGGATGCCCGCGGGGGGATGCGCCTGGCGCGGGGTCCCCGCCGGGCATCCCCCGCTCCCCTGCAGCCAGCGGTTCCAGCTGTGCGTAAAAAACCCTTTCTCTTTTTATTTCCTTTTTTATTTTTTTTCCCCTTCCCGCGGAGTTTCCCCGCGCTCTGGGAGCCGGAGGGGCGATAATCGGCGGCTCCATCCCGCTGGCGCCAGCCTGGCTCGCCCGTATCGGAGCCGGGCGGTCACCGCCGCCGGCTTAAAGCCGCAGGACCCGCCGGGCGCCTCGGGGGGGCTGCGGGGATGCCCCCGCCGCGGGGATCCCCCAACCCGCGGGGGAACCGGGCTTGGGGGATCCTGCATATCTCGGGGCTTTCTCAATTTTTTTTTTTTTTTTGGCGTAGGCAGATCGTGAGCGTTTTCAAGGAGTGCGTTTGGTGTTCTGGAGGGTTTTGTGTTTCTCTCAGCAGCGCACGATCGTGTTTCCGTGTGAGCTGGGAGCAGAGGCGTGCTCGTGTTTGAGCTGCAGAAATCGAAATGATACTTACAGGGCTGGACAAAAACTCTACGACAAAACGGGACAGTTGGATTCCCACTGACAAAGGATAGGATTAGGTGGGATTTTAGGAAGCAAGTTTTCCCTTGAGGGTGCTGAGGCCCTGGCACAGGTTGCCCAGAGAAGCTGTGGCTGGCCCATCCCTGGAAGTGTCCAAGGCCAGGTTGGACTGGGCTTGGAGCAACCTGGGCTGGTGGAAGGTGTCCCTGCCCATGGCAGGGGGTTGGACGAGGTGATCTTTAAGGTCCCTCCCAACCCAAACCACTCTGATGCTGCTGGTCCCTTTTTTTTTGGCAAGAACTTGGATTTTCTTTCTTATTTTGCAATCTGGTCTCCTGCCTCACTTTGTGCTTTGCATCACTTCTTTCAAAGAAACTTCTCTGCTGAGCGTGCTTCCCCCAAAGGTCGCTAGAGGCTGGAGGCAGCTTTTTTACTCCAGTTGGAGTTGCGTTTGTAGGAACGGGGCGTTTATTTTAGAAACGAGCGAAGTTTCCCAGTTACTTTTCGTGCAGCCGTGGTGGTTTTCCCAGCCGTGTGCGGCTGCCAGCCCTGTGCTGGGAGTAGTAGAAAGCAGAGCTGTTATCAAGTGCCCCCTTATCACTTTGATAATGGGTGACTGTGCCAGGCCCCACCCGCGCCGGCTGGGCGCTGGTGGCAGGAGCCAAGAAAAGGCCCTGGGGCCCTTTTCCACAAGTGGCTGCCTGCAGGGATCATCCGTGTTGGGGTTTCCCACCCAGTTTACTGTGGGGTGACGGAGCTGAGGGGTGTGAAGGCACCGAGGTGCTTTGAAGAAGGCCCCGTGGCAGCAGCTGGGACCAGCATGGCACAGGTCGGGCTGTTACATCCTCCCGGGGACTGTGGCACCATTATTTTTATTTTGAGACTCCTAAGCACCCTGTGAGAAGAGCATCCTGTACCCTTAGGGGAGATGGGGAACGTTTTATGCAAGGAGTAGATGACCCTAAAGGCATCCCATGGGGAATGCTGAGGTTCTCTTTGAACTCACTCAAGCTGAGCTGCAGTTGTTGGCCAAGTGCTTTCAGATCAGGGTGGGAGCTGAGGAGCACACTTGTGTTTTGGTAGGCTGGGGTCAATGTGATGCTGCTGATTTTCAGTACAATTTCTTACTGAAGTCAGTGCCTGCTCAGTGCTGGTGCCATGGCTTAGCCCAGCTGGCTGCACACTCAGTTTTGGCGAATTATAATTCAATAAACGCGTCACCGTCTTACTGTGCAAAAGAAGAACCCCTCTAATCAGGACACAGAGTAATGAAGGGCTTTCATCAGGCTTTTGCATGGACTTGACCCTTACAAGGGCAGCAAGAGCCAGTTGAATGACCTGATTCAGCAAAGCACTTCTGAGGACTTGCTGAACTTGGAGCACATGACTGCTGCAGCCCTGCTGCCTAAAGCTGAGTGTGAGCTCAGGAGCTTTGTGAGGTGGAGGTGGGGGTGAGCAGGATCATGGATCTGCTGCTGAGCCACTTGTGTGCCAAGGGCTTGGTTGGGAGGGACCAGAATTTGGTGGTTTGTTGGCTGAAGCCAGCCTGGCTCTGGTGCCAACCTTCATGGGCCAAGAGAGGAGCATCTTTTCATCACCCAACACCTTCTTTCAGTGCCTGTGTGTTTGGGGAGCTCTGGTTCAGTCCATGTGTGTTGGAATCATGATTGGAAGGTTGTCTCTCAAGACAGATGATGGAAACCTGGTTCTTTGGGAAGCAACATCATGATTTCTGTGGTTCAAACTGGGTGTCCAGGCACAGATATGGGACAGGGGTGTAGGGGACTCTTGCAATGTTTTCAGCAGTAAAGCCCACTTTGAATGGTCAAGGTGGAAACCCCATTCCTCAAAAATTGGGAAAACTCTTAGTCTCCAGTTGCATCCAGGTGTTTTTTCTACCCTTGAGAGAGTTCCTACCCCAGAAGAGAAAGCGGGAGGGTTTGTTGATAACCTGAACACAGCACTAACCTACAGTTTTGTTTTTCCAGAGTCTCCACCACCTCCCTACTCTCGGCTGTCTCCTAATGATGAGCAAAAGCCACTGGGTACGTGTTTTCCCTCTTTTGATGTCCCGGGAACTCTTTCATGGTGCAGCCCTGGTGTTGGTTCTGAGGCAGCCCTCCCTGGCATGTCAGGCAAAAGCCAACAAGTCGAGGTTTTATGGCTCCTCATTATTTCTGAGCAAGCATCACCTGACAGGCTTTAAGAAGTAAATGGATGTCAGTTTATCCTCCCAAATTACCATGTAGACACATGCATATTTTCCAAAATAATATGAAGCTCTATTTTTAATGAAGGCGTAATGAAAGGTTACCAGACGTCATGTTTTGTCTGCGTGTGTAATCTGTGGGATGATGGAGCAGAGGGGGAGTGGGAGCTCCTGGGTGCCATTTCCATAAAGCCCTGGCTGCTCTGCACCTTGGAGGAACCGGCTCTTTCCCTTCCTTCTGCTCATTGCAATGAGATGTAAAGTCTTTGAAAACTCGGCAGTGTGTGATTTCTGAGTGGGGTATGGCTTTTCCTGGTGAATTATGGAAGGTTTTCAAAGCAGAAGTGGTGAAAGTGGCTGAGATGGGTACCTGGGCACGGAGTGAAGGGTGCTGGAGAGCCTGGCAGCCTCAGATCCTGGTCCCACATGCTGCATGTTGGCTTGGAGATGTTTCAAGTTGGCAGCGCTGCATCCTGCCCATCTTTCTCAGCACCTGCTTCTTGCTCAGTTAAATGGGAAGCAAAGATGTGGGAAAGAAGGGGAGGAATCCCATGTCCCTTGTGGGTTTTTTGCTGAGATCCTTGCAGCTGTGGGATTTCTCCCTTCATCTGTGGCCCGTGTCTCTGACCTGTGGGTGTAGTGACCAAGGTGAGCCGCTCTTGCTCCCCATGAGGGAGGAGGCAGACAGGGTTTGGCAGGGTGATAGGAATGGGACAGTGTTCCTGCCTGTCCCACCCAGCCCCGAGGGAAGGCGGGAGCTGTGCTGTGCCAAAGTTGAGTCCCTGCCCTGGCATTTCCCTGCGGTGCAGCCACATGGGCACCCAGTGCCTGTCGGAGGGACAGGCACCTTCACCACCACAGGGCTGTGACCTGGGTGTCCTGCAAAGCCAAACTGGCTGCTTGTGGGATTTTTTTCTTATTTTTCTTAGGTGTGGAGGCAAAAAAAAAAAAGTTGTTGTTCCTCCCTGTGCTCCCCCTTCCAAGTTAATTCCCTTTAGAAACTGCTTGTGCTGCAGGGAGAGATGATAGTGAGCAACATGTGACTTTATTAAAACAACAGCCAGGGATTGAAATTTGCTTCACTGGCTTGTTTGATTGGAAAAATAATAGTTAATCTGTGAGCAAACAGTTGAGCACTTAATTAGAGGGGTGTAAGCAAGAGAGAATAACAAAGACTCTTAACTTGTTAAAACAAAGTTTCCTTCGCTTCAGCAAAGAGGAAGGAAGGAAGGAAGCAAGAATAAACAGCTTCAAGAATTTTAATGGTGATAATTAAGTATAGTAACTCTGACTTGTTTAGAGGCTTAATGTAACTTTATCCAGTAAGCACCAAGTTCCTACTTGTTTGATCAACTTAACTGGAGTTATTTTTGTGGTCGAGGCAATTCAGACTTTGCATTTTGCGTGGTGGAGCTACAAAGTTAATCGTGGCTTTCTAGGTGTGGAGGCAGCTCCTCGGTGGAGAGCTCCTCGGGGTGGTGGTGGGAAGCTGGAGAGCCACTGGTGCTCATGTAGCCCTGGCAAACACAGGAGGACTAAAAGTGCTTTTTTTTCCCCCAGATCTATCAGATTCCACGTTGTCTTACACTGAAACAGAGGCTACAAACTCGCCCAACGTCACGCCCGGAGACTTCTCAGGTTGGCAGATGTTTGCGCCTTCCCGCCCGTGTGGTCTGAGCTGGGGGCTGGGGCAGCACAGCAGGAGGGTGTGGGGGGTCCTGCTGTTGGTTTGTGTTCTTGGTGTGAAAGGGAGGAAGAAGAGAGCAGTTACTTGAGTTGGTTGGTCAGAGGTGGTGCCAGTGTTCCACGTGTTGTGATAAGGTGCTGTTTGTGGGACGAGCGGGGACATTTGGGAAGTGGCCACATGTGTCCCACGTGTGGAAGCCACCTGGACTTCTCCCAAGCTCCAGGGCCATGGGCTGCTGTGGGGTGGGGCTGGACACCCTCCCCATTTCCATGGCAGGAGCAGTGAGGCCATTCCAAATGATGCTGCCTTGTGGTGGTTCTTGCCGAGTCCGTCTGGCTTGTGTTACCTGTTGGGCCCCGGCCCCGCGGTGCAATCCCTGCTTTTGTGAGCAGGATTCCAGCTACGGTGCCATTGAAGCTCCTGAACAAAGCTTAGCTTAATTAGGTCCTGGTTTTTCCCTCTGCCCCACCCCTGCAACCTTTCATTCATTTAATGGGACTCTGTGAGGCCTGGGGTGGTTTTACCTGACAGCAGGTAAAGTTGGGACTTTCCTTGGCTCTGCATTGGGCTCTGGCTGCAGTGATGGTTCCACATCTTTCTCTGTGGTGCCTCATCCCAGGCTGGGTGCTGACTGTGCAGGGGACAGGAGGGGCCTGTCTACAGGACGAGGTTTAATGTCTTTGGCTGGTTAATGGTCTGAGAGCTGAGATGAAGGTTGACAAACCTTGGTCCTGGTGGGGCCCCATGTGCTTCCTTCAGTGACTGGTGGGGTAGGATTGGGCACCTTGGTGCTGAGTTGCCGGATTGCTGAGCACATGGATTGAACTTGCTGCTCTTTCTGGGGATGCTGTAAGTTGGTGCTGGTGGTAGAGGGGACCACTGGGGCACTGGTCCCTTAGTTGTGGCTTTTCTCTTGGTGTTCTCCACCTGCAAGAGCTTATGGACGGTTTGCTGAGACCTGCGCCTTCCTTGGGATGTTTAGGCCCGCCCTGACTCTGCAGCTTCTCCAAAGAGCATCCAAGCAGCAGTGCTGTGGTGTGGTGGCACATTTCCCTCCGGGGCTTTTCCCTTCTCCTTCTCCTTTAAGGTCCTCCAGCCGTGGTGGGCCGGCGGTGCTGCCGCGTGCCGGATCCAGCCGTGCCGCCCGCCCGGCTTTTGTTGTGCTGCCAAGTGTCCATAGCAGGGGAACAATTGATAGCCAGGCCTTGGATCATTCAGGCCTGTGCTGTAATAAACGTGTGTTTGCAATTCCTAACAAACATTCCCGGGGCTGGAAGCGCGTCCGTAAAGCTCCCCCCGTGCCCGTGGCTTTTATTGCAACGTGATAATTGTCGTTAATTAGAGCAGCCGAGTTGGAAAACGGGGGTTCCTGAGGAGGGAACGGCTTAGCTGCTCTCACGACAGAGCCTTTATGGGACATCTGGTGGGTTTTCTGGAATAGAAGAGGGATTTTAACTTTTCCTTGAACAATATAATGATAACATGTGACTGAGATTGTATGAAATCGGATCCCTCTGCTCCCCCTGTGCCGTTTCCAGTGGTGTAACTTTTAATAAGAGTCTGGGGCTGGGTGATTTATTTTTCCCCAGTGTCCATGATTGCTGAAAGAGGATAAGAGCTTTGCTGAATTAACCCATACATGTCATCACAGGGAAGTAAAAGGGAAAGACCCACTTAGGCTCCAGTCTACCTGCCATGTTTCAGTTTGTTTATTCTCCATTTCAACTTATTTAATAGCTCTGCTTGAAGTGTAGGTCTGTGGAAATGGTACACAAAGCACGTGGTCTTCACTCCCTCCTTTTGTGTACCGAAGGAGCTCGATGTGCATTTAACTCCTCTTCCAAAAATAAGTACATTTTGGATCTTGCATCAAGCCACTACTATTTATTGCCCCAGCTTTGATCATCAAAAAGGCTTTTCCTACTAAAACCACAGAATTCAATTTTGGATAACAGAGAGCCATTCTTCTTCTGTTGGTCCTCTACTTGATGAACTTCTAAACAGGAAGTTTTAGCATGAAGGCAAAAGATGATCTCTGTCATATGTAGAAATTTTATAAAAAAACAAACTCTTTTTGAAGTAGAACCTTTCATGGTTATAATAACCCTTTTAAGAGGAAAAGCCTTCAATAAACTAGCAGGCTTGCTCTAAAATTCTGAGGAGCAGGCAGTGCTACTTGTGGCTACTTGGGTGGATGTGACCTGTGTGGTGACCTGGATCTGTGGATGATATCTCAGAGCCCTCTTCTCTGACTTCCAGAGTATTTGGGTCATGAATTGAAGTTGTCTGTCCAAGGATCAGTGTCCACCAACAGCATTTCCCTTGGATGAGGGATGCTCCTATTTCCTGAGTGAGGTGCAGTGGCTTGGGAAGATCTGGGTTGCTGGGAAAAGGCACTTGGAGGCGTTTGACGCCGAAGTTTCCATCTCCTGAGCTCGAGCAGTGTCACGTTCAGGCTCGTGGGAGTACAAAGAGGGGCTCCAGCTTTCCCTCATTAGATTTATTTCTGCCTGGGGAGCAGAGCTGAAGAAAACCTGCTGTTCTGGGAGTTGTATTCCAAACCCAGGTGGTTCCCTGTCCCTCAGGAGCCAGCAGAGCCGTGGCCCATTTGTGGCGTCCCCGCGGCTCCCAGCCGGAGCCGGGGAAATACCAGGGAAAGGGCAAAATCCAGCAAGGCAGGAACAAAAGCTCAGCCTCGTGACTCATAATTGGTGGAACATTTGTAGTAATTTTTTTTTTTTCCCTTCCCCTCAGACTTGGCTCCTCCAGCACATGCCAAGAAGCTGCTGTACCCGTTAGACTTGCCAGGCTTGTAGAGGGATGTGCTGCTGCTGCGGGAACTGGTTTGGGATGGTGGGGACGTGCTGGAGCAGATGTTGTGGGCTTTGGGATTGCCTGCCTTCCCCTCAGTCCCACAGGGCTATCCCTCACCATCCCTGGGAAGGACCCTCTCTTAAACACCATGGAATAGCCCCTCTGCTGTTGCACAGCACGGTGTGTGCCTGGAAAAGCCCCAGGAATTCCTGCGAGCAGCCAGCAGAGTTCTTGGTAGTGCTGGCAATAAGTCTGGAGGTCCCAAGGACTGGGCAGGAGGGGAGGAGTTGAGCACAGGCAGGAGGGCTCTCAGGATCCTCCTGCAGGTCTCTGTCCTGCCTTGGCCATCACCAGGGAAGGCACTGGTTTATTTTTTCCAAAAATACTATTATTTTTGTCTAAACTTTGAAATCATTTCACTTCCCTTCTGCTAAAACTCTGCTGGTGAACCCATTCATAGCTGAAAATGTGCATCCAAAAGAAAAAATGGTGAGTTGGTTGGTTGGAGGAAGGATGAATCCTCTCTGCACTCCAAAGCTATGGGAATTTGTTTCCCACCTGGAAGTGGAAGCACAGACTGAGTCTATTCCCAGCAGCTCTGCTGAGGTCCAGAGGATGATGTGGCAACGAGCTCTGCTGGTGGCTTAGTCTGATGCTGGTGGAGGATAATTGGGAATTAACAGAGAGAAGAAATCGAGTTACAGAATATTCTGAGTTGGAAGGGACCCACAAGGATCATCGAGTCCAACTCTTAAGTGAATTGTAAACAAAGAGACTGAATGGGCTGGAACTTATGAAAATTTTTTCTGTTTTTTTTTTTTTTTTCCCAAGGCCTGGGAAGATGCAGAAGATTTTACAGGGTAGTGGTGTGACTGGGAGTGTTGGATTTAGGAAGCAGGGTACCTCCAGAGGGAAGAAGAAGGCAGGAACATGCCTGTCCATCCCAGCTGGTGATTCAGCCCTGCTGAAGTGATGCCACGGCTCCAAGCGAGAGCCAGAGGGTTTTTTTTTGCTTCCAGCAATATTTAGGATGAACTTAAGTATATTTTAAAACCCACTGAATGGAGAAAGTGAACATCTCTCTTCCTCTCCCCCCCCCAGAAATAACAGGCTGCAGGATTTATGCTACCAAGGAAATTTATGGAGATCCTGTGTGTCGGGAGTAGGAAAAAAAAAAGCCTATTAAACATGTCAGGCGGATACATGTGGCAACTGGGCAAACATCGCCCTTTCCGGCCTGGGGAGAGATGCTGGAACTACCTGGGAGGAGGGAAAAAAAAGGATATTTTTCTCATTAATAAGGCACCAGTTTCTTCTGGGGGGAAATGCTTGTTTTGTTACTTTTTGAGGATTGATTCTCTGTCCCACTGTGGGCTGGGAGCTGCAGGTTGGGTCTGACCCAGCAGCACCCTGGAGCCTTTTCATCCTTTCTTCCCACCCCCCACCCTGTCCTGCAGAAACAAATCCATTAAAAAGCAGGCAGAACATCTCTGTGCATCCAGTTTAATCACAGACAGATGTTTATTTGGGCCAGTGATGGTTTTAGTTTCTTTTTTCTTTCCTATTTAACTGTAAGTTTGCTGGCTTGTCTAACCCTGAGCAGTCTAGAACAATCAGGGTTTGGCTAAAACTTCTCCTGGTCAGAGGAACGAGCCTGTTGCCAAGAGCTACTTCTTTGATGCAAAAAAATACATCCTGGAGGTGCTTTGTCAGATGTTTTTATATTAAACAACTTTCCTCCATGATTTTAGTTTGCCAACGGGAAATAAAGGGCATCTATTTTTTCCAGAGTGCTGCAGAGAGGAGTTCTCTGCTCACTGTGGAGGTTTTGCCCATGTGGCCATGGATGGGTGTTGGAATCCCCATGGAGAGGGTCCTTCTGGATGTCTGGGACAGCTTCAGAGCAATAACCTGCCTTCACTGTGGGTTTGGTTGTGTGCAGCTCCTGGCCCTGCCTGGGGCAAACATCAAAGGCCACTTGTCAGACTGCAGAGTGAATCATGGAGTTAATCCCTGAAAGGGAAGGTGGGGAAGCTCTGGGAGACACATCCCTGGGCATTCAGCACTCTCCCTTTCAGAGAGGTGCAGGTGTACTCTCTTATTCCACAGCAGAGGTCTTCCTAGGTTGATGATAAATCCCCTGGAGCCGGTGGATTTACAGGAGGGTGGCAGGTTTTTTATGCTCACTACAGGTGGTGGCTCCTGGAGTTCAAACATTCCCTTTTTTTGGAGCAGAGGGGAGAGGGATCATTGATTCTGTAGCCAGGTGGGCTCCTCATTGTTTCCAAAGCCTGTTAATGGCAGGGCTTCATCCAAAAGTAAAGTAACCAGCAGGGAATATTCCACTTGGGTTCGTAATAAGCAGCTGAAGATGTTCTTCAGAGCATTGAGGCTGAGTAAGCACCCATTTAAGAAAAGCTTCTCAAGAAGTTGAAACAAGTTGCCAGCTGAAGAAAAGCACCCTGGATCAAGGCTGGAGGAGGTATTCCCTCCATGTGGTTGTTTCTCCATTTAAACCCTGTGGGACAACTCAAGTTGGGCCACCAAACCCAACAGCTGGAGCGCTGAGGTCAGTGGGAGCTTCCTCTTGTGGATGACCATGCTTGGGTGGTGATACACCTTCATATTGACACCTGTGCCCATGTCCTGCCTGGAGAGGTGCCTGTGACCCCATCCATGCAGAGCAGGGGCCTCTGGAAGGAGGATGGAGTGTCAGCAGTGGCCGTGCAGCTGTAGAAGAGTTTCTGTTCATGAAGGATCTCCTGTGGGTGATGGGCTCCCAGTGCAAGGCCTTGGTCTTGAGATTAATGCAGAGCTGAGCGTGGGGAGGGGAGATGAATTTTGGGAAGGGTGTAGGACCCCTGAGGAATTTGCTGGAGATGGGAACAGATGGTTTGTGCTGGAGGTCTCCCGAGGAGGGAAATAAAGGTTGTTCAGAGGCAAGAAGGAGCATCAGCAGCAGCCTCCAAAAAGGTTGTCTTCCAGGAGGAGAGGTATCTTCTGGACAGGGAGATGGAGAAATTTATTACTGGTCATGGCATTGCAAGAGAAGTGACTTTCTCCAGCACACTTTGTGTCAAGAAGGAGGATGGATGGGAGGGAGCTCCCAGAGCATCCCGTGCTTAGTCAGGGCTGGTTTGTCCCAAGGAGCAACTTCAGTTGATGTTCTTCTTCTGAGCTGATAAAACAGTGGTGAACTCCCTCCTTCCCATGGGTTTTTCCTTGTGAGGAACCAGGCAGTCAGTGATATTCCCAGGGTAGATGGGGCAGTCATTGGAGAGTTGGGAATCGAGCTGAAATCTTCCCTGTCACCATCCATTGGTTCATGTGCCAAAACATCTTTCTCCTTGGATTATTATGATGGCTGATACTACTGCTGTAACCATCCAACAGACAGCACCTGAAAAATGGAGACAATCAGAGCTGTCCCTAGTCCAGAAGAAGGATGAAGAAAAAGCAAAATCAGCTGCCAGAGCCTTGGGATCATCTGCCTGGAGTAGCACAGGGTGCCTGGTGCACCAGGTTGGTGGAAGAAGGTTGGTCTTATCAATATTTGACCCTGTGCCTAATGCAGAGATTAAAGCTGCTTTGCAGATGATCCCACTGGATTTATGTGTGGACACACAACTCCCTGGCTTCGAAGGAGAATTTCCTGGGATGATGCCCTGAAGTGAAGGTTCCATGGGCAGTATTTGGGGAGCACTGCAGGCAATACACTGAATTTCTCAGTGTATTTCTGCAGAGAAGGAGAGAGAGTTGCTTTTTCTCCCTCTCTCACCTGGAATTGGGATGGATTTTCACAGCTAGCCTGGATGTTTTCAGCCTAGAAGTTCTTGGAGTAAGTACAACACCCAGATAAAATATGTTTTTGTCTGTGGTTCATTGAGTACTTATGATGTTTGGCCTTGAATCACAGAATAATCACATCCCTCACTTCTCCAAGCACCTAGGCATCACTCTTAAGAAAAGGAACATCAGGAAGTAAGCAAGTTACTTAAAAGTAAATTAGTTTAATCTCTGTAGCCAAAACATTACATTCTTGCACCCTATTAGGGGTTGGATAGGGCTTTCTAGGTAGTAAAAGTTCTTTTGATGTAGCTGGTTGTGTCCTTTAAGCAGCACAGATCCGATGGTAGGTCTTTGTTTGAACTTTCCTTTTTCTCTGTGCCTGTGTTTTGCTTTTTGAAGGGATTTGCTGAATACTGGACACAGTGTATTTATGACCTTTGAAAACAGTGAATGTTTGGAGGGAGGAATTTTGGCTTCTTATAGGGGACCTGTAGAGAGAGGCTTGTGTTCACAGTCACAGTAATAGATTTTTTTTTTTTTGGTGGCACTTTGATGAGTGAGAGGTGTTTATAGGCTTGATTCATAACTGAGTTAGTAAGGTTTTCCACGGAAATAACTTATTAAATGTGTGGCGCTCCCCGAAACGATTGAAGTCTGGAGATTTGCTGTTCATCAAAGGCACCTCCTTTGCCAGCCTCCAGTACCTAACTCAGCATTTTACCTCTGGAGGATGCTCAGATCCAAAAGGGGGGTGTGGTGTGGAAGCTGGAGCTGGGTTTTAGTAAGAAATTTTTTTTTAAAAAAAAGGGCAAACTGGAAAGGAGGAGGTAAAAAAAAAAAAAACCAACAAACCCTCAGGAAAAACATCCCCCGTCGTTCGGAGCCGCTGATGGTTAAACCTGGTTTTCTGGAACACTGCTTATTTGTGTGGATTTTACTTTGCTGCTCCACAGCCCAAAAGTACATCCCTTTACTGCTGCTGGCTGGGCTGCCCAGGGCTTTGAAGTGCCCCGAGCCCCTGGAACCGCAGGTTCAATTTACTGGCAGAGGAGACTCGGCTCTTTGTCCTTCCCAAGTGCCGGGATCGGCGGGATTAGGCACATGGCCACCTGGATTCCCAACACTGTGGCTGTCCTGCCGTGCCTCAGGGCTCTGGGAGGGAGGAGAGGGGTGTGGGGGCATCAGGTGTTGGGTGGGATTGAGGAGGAGGAGGGTTGGGGGCTCGTTGAGGTCCCGCTTTGCTCCCAGGATATCGGGTTTGGGTGGTGCTTGTCCCAGCAGTGCTGTTCTTGCTCTCCCTCCTGTGCTGTGCCTTACACCTGGTTGGTTCATTGAATCCTGGAATGGTTTGGGTTGTAAGGGACTTTAAAGCTCGTCTCATTCCACCCCCCTGCCCTGGGCATGAACACCTTTGACTCTCCCAGGTGGCTCCAACCTGGCCTTGATCACTCCCAGGGATGCAGCAGCCACAGTTTCTCTGGATAACCCCTGCCAGGGTCTCCCACCAACTCCCTCTCCAGCTTCCTTGTAAACCCCAGAAAATGGGTGTTTAGCTGGGAACAACCATCACTCCAGGGTCAGAGCACTCAGAGAGGGGAGGCTGATGGGAAGATGTGCATCATCCCAGCACTGGAATCTGGGCTTTGGATGCTGAGAACTGTTGAATTCCTGTTTGGGCTTTTTTTTTTCTGTAAGAACAAAAACATTTCACATGGAAATGCCTGTCTTGGCTGACCTCTTGCAGAGCTGCTGACGCTGACTGGTAATGGCCTTTGCAGCTCCTGGGGCTGGAGCAGGGATTAAACAGGCTCCAGCCTTGGAGTGCTGGAGTGTGTTGCTGCCCCAGCACCCCCTTCCCAGAGGTGCTTCTCCTTCAGTGAGAAGCTGAGCATCACTCTGGTTCCTCATCCTGGGCTTTGGCTGGGGGAACATGTGTGGGAGAACACCAGCAGCATCAGAGGATATAAATACAATTAAAACCAAAGCTCTGTTCCTGCCTCAGCATCTCCTCAATCAGCCCTGCACCCCATTTTTTTCCCTTTTTTACTCAAAATATAAAAGAATTACCTCTGCCCAGACCTGAATTCCCTCACACAGTTGCTGCCTTTCCACAGGGATGCAGTCTGGGAACACACAGGCTGTGATGTTTCTCCATGCACTTGGCATTTTGCTGTTCAGGTTTTAAAAGCCCACAGGTGAAACCTTCCAAAAAGTCAAAATTCCCAGCAGTGCAAATGAGGGGGATCTGTAGAGAGTTTGGTTTTGCCTTCACTGCAGTTTTGTGTTCCTGGGGGGTGCAGGAGGTCTTTGCTGATGGTACAAGGACCCCTTGCTGTGGAGCCCATGTGCTCCTGCCCTGCAGCATCCCCTGTCCCACTCCAAGTGTGGGACATCCAAAGCCATCCCTCCCTTCCTGAATGGGAATTCATGGAAGTGCCCTCATGTCCCAGCTGGACATTGATACTGGGCCCACAGCAGCTTGGCCATCTCCCCTCCTGGGCTTGGAAGAGCTGCCCTCCCTTTCCTCTGCCTGTTTGGGTTTGGAGATATTCCTCCTCCTAAGTGCTTGTGGCAGCTGAGGAGAGGATCAGGCTGCCCTTTCCTCCAGGCTGGAGAAGTTGGAGACTTCATCCTGCTGTGGGGGCATCTCCTGGTGCCAGGATTGCCTGGGCAGGATCCCTGAGAGCCCTGCGGAAGGGTGGGAGACACCACCGTGTTGGTTTTATCTCCGTGTTCCATTAGCAGGAGCAAAGCCTGCCAGCAGAAAGGCTATTTTTCAGCTCTTTCCATTTATTAAGGTCTCATTTGCTAAGATTTTTCCATTTGAGGAGCCAAAGAATGTTAAAGACTTTAGGAAAAAAGTGCCAGCTGCTTTATTCTTTCACATACAGTGATGCAGACCACTGTTGTCTGTTCAGTAAGGCAGACAAGCCCCGTAGGTACCACAGGGGACTGTGGCAGTTTGGGGTCTGCTTGGTGGGTGATGAGGCCCTGGCACAGGTTGCCCAGAGAAGCTGTGGCTGCCCCATCCCTGGAAGTGTCCAAGGCCAGGTTGGAGCAGCCTGGGACGGTGGAAGGAGATGATCTTTTGGAGATGAGCTTTCAGGTCCCTTCACACCCCAGCCGTGCTGGGATTCTCTGATAAAGCTGAGCTGTCTTTAGATTTATTCCACCTGTCTCTGGAGGCTCCTGGAGGGATGGACGTGCTGTTCAGAGCACATCACTTTGCTTTGCTCCCTTTCCTTTATTCCCTCTGGCTCTGCAAAGCCTGGGCTGTTCCGGGGGAGCTCTGGGCTCAGACAACGACCCGTTTGTGAGACCCCGTGCTGGGAAAAGGCAAGTTTGTCCACTGGGAAGAATGAGGCAGTTGATTCCTCTCCCCCTGCTGAGGCTGGGGGGGGAGTCTGGGAGCATCCCTGTCCTGCACAGGGAAGGCAAACACGGGCAGTGGTGTCTGGGAACTCCCAGGGCTTTGCTTTCCCTTATTCCTGGGTAGGTGCCGTTGGCATCGCTCATCCCCAGCTTCTTCCCTCCAGCTCTGTGGAAACACAGTTGTTGTGCCCTGATTTTTTTTCCTTGTTGTTTTTATATTTGTTGCTCTTTGAACCCTCTTGGAGCTGTAGGTGACAATGAACTATATGTACTTTTTTCCTCATTCTTCTTAAAATCCACAGAAGCCATGGGATAACCCAACATATTTCCAAAACTGTGGAATTACACTGAGTAGCCCCTTTCCTTGTGCTGCAGATTTCTTTGGGGTCCGACCAGCGCTTGGAAAAGGAAATAAATATGTAGGGAAAGGTCTTTACACTAATTAAATCTGAGCAATAAGCAAAGCACAGGGGAGGGGGTTGTGTTAAAGTGTTGAAGACACTTGGAAATGTCAGATGGACAAAAGTGGTGCTGGGTGGGCTGGTCCCAGAGCATCCTCCTGGCATCCAGGGACCCATCTCGGTGCTGAGCTGTGTTCTGAGTTGTACAGTCTTTCTGTTGAGATTTTTGATGAAGTAGAACTGTTGTGACCCTTGTGGTGTTTGCAGGGTGTGTGACTTTGGCTGTCCTTGCCCATCAGAAAACAGGAGCTGTCACCCTGGAAGTGTTCAAGACCAGGTTGGATGAAGCTCTGAGCAACTTGATCTAGTGGAAGATGTCCCTGTCCATGGCAGGGGGCTGGAATGAAACAGTCTATAAGGTTCTTTCCAACCCACATCATTCCGTGATCCTGGGATCCATCCCATCTCAGCAGACATTGGGCTCACGAGCAAAGCTTTGCCAAGTCTCGCAGCAAATAGTCACTGGTGCTTATAAAAAGCTCAGGCTCCAAGATTAGATCTGGTTGGGTTTGTCTGGTGCAACAGCTCAGTGCATCCAGCTGTGGAGAGAAGGAGCAGATGTGAAAACTGGGAATTTAATGTCTCAGACCCAAACCCTCCCTATAAAATGTGTGTCTGCAGCTGCCATTGAGCTGTTCTGCCACGGGGCTGATAATAGTAAAACTGAATCCACCAGGTTTTGATTTTGGCCTCTGTTCTGGAGAATTCTTTCTCCTGAGATTTTATGGAGCCCTGAAACCAAGTTCTGAGGGGGACAAGGTGCCTGTGCCAGGATGCAGGAGAATTCCTTGGTGGGGAGGCCAGGGCTCAGTTTTCCTCAAGTGTCCCAGGAATTGCTTTCTGAGATCTGCAAAAAAAAATAACCCAACTGAACAAAAAAACTCCAACAAAACTTTATGAATCGACCGGGAAGGCAGTAAAAATTAGTAGTAACAAGCTCATTTCAATGGAAATGGGTTTGCTGCTCTGCTGGCTGCCAACCATTTATGAGACTGGCTGGGTGCCGTGGGCAGGGTCCAGAGCGCCACATCCTTCCACCCTCCTGCTGCTGGAAATCATTTGTGACTTCAAAAAAATAAATAACCCCATTGTGGAGCTTGTTTTATGGTTGGGGCCTGAGCTGGGTGACAGCTCTGGAGTGGCAGATTTGGAGGGAGGGGGGGCTTTCTCCTCTGTCTCAGGTGGGTTCCTGCTGGGTTTGCACGGTGCAGGTGAGGTCACAGGGTGGGTGTTGTGTCTGTGGCACGTTCCATCTGCTCCTGATCTGGTGCAAGGGGAAGAGTTGGGTCAGTGTGGCTGTGCCAGTGCAGGGGTGTTGCAGGGAGTGTTGGATGCTGGTGGGGTTGTGCCAGAAGAAGTTTAGGTTGGAAATGAGGGAAAAGTTCTTCCCCCAAAAGGCTGTCAGGCTCTGGAACAGGCTGCCCAGGCCAGTGGTGCAGTCACCGTCCATGGAGGGGTTTAGAAGCCGTGGGAACATGGGTCAGTGGTGGCCTTGGCAGCTCTGGGGGAATGGTTGGACTCTGTGATCTCAGAGGGCTGTTCCAGTCTGTACCATTCTGTGATTGCTTGTGGCTCTGGTGGGGCCATCCCAGCCCCACCAAAGCCCAGGGTTGTGTTCCAGTGAGCCTGTTGGTGGCTTGTTAGGAGGACCAGACCCCAGAACAAGCCCTTTTGTGCTGTGGCTCATCTTTAAATGTCATGGGAGTTTCCCAGCATAGGAATATCCATCGGTTTTTCCATTTGCATGGGGCTTATTTCAGCACTTGCACAAAGGGATGGGCTGTGCTGGAAGCTGGTGTCCCTCCTGCCCCTGACAAAGGCTCTGTCCATCCCTGTGTCCATCTGAAGCTGTGCCAGGTGGTGGGACAGCTGCTGGTCTGCAGGCAGCATGTCACCACCATCCCATCCCATGGGAGTGAGCAGGGAGTGGGATGGCCCTTCTCACCCCATTGGCAGCACATCACATCTGTCTTCTCTTAGCCTGGCTGATTTATACCCAACCTCGAGTTTTTATACTCTAAACATCCACCTCCATCTCCTGGAAAAAGGGGAGAGAACCAGTTTCTGGAGTGCTGTGGGACCCTCTGCTAAATCTACTTGTGTGTGACTGAGGAAACTTCCCTCCACAGGAGAACAAGGAAATTCCTGTGTGAGCACAAAGTCAGGTAAAGATCCTATGAGCTTGGGGAGCTGCTCTTCCCCCCATGGTTGAGCTATTTTAATGGAGGGGAAGCGTCAGCAGAAGTTTGTTCAAAAAAAAAAAGTCACTAGACATATAGACTAGGAGCAGCTTCTTCATCTCTGAAACAAGAAAATTAGAGTTGCTCTTCATTTCCCAGTAATTACAGCCACGTATTTTGAAATATCCGTGGTCTTTTCCATGTTGAATGGCGGGGACGGACCTCTCGAGCCGGATTGAATTCAGCTGTGCTTGAAAGGGTCGGTCATTTGAGACTTCCAACATTAAAGATCTTTGCAAATTAGTTTTGCTCTTGCCATGCTGAATTTGTTTGTGTAGAAAACCTCAGTAGATCTGGTATGTGGCTGTCTTTGAAGGGCCCTGCTTCAAAGGCTGCTGCGCCGGGTGTTTTATGTGCTGAGCTCCACGATCCGTGAGGCTTCGCGGGGAAGCATCAGATCCTGACTTGGTTAAAACCTGCAGGGAGGAAAAGCTGAGTGTGGCTTTTCGAAGCCACCAAGGAAACTGGATGCCCAGGGCTCGTTCCTATAGGGAATTAGTGCTGGAGCTCCCATCCAGTGAGTTGCATGTGCTGATGTATGTCATTGATACAGTGCTAAATGTGGTTCTCTTCCTGCCCCTTCCCTGCTTTGGGGATGGGATGAACCTGTGGGTGACTTCCATGGCACTTGGACAGGGATAGCTGGTCCCAGAAAATTCAGCTGAGATCTTAGAGTCACAAGCCAACCACAAGAGATGCAGTTGGACTGTAGCAGGTATTAAAAAAAAAACAAAGGTAAACAGTAAAAATAATACTTGAAGTTTCCTGTTTCTTGGATTGAAATGTGTTTTTTTCCCAAAGTAGTTTAATCTTAGAAGGAAAAATGTGAAAACATGTCTAGTGTTGGGGTGTTTTGCATGTTTGTAGCAGATCTGTCACCAAACAGGTTTTGTTGCCGTGGGGCAGGAAGCCCTTTCCCCTCCCACCCGGTGTATCCATGTGAATCCCAGTGTGGAACCGAGCACTTGAAAATACAGAAACACCATTGAAAAAAAGTAAAATAGAAGTTGCTAATGGAAGGGTTGAAGGGCTGTCACCTCCCAGAGCCTTGGGCTGCCCAAGAAAGGGGTTTTTAGAGCCCAGCACAAACCTGATGCAGGTTCATGTGAGCGGTGAGTGTGTTGTCCACGTTCAAAGCAGCGGCTCCGTTCCTGTGGTGCCTTTGGGCTGTGCCTGATGTGCTCATGGGAAGGGGCTGCCCTGGCTGGGTGTATGTGATGGGATCAATCCAGGTTCAAATGAGGACAAACTAACCAGCACCAGAACATTGCTGGGAGCCAGCAGATAATCCCAGATCAGCCGTGGGCTGGATCGCCGCTGCTCCATCGCCGCCTTGCAGAAAACGCTCGTTCCTCTCCTCTTCCCCCTTTTCTCCCTCTCATTGAGATTTCGACACAATATTATTTTAATCCTGGTTCTCTCGCCCCTCCTTCTCCCTCTCCCCTTCCCTGCAGGCTCTCAATGAGAACCAGCTGGCTTCCAAAGCGATTTCCCCTCGGAGCAGGAGCCAGCTGAGTGCGGGGGCCGGGTGAGGGCGAAGCTGGCACCGCGCGGGGCCGGGGCGGGCTCAGCCCCCGTGGCTCCGCTGCCTCCTGCCTCTCCCCCAGCCTCCAAAATGCTTTTGCTCCTGGCTCTCTCCTCTTTGAACACATGGGGTTTGTTCTCTTGGGGTTTGGGGCTGGTTTTGGGGCCGTCCCACCTCGGAGTGTCTCCTGTGAAGGATGTAGAGGGAGGACCGGGATGTGCCGCGTGGCTTCCCAGCTCGCTGCCGTGGCTTGGCCACCTCTGGCCATCACAGAGAAGTTTGTTAAAACATGAGGCTTATTTGTTTCCCAGGATCTTTGATGGGTCAGGCTGTGTTGGTGTAGATCCCTTGGTTTGAGTGTGGGGGAATGGTTGAGCACAGGAAACGTCCACTGGGATTTCGAGTTGTGTTTTCCACCTTGTTCAAACACCCAGGAAGGTTTTAGGCATTCAGGGGATATTTCCAAGTGAGTGAAGTTAGTTCAGGCATTAACAACTCACATGTGTCTGCTGCAGGAAGTACCAAAAGTCCTCCTCACGTCCATCCTTCAGTGCCCCAGGTTGGTGGTGAGGTACCTGTGGGGGTTTATTGCCTTAAGAGAGGGAAGGAGCATTTCCCCAGTGCCTGGGTGAGTGCAGCCACCTGAGCACAAGCTCATCCTGGAGCTTTTATTCCTTATTTTTTCCTTTTAAGTTGCATTTAATGCCTGTTTCACATGAATAAGCTGAAATAGTGTGTAGGGCATGTAACGTGGAGGCAGCAAAACTGGTTTTCCAAAGTGCTGTGTCCTTATCCTGGGTCGGGTGATGGCACAAGGATGGGAATGTTGTGTCCTGGTGCTCTGGTGCGAGTGGTGCAGTGTACACACTGGAGATTTGGTGGTCTCCACACTACAGAGGCAGCAGTGAGTGTTGAATGCAGATACACTCCCAGACTGGAAGCATCAGCTCACCCTTGGATACCTTGGATTGCTTCCCTGTGGTACAGTTCAGCAGAATGTGATGTGGGGAGACATTCTCAACAATTCAGCGTTTCAGAGCTTCCAAAACAGGATTTTTCTGAGTAGCTCAACCCAGCAGCTCTCTGAGAAAGGGGTGATGAGAGAACTCTTCCCTTCATGTGCCAGGATGCCCCTTGGAGAGAGCTCTGGCCACTGCCCCCTTGGAAGGTGCCACCCAGCCCGGTGGCATTCCCCCAGCAAGGGAGGGAAATCAGGGCTGTTTGGAAAGGCAGCGACTCGAGTGCTCCCAGAGCGGTGCCTCTCTGTTTGAGTGAGGTCGTGGGTGTTTATTTGAGGGAAGAGCAGCTCAGCCAAACATCCTGCTTTTAAACTCGACTTTGCAGCCATCGGAAAGATGCCTGCAGCTATATTTGTGTGCAGCCTCCGACTGCTGCCCTTCCTCCTCATCTCTGGGCATGGATGGGATTTGCAGGGAGGGTTTAGGAACATGGTTTTGGGCTTTCTGCTGCATTGAGAGCTGTGATTTCCTTGTCTTTGCACTGGAGAATTGTAGCACGTCCATCGAGCTGTCCAGTGTGAGACAGGGAGCTGGGTGTCTTTCAGGGCTCTATAAATCCCCCCTTCCTCAAATATTTAAACCCTGAGTTTTGTGACAAAATAAAAATCAGTGGGAGCTGCCAAGTTTGGGGGGAGTCTTGGTTTTGGGTCAAAACCTCTGTGGTTTTTCCCCCGTTGTTTCAGTCCTAAGCACAGCCTTGCCAGAAACTTGGCTGAGCTTCCCTGGCAGAGTTAGGGATGTATTTGTGTTTTGGGGTTTGTAAGGAAACCTGAAACCAGGTAAATTTGGCCAGAGGCAGAGGCAGGCTCTGCTCACCCTGACACCAGTCTGTGCTGCCACGAGGAGCAGGGCAGGGATGTGCCTAAGGGAGGGGACAAGCAGGACTTATTTTTGTAGCCATCTTTCGTAGCAACAGGGCTAAAATAGAGTTGTTGCTCTGCCTTCTACAGTGGACATGAAAGGGAAACCCTTTTTTTGCTGAGCAGAGACTCAGTGATGGCTGGGATGGGTCTCTGGGCTTGGCCTTCACAGGGTCCTTCCTGCTGCCAGACAAGTTTGTGGCAGTTCTTATTTTAAACAATTGATTCAGGAATAATGGACACATGAAAACGAGTTGTGCATTTTCAGCCCCTGGTTCCTCTAAATACTTCATTTAAACCTGTATCAGCCCCTGGTTTTTGCAGAGCTGGGGCATTGTAGCTGTGAAAGACCATCATGATGAGGTCTCACTGACCTTCTCCAAGGCTTTGAGGGATTGCTTTGTTTTTAGCAGCACTGGAAGATGCTGCAGATGCTGCAGACATCCTTCAGTTCTGTAGGTGTAGCTAAATGCCACCAATTACACATCAATTTTGTGTCTGCAGGTGGAAGGATCCACTAATGTGTTTATATTCCCAGTCCGTTTCCAGCTCAATTTCCTATGTAGAGTATTCCAGGAGGATGGCACATTCAAATTCTCTGAGTGAGGTGTTGCTTTTGCATGTAATTAAAGACCTGATCATTTTGGGGGTCATTTTGATGGTGTTTGGGATCAGTTCTTGCACTTATTCTTAGATTAATGCAGATGTCCATGTCTGAGGTGTTGTTTTAGGTATTTAACTTCAGTCAGAGGGGAGAAAGAGCCACTTGCAGGGCACAATTCATCTTCTCTTTGAGGAAAAGGGGTAAAATAAGTCACAGAATCAGCTAGGTTGGAAAAGACCTCTGAGATCATCAAACCCAACCTTTGCCCCAACACCACCTTGTCTATTAGACCATGGCACTGAATCCACAACACCTCCAGGGACGGTGACTCCACCACCTCCCTCATGGTCACATAAGTTGTTCCCAAAAGTTTGCATCATTCCTTGCTGGGGACTGCAGGCACCAAAGTCTGAGATGCTGTGATTTTATCCTGGGGTCAGCCCAGCCAGGGGAGAGGATTTGGGTGACTGGGAGGCAAAGTGAAAGGGAAAAAAATTGCTATTTTTTTAAAAGAGGGAGATGCAGCGTGTTGGCCACTGAGAACCAGCAAAGTGCTCCGTGACTCCCCTCAGCGCCCGGGCTCTCTCCGGTGTTCCACGGCGACTGGGAGCATGATGTCAGGGGCAGAAAATAGCCCCTGTTGTTATCAGAGCAAAAGTTTAATTCCTTGTGATCTTTTCCTGGGCTGCCGCCCCTTCCAGCCCTGCCGGCGGGAACCTGGGAGCACATCCCCAGCCCCTTCCTGATTGTTTTTCCAGCCCCATTACACAACCCGCCCGTTGTTTGGTTTTGCAAATCGCTCATGAGCAGCAGCGTCAATAGCTGGGGATCCACAGAAAAGGGAATGGACTTTATTTGGGTTTTAGGGCCTTCGGAGTGAATGGTGCCAAAGTAAATAGGGAGTTTTATGCCGGGCCGTGTTAACCAAACAGCCCTGTGAGCTCCTGGGGAGAGCCTCAGCACAGAGCAGCAGGGATGGAACCACCAGGGTACACACAGCGAGGAGCAGGGCTCGGGATTTGTGAGGAATAATGTCCCTTTGGGCCTGGCTTGTTGGATTTTTCCCCTTCCTGATGGATTTACAAGGGAATAAGAGCATCAGGGCTGGTAACAGTGTGCTGGGTGACTTATGCTTCTGCCTTTGGAAAGCATGATATGTTTATCAAGCTCTATCTTAAGAGAAATTCAGGTTTGGATTCCTCTGCTACTGCAGCAAAAGCCTTGCCAGTGTTTCTACTCTTAAATTGACTCATGGCGAGTTTATCCCCATTAATTGTGGATCTCTCTGTAGTTCCTCATTCCTTGAAGCTTTGTAGCAGGGGCTGGGAGAGGGCAGGTCTGGAGTGTTGGTCTTCATGGTTGCATGAGTTGTACCTTCTCAACAAGCTCAAGGACTTCAGACTTTCATCTTCTTGGAGCTGTTTGAGGGCGCTGGTGGCAGAGCCGTGCTCCGTGTCCCAGTGAGTAAGGTTGACCTCATCACTGACAGCACCACTGGAACAGCCCAAGAGCTTCTAAAAAAGACAATTTGAATTGCAGGCCAGTTCCTGCTCGGAGTTTCAGCTGTCTAAATACAACCACAGTGAAGTCAGTTGAGTTACTTTGAATTTCTGGTCAATATTTGGAGCAGAACCTGGCTGTGCCCATGTGCAGCATGGAAGGATTTTATTTGTAAGAAAAAGAGGAAAATATGATGGTGGTTGGGAATAAATGAGGGGTGGAGAATAAGACTCAGCCTGCCCTGTTCATCCTGAATTTTTCCTGTCCTGAAAGAACTTTCCCTTTTGCAAACAGGTTGCCTCAAGTGGCCTTGGTGGCTTTCTGAGGGCACTGGGTTATGACAATAAATAAAAGAGAAAGGCACTTTGAGAAATGCAAGGAATGTGAAAATGTTTAAATGATTTAGTAGGAGAAAACTTTATTTAAACATTTAATGGAAGAGCACGCTTTCATCTTTAAAACATCACTGTTTGAACTCCCATCCAAGTTTTTTCTGGACTTTCTGTGCACTTCATCATATACAACAGCAAGCTGTGCTTTGCAAAGGGAATAAACTTCCAGTTCCCTCATTCTGTTTGTTGTTGTTGCCTCAAACACACCTCAGTTACAGTAAAGAAGCTGTTTTGAGCGGGGGGAGCTCGTAAACATGTTATTTTCTCCTGAAAAGATCTCATTTATTTGAAGAATTGGAGCTGGGAAACACTTTGTCCGAGCAAATCTCATAAAGCTACACAGCTTTCCATATGGAAACCACCCTGGATACAGATGTGACAGTCAGCACGTGGGGGTTTGTTCCCTAATGCAAGGGAATATTCACCTCTGGGAAGTGCATCTCCCCAGATATCACCACGAGAGCAGCTGGGGTGGGTGGTTGGCACTGGTCTGGTTGCAGACATTTGTACTGGGCTGGAAGGAATTGGGTCGGCTTCAAACCTCCCACATGGCATTGGAAAAGAATCATTTAATGGTTAAAATGGATGTGCATCAGTGGATTAGCTTTGAACTGCACAATTTTTGCCTGCATGATGTTAAACCTGGTGCTGCCATTTGGAAGAGAAAAATCTTAGGACTGTACCCATAAGGTCAGTATTTTATTGCCTTCAAAACCAGCGTCGCCGGAGCTGCGCTACTGCAGAGACCATTGCGTGGAACCAGTGTGTTCCATTTTGGGGTGAACCAAGGGGATCAGCTGAGTAATTCTTTAGCTGAGATTGTGACCTCAGGGCCCCTTGGGTCCAGCATTAGCATTGGAAATGTCCCTGTTTGTGTTCTTAAAGCCGGCTGAGCGTGCGCCGCGCCGATGGCCTGCCGCGCTCCGGTGGGGAGATTTATGCTTCCTAAGTACATTGTAAAAGTTTTATAAAGGAGCTTAAATATTTACACAATAAGCATTTAAGGAAACAGTTATGTCTCTAAAGGAGCTGCTGATCCTTTGGGTCCATCAGACCGTGGCCATGAGGGGTTTTTAACTGTCTGACCTCCAGGAATTGCCTTGTGTGGGGTTTGTTTTGTTTTTTTTTCACCTAACTGGTTTTAAGCAGGCAAACAAATGGAAACTCATACACAGGAACCTATAAATAATGTTAATGACCTGGCCTGTATCCTCAAAAGCCAGGAAATTTAGGAACACGACGGCGAGCTGGCCCTTCTCTCACTAAAGGGTGGAAAGCATAGCTGGGAGATTTCTTCCCAATCTCCCATCTGTCCCTGTCCTCTGGCAGTGAGAAGCCATTCCCTGTGTCCTGTCTCTCCATCCCTTGTCCCCAGTCCCTCTCCAGCTCTCCTGGAGCCCCTTTAGGTCCTGCAAGGGGCTCTCAGATCTCCCTGGATCCTTCTCTTCTCCAGGGGAACCCTCCCAGCTCTCCCAGCCTGGCTCCAGAGCAGAGGGGCTCCAGCCCTGGGAGCAGCTCCATGGCCTCCTGGATCCACTTCAGCAGCTCCAGATCTTTCTTTGCCTTGCACTTCCCCCAGGACAATCACCTTTCCTCTGCTCCCAGATTTAATTTTGCAAGGTCCCAGTGATTCTGCATCTCCACTGTGCTACGAGGGGTCCATGCTGCCTTTATTTCTGACTTCATCCAACACCAGGCTGTGAGATCACTTGGATTGCCCCCCTCAGGAGTTGCTGCATCCTGCTGTGAGTGCAGCCTCTGCCATTCCTGGAATCCTAGAGTGGCATGGGCTGGAAGGGACCTCTGGAGATCATCTAGTCCAACCTCCATGGGCATGTTAAGGAAGATGTGAGGATCCAGCCTTTGCTTGGTGCACTTCAAGGAGAGCATCCCAGCCCCCTTGGGATGGCCATTCCCTTTCCTTTCAGGCCAGCATGGCATGGATACCCCTTGGACAGAGATAGGGTGCTGCCTGCTCCTCCCCACCAGCACCCACCACCCCTTTCCTTGTGCTTCCTGAGGGTTTGGTTTTTTTCCTCCTGCTCGCACGGCAAACGGATGTTTAGATCCGAGAGGAAATGGGATCACTGTTTGCTCGGCTCCTCGTGGAGCAAACAGCCCTTCAAAATAACTCCGGTGTCGTAAGTGCCAGGAAAAACAGCGAAGCCAAAACGTTGAAAGCAAATAATTGGGCTTTTTTGTGAAAGGGCTCCTCTTCAGTGCCGAGTTTGCATATCAGGGCTGCTCTTTTCACGTTTTGTTTGGAGGTTTTGCAATTCTTTGCAAAGCAAACAGAGTCAGTTTGTGCCTGAGGAGGGATTTCACTGATCCCAGGGTGCTGCTTCCAGGTGATTTCCTTGGGACGTGCGGAGCTTTTGGGTGGGAAATTGTAACTGCTGAAGTTCCAGAGCTAAACTTTGGGCCCCAAGTGCTGGGTGTTGCCCTGGAGGAGGTGCCCTCCGGGGTGTCCCTGTTCCCTGCAGGGATGGCTCCCGCAGAGGCCTTGGCCGGCGCTGTGGGAAGAGCGCGGTGTCCCCACACAGCCCAGCCCAGCCCTCCTGAGTCACCCCGGGCAGGAAAGGCACTCAGCAGGTTTGGAAAACTGGCTGGAAGGGCAGGCAATGCCCTGCCTGCCCCAGGGCTGAGGTTTGCCCTGAATTTGGGCACGTGGTGCCACATCCACCCTAAAACACTGTTCCCAGAGGAGACCCCAGAAGCAGCTCCCTGGGGTGAGCACTGATGTCCTGCTTGGTAGGACACACATCCTGTCCCTTCAGGGACTTCCCTGGACAACACCAAGGCTGCCAGAGCTCGAGGAGCATTTAATGATCCTCTCAGGCAATGGTGTGACTCTTGGGGATGGTCCTGTGCAGGGCCAGGAGTTGGACTGGATGATCCTTGTGGGTCCTTTCCAACTCAGCATATTCCGAGGAGCCCAATTCCTGCCGCCCACCCTTCCCATGGCACCCAGACCCCACGGACACCCCTGCAGGAGCACAGATGGCCCTGGCCCCTGGCTGGCCCCTGGGCTTGTGCAGGGGGGCAGGGTGTGTTTAAAACATCCAGAGTGATGAAGTGTCACCCGGGCTGAGCTGTTTCTCAGATCCGCAGCCGCCTCATCCCAGATTTCAGCTGCACAGCTTCCAGGAGCAGGGCTGGCTCCATGGAATGGGGCTGCAGCCTCACTGGGATGTACCCGAGCCCGCTGGCTCTGGGGGCTCCACAGACACTGTCACCCACGAGCACCACGCAGCCATTGGGTGGAAAGGGTGGAAAGTCCTGGATTTTGCAGATCTGATGGAAAGAACTCCGGGGTGGGAGCACTTCCTGCTCCCTCTTCATCTCCCTGCAGAAAGGCTCGTTAGGGTAATGACTGCAGACACCGAGGTGGGGGACAGGGGGAACAGGTACTTTTTTTAAACTTTATTTTTTCCTTTGGAAATGCAGCCTCTTGCAGTCATGCTGTCACAGTTAAAATAAGGTTTAAATTACAGGGCTGGCTGTGGCTTTTTCCCTTTCTTTCAGAATTTTTGCCAACTTGCAATTTACTTAATGAAATCCTGCTATTTCGTTTAACGGGGATATTTTTTGCAGATGTTGATTTAACCCAGCTTTATAAAATATGTGAACTGTGCAGTTTCTTTCCTATTTTTAACAATTTAAGGATTCTGGTGCAGAACCTGACAGAGTTTATAATGCTGATATTTGTTTGTACTGTGCAAACTGTGAGGCTTCCACATCATCCACAGAAATAGTGTGAAATGTTGCAATAATAGGCCAAACTTGTCCAAAAGGGGGAATTTGTGTTGCTCATTGGAGCTTTGTGAGTGTGTTTCTGCAAAGTATCCGCCCCTGGTTTTACACTCAGTTATTCTTCAGGGTTTGTGCAGGGGGCTCTTTATATATGTGATATATATAGAAGGAGGAAGAGAAATGGGTCTGGTTCAGGCTGGTGACAGGCTGCCTTTTTAATGTACAATTCCCAATGTGTTTCCCCCCAGTATGCCTTACTTTATTTTGTCAAATGGAGTTCCCTGGAGGAATCTGATATTCCTCTTGCAGAGCTGTGGAGTTTGTGCAGTGTTGAACTCATTAAGCCATAACGAGGCGTTCACATGCTCTGTTAATCTCCCTGTCCTTGATTTACAAAGAGCCCGACCTGCTCTCCTTCCCCTTCTCCTCTCCATGGGAAGGTCGTTTGCTTTGGTGCTTAATTTGCAGAGTTTTTGAGGGTGCAGCCTGTGCTTTCATCCCTCCTCATGGAGGAGTTGCAGCCACAAACCCTGTGTGGACCAGTCCTGAAAGGGTTATTTTTAGCTTCAAAATTCAGCTGCCCTCGAAGAAAGTTGAGGCTTGTCCCACAAAGGTGGGAGGGTTTTTAATCCAAAGGGTTCCACTGGCTGTGGAATAAATATGTGGAATATAGCTTGTGTTATAGCACAGACTGACAGAAGAAGAGGGAATGGCTTCACCCTGGCAGAGAGCAGGGTTAGATGGGATATTGGGAATAAACTCTTCCCTGGGAGGGTGGGGAGGCCCTGGCACAGGGTGCCCAGAGAAGCTGTGGCTGCCCCTGGATCCCTGGAAGTGTCCAAGGCCAGGTTGGATGGGGCTTGGAACAACCTGGGCTGGTGGAAGGTGTCCCTGCCCATGGCAGGGGGTGGGAGTGGATGAGTTGAAGGTCCCTTCGAACCCAAACCATTCTGGGATTCTCTGACAACCCATTAATCCTTTTTCTCTTTGAACATCCTGAGTGAAGCTGGAGTATTGGGGTGTCTGGGTTTTGTATTAGTGCAGCAGGACAGGATGTATTCCATGGAGTTCTGTGTATATTTTGGCATTTCCCTATTTCCCTCCCTTTTTTTTTTTTTTTTTTAAAGAAACTGTGGTTTTTAGAAATGAAAACAAGTCCTTCTTGGCCAGGGAGGGTAATTAGTGTGAGTCACCTCCACTCTCCATGGGCAAGTACAGGATTAGGAATCTGGTCATTTGGGAGATGACACTGAAAGATGGGGACTTCCAGAGACCACACTCTCAGTTGCTGCCTCTCAGGGCTGCAGTGATGCTCTTGGATGTTGTGGATTTCGTGCAAATACATTGATTTTCCTCCCCCATCCCCTGCTTATGCGTTACACAAATTTTCTTGCTGTCTGTCTGCACTTCAATAGATCTTACAGCACCATTGCAGGGAGTATAAAAAAAGACAGATGGACTCAGTGATCTTACAGGTCCAACCTTAACAATCTACACCAGTGGTGTAGATCCTGAGATGCCAGCACATCCTTGCTGCTTCCACTGGGGATGTGAGGGACCAGCTGTGGGGCTTAAATCCTGAGATGCTTAAATCATTGTTTAGTCTTGACTTTAAGTGGGAGTAAGAGCCCGTGAACGCTGGCCACGAGCAGTTGTGAGTGGAGTGAGGGCTGGAATAGCCCCAGAAGATGTTTACACATAAATACATGACCCAGCTATCGGCAGATCTGCTGTGTGGGTGCACATCACACACGCAGCCCTCGGCACGTTCTCCAGCCTGGCCACGGCTCTGCTGACGTGCTGGTGCGAGCAGGAGGGCAGGAGCCATCCCTGTGCTCCTTCCAGCCCTGCAGGACCTGCCTCTGCCTGGCTGGATGCCTCCCACCAGGCTCTTCCCACAGCTACTCCCACCGACCCCATCCCCATTGCTTTTAATCCCTCTCCATCAGATAAGAGCCCCAAGACCTCCCCGTACAGGTTTATCCCTTCACAGGTTTATCCCTTCGGCGTGACCAAGTTGGCTGGCACACCAGAGGGATTGTTTCTTTGCAAAGGCCTTGCTGGCACCCAAAATCCTTTAATTCCCTGTAAAACTTTGGCAAATCCACCACGAGCGAGGACTTGAAGGAACCGTGGGCGTTGTGACACGCGGTGGAGCCGTGACTCCTGATCCCAGTGGAGCCTTGATCCCGGTGCCTGCTCAGACACAGAGGCTGGGGAGAGCTTTATCAGGAGCAGGATCTTGGGCTTTGGCCAGCGAGAACAAAGCCTGAATTTCCATTCCACTCAGCCCCTGTCTGCTTCCCATATATGTGAGGGCACTGACACCGCGCTGGAAAAAAGCACCTTTTTTTGGGCTGGCTGGGGGAGAATTATCAGATGAGGGGAGGCCTTTGGAGGGAGGGGTTTGGTTGGAATAGAGGACCCACAGCTGCTTTAGGGTCTGGGATGAAACCCCTGGTAGGGGTTTGGGTTGAAAGCCCAAGATTTTTGTTCTCCCAGAGCTCCCAGGCCAAGCTCTTGTGCCCGGCACCGGACTCTGCACCCAAGGAGGAGCCAAGCAGCTCATTCCCAGCCTGGATGGAGAAAAATATTTGTTGGGCTCCTGCTTGTGGCCCCCAGGGAACCTCCTCCGTTGCAGGTTGTTTTGCAGGTCAGTGATAGTTTCCTAAAGCTTTCCCAGTCCTTGATACTTGCAGTGGGATTGGCATGGAGCCGACACACATCTGCCTCGGTCTCCCCTCGGATGCCGCCGTGCCTGCGCCGCGTCCTCGCTGCGAGAAATCAGGGTGGCCTTGGCTTTTTTCAGCCCTCTCACGTCACCTCTGCAACCCAGCAGCTCGTTCTCAGGCGTAAATCCCATGGAGGGAGGATAGCAGGGCGAGATCCCGCTCCGGAGGGAACGGCTCGGGCTGGAGCGCAAGGCAGGCTCTCAAAACGTGTCTGAGGGTGATGTTTTCCTTGGTATTGCTTTGGTTTTCCTCCCAGGGAAGCACCTCCGCTGGTTTTCTGGTTAGGAAACCAGAAAAACACGGCAGAGCTGCTGCAGCCACAGCCTGCTCGGTGTCCTGTGTGAGCTCTGAAGCCCAAAGTTCCCAGCTTTGCTGGGGTTTGGGGAAAAGGGTTTTGTGTGGTCAGCTGGGACATCTGAAGGAGGCCTTGTGTAAGGGACAATGAGCATTTCCCTCTGGAAAGGGCAAATTTGGGGTGTTAACAGAGGGAGCTGAGCAAAATCTGGGGCTGGGGCTGTGCTGAGAGTGGTGAGACAGCCCTCCTGGTTTGGAGGAGCTCAGTGCCCTTGGATTATCTAAGAGCTGGTTGGAAAAAGGCATCCTGTGCGGGGTTAGTGGTCCTGCTGCTGCTGGGAATGCTCCCATGTTCTTAACAAGTGTGGGAAATGAGGAGGCTCGAGCATCTCCAGGAGCATCCCTGCCATTGGAACAGGCTCCCCAGGGCAGTGGTCACAGCACCAAGACTGACAGAGCTCAAGGAGTGTTGGACAATACTCCCAGGCACAGGGTGTGACTCTTGGGGGTGGTCCTGTGCAGGGCCAGGAGTTGGACTCGATGATCCTCGTGGCTCCCTCCAGCTTTGGCATATTCTGTGATGTCCTCACCAACTCTGGCTCCCAAAAACTCCTTCACCTCAGTGCCCCCTCCATCGTGGCAGAAACCCCTTCACTGGAGGTGCTTTCCCCCCTTAATGATTCCATGACTTAATGGTGGTGTGAACCAGGCAGGGCTCTGGTTTGGGTGCAGCCTCTGGACCTTCACCCTGTGCTGAGGTGATTCCCAGGCTCAGCTCCAGCACCCAACGTGCTCTGCCCGAGAGGCTCGGTGGAGGTGGAGAGGGGTGTTATTCCTGTTTCTCTTCAGAGGGACCTACTAATTAGCTTCTGCTTTTAAAATGCTTTGAAGCCTCAGCCGAAACTCCTTCATGAGAGAAAACTATGATTATTTATATTTATCCCATTTCCCAGAGCCTCTGGGATGCTCCGTGTGCCGCAGCTCTGGTCACTGGGCCGGTTATCTCCCTCCCCCGGGGCACCAGGTGGGATTTCTGAGCACCTCAAATTCCTCTGCAAAGCCAGAATGGGTTCATGGGTTTGAAAGGCAGAGGAGAGCTCAGGAGGTCCCCTGGGATTTGGCCATCCCAACCTCTGGGATCGCAGCAGGCGGCCCCTGGATTAATTACCAGCGTGGGCTGGCGCGGGGCCAGGCGGGAGCGGCGCAGGGGAGGGAGCCTTGGACATCACAGCAGGGAAATCTGCCACAGGGTGATTTATGGGGTGATTTCTCCCTGTTTCTCAGCGTTTTCCAGGCTCTGGGGATTAAAAAAATAAAGGGATTGCACACATGGTTGTTCGGAGGAGCTGAAAATGTGCGAGTTCGCAACCTAAACATGGAAAAAGGGGATTTTTCCCTCCTTTTTTTGTCCTGGAATCCTTCACCCTGGCAGTCCTGCCCTGTGGAGGACACTCGGGAGTGAGCCCTCTCCCCTCCAAGTGGAGTGGGTGCCTTCCCAGCTGGAAGGAGGAGGCACAGGAAAAAAACAACCCCGACTGGACAACACTCAGCAGCTTTTCACCAAACCTCTGGGTTTTACAGCAAATCAATTAGTGGGGACCTTCCCTTCCCCCCACCTCATCCCCCCTGTTTTCCACCAGCTCGTTTTCCTCCCCATTTTTCCAACTGGTTGGGGCGGGGGGCGAGGACACAACAAACTCTCAGGGAGATGCCAGACACGACCCTGGGCTTTGCTGGGCTCAGACTAACCCAGGGCTGGTTTCCAGCAGCGGAGAAGTCTCAGCCAGGCTGTGGTTGCTGACGGGTCTGGTGCTTTGAGAACTGGCAGCCAGGGGAGGTGGTTCCCTTTTGGGCTCCTTTTGAAGGTGTATTTACGTTGTTGTGTTGGCTTGGACCTGCCAGGTACAACCTGGTTACGTGCACAGCCCAGGGCCTGGAAAGAGATGAATGTTCCTGTGAAAGCTGCGAGCAAGAGGAGCTCAGATTAGGTGGAGACTCGAAAAAAAAAAACCCACCTAAATCTCTGAAAACATTGGCATTTAGGAGTAACACATTAAAATGTCACTGAAAAATCCCTGAGTTGGGTTTTTCCAGTTTTCTTACTTTCTAGTCTTTTCACCCTTGGCTAAAAAGAGCTTTGTAAACCAGGGGAGCTGGGGGGGGGAAAACCTGCTAAAATACCTTAAAATAATGTTCTGGACTGTGGATTTAGTGGCCAGAAAAAGTACATTAGAAGCAAACTCCTTGAATTTAGCTTGAAAATACCCTAACTGATGATGACTTCCAAATTTCTGGGCAGAACTAAACATGGCCTGTGTTTTTCTTTGAAGGATATAAAAAAAAATTAGCATGAGCTGATGATTTTGCAGAGTGGTTTCTTTTATGCAGAGAAAATTGTTTTCATCCTCATTCTTGGCATTGGCTCCTGTCCTGTGTTGCTTTTGTTTCTTGGGCTGCCATGGAAATGTCCCCCTTTCCTCCCAGGCCTCTCCACACACCTCTTCCATCGGCTCTGGTGCTCATCAGACCCTTTTTGGAACTAATTTAATTAATTAACCCAGTGCAAGTGTTCTTCTGAGTTAATCATCTGCTGGGTTAACAAATTAAACTGGCTGACGGAGGAGGATGGGGAGCACCAGAGCTCAGCTCCAAGGGAAAGGCTGGAAGAGGAGGAGCAGGATGGTGGATCCTCCATGGTAGATCCAGCTGTCTTTCCCTGCTGATGGTTTTTGTGGGATGAGTGAGCTGGACTCATGTCTGTGGCTGCACAACAGTGTCATCCAACATGAGGAACATGCCATGAGCAGTGCTGAGGTTGGAGGAGTTGGGACCCCCCACCCTGGCACCAGATTAATTGTGATATAAAATCACATCCTTGTTTTAGAGTTGAGATATGAGCTGGGCTCAGTCCACATGTCTCAGTGGAGTAAACCTGCCTCTGTTTGCTCATGGAATTGGGACATTCCCTTAAATATATGTATTGAAACCAACACTGGGGTGCTGCCATGGGCCAACAAAGAGCTGCTGGCCAAGACAGGACCCACCAACTCTTGCAGGGGTGGGGAGGTGCTTTGAGAGTCCTACTCCCAGTGAGGATGGACAGATGGAAGGCGACCAGTTTGACCAGTTTGTGTCCCCAGGGCCTCTGTGAGGGGACCCCTGTGCTGGGGACAACATCCAAGGGGCTCTGGGGCTCGTGCTGTGGCTGCAGCCTGGGGGCTCTGGGGGGGCACAGTGACACATTCCAGCTGGAACTTGTAAGGCAGAGGTATTTTAAGTATATTGGCTTAACCAAAATGGTTGTGAGCTTTGCTGGGGCAGATTGACAATTAATTTCTCTCTCTCTTTTTTTTTTTTTTTTTTTTTTTTTTTTTTTTTTTTTTAGGGCCATAAAAATTCCATTTCTGCTGCGGAAGGTTTTAACCCCTTCCTTACCCTGGAGCTTGTTTCCAAGGGTATTAATGGGGAGATTATTGTAACTGATGGCTCCCTGGTGAACTGTTAATAGATTTTTGGGAAATGTGTGTGTTCTTTGTGCTGGGCTTTTTATCTGGACCTTGCTCACAGTGACCTGTGTATGGTTATAACCTTCCCTGCTCCTGTGTGTTGGGCAGTGTAAATATAGAGCTGTGCTGTGGCACAGGGGAAGGAAAAAGACTGAGCATGGACCTGATAGAGTCTAAAGTGGGATAAAACTGCATGGAAGGACCTTGGGAAAGGATGTAACTGAGCTCCATGGCCAGAGGAGCGTGAGGCTGCCCTGTGACACAGAAAGACAGGAGGAGGGGACATGTGGGAACACTTCTGACTGTCCCACTTCATCCCCAGGTGCCCAGCTGTGCGTTCAAGTCCCTGTCACGTTTGGAGAGTGCGGTGATTTATTTTTTACGGGCATGGTCTTCCCCGTGGGCGCCTCTTAAATGTGTTTTGAGAAGACCTTCCTCGCAGCCATGTGCTGGGGGGGCCATTTGACCTGCTGAGAGGAGCTTTGGTGGCTTCGGAAGAGCCGAAGCGTTGAATCACAGCTATTTATTTCGTGTCTTTCGTGATCTGCCCATGTTTTCCATCCTGCTTTTAAGTGCAACTTCAAGCAGTGGGACTGTGCAGCTTTTTTTTTGTTTTGTTTTGGAAGAAGGCATCTTTCTTTTTTCTCTTTTCATGCACTGCTTTGAACTTTACTGGCATAAAATGCTGTCAAATCACAAATAGTCTCAAACCTCAAGTTATTTTCTTTACCTCCGCACTCGGCAGGGAGCGACAGCAGCGGTGCTGCTCACACCAGGAGATTTACAGTGTTTGCTCTTTGCATTTATTCCCAGACCCTGAGCTGTGCAAGACTCTTTTCCCATTTAGTTCTGGGTTTGGTTCTCCTACCTTGTTTTTTTTTATCTTAAAATTGTTTGAATTCCCTTTTGAATGTGTGTGCTGCGAGGCATCGCTGCAGCGGAGGAAGGAGTAAACACAAGCTGGAGTTTCAGCCCCTGCATCTGATGGATGGAGGTGGCTTTGATGGAAGAGATAGTCCTGACTCCACCCTCAGTGGAGCTGCTAGAAGTTGTAGCTGCTTACAATGATAGTTGTTAAAAACACGTCGTGTACCACTACGGGACTGAAATATTTTCCTTTCTTCAAAAAGCGAGCTAACAAGTCTGCCTCTGTTCCAGCAGAAGGGGTGGGGGGAGAACAAAAAGTGCATTTTCTTGTCTGTGCTTAAAGGGCAGGGTGGAAAAAAGAGGAGGAAAAAGTGGAATATTTATTTAGAAGGCAGAGGACATGGTTCTGTGCTGGCCACCCCTGCTGTCTGCTGAGTGGTAGTGGCTGATGGCTGGAGGCGAAACTAATACTTGGCAGGGGATGAGACACAGCACAGGCCCCCCTGGTCTGGGGGCTTGCTGGAGTGCTTGCTTTATGTCAGGGCTGTGGGATGAGTTCATCTTTGCAGGGTTTGGTTGAGAGCACTGGGAGATGAAAGAAGGGAGAGGAACCCACCACGGCATGGGGAGCGCTGGAAGAGGGACCCTCCCGACAGCTTTGAGCAGGCAGAGGCTTCTCAGGCACTTTTAGTGTCTTTTTTTGGGGATTTTTTTTGCCTGGGGGCCACAGGCAGGTTGCTTTTGCATCTGGCGAGTGGATTTTAAAGCCTTTCTCCTCCCCACCAGCCAGGAAAGCTTCTCACTGCTTGAGGTGGAGTTACCTCAAATGTCCTCACGTGTTCAAAGGAGCACAGAGCATCTCCAGGAGTGCTTGGAGCTGGCAGAGCTGTCACTGCCAGGCAGGAGCTGTGGTGGGATGACAGAGATGAGGAACACACTGGCAGGGGGATGCATTCACAAATGGATGGATGGATGGGCTGAAGCTCCTGCCATAAATTGCACAGAAGTGGTTTTAACCAGGCTATTTCAGAGGCACGAAAGCAGGAGGTGTAAAAAACCCTTCCCTTGTTTTCATGGATGATTTTGCCAAAATATTGACCAGTTCCTGGCAAGCAGAGATGACACCAGGGCTGGGGGCACCCACAGAGAGATGTTCTTGTAGGATAGACACAGGCTGAATCCTGCTTTGCTTTCTCCCCTCATATGTTAATTTGCAATAAGCCGAAGGGAAACACCTCTTTAAATGTTTATTGCTGCCTGTTCCCCTGATTAGTTCAGCTGATGGGGAAACTGGGGTTTTGAAGTTGTCCCACTCTTAGTCTGGAAGGGAAATTCAGAGGCTGAGTGGTAGTTCCCAAAAAGTGTAATAACAAGCCCAGCTTAGCTAATGGGCATGGAGGGCTCTGAGGAGGATGGGAGGTTAAACTGATGCAGAGCTCAGTAATTGCTACCAGCCTCCAGATGAAAGGCCCTGAGCTGGTCTGTGCCACTCCCCCCCCTCACCCAGATCACTGGAGTGGGACAACAGCAAAGTTTAGTGCTTTAGGAGACTTTTGGAAAGGCACTGGAAGCATCTGTGTGGGAAAGATGACCGTGGAAACTGGATGCAGTGGAAGATGGATGGGTCTTGGAGCAACCTGGTCTAGGGGGAGGCGTCCCTGCCCATGGGACTGAGATGATCTCTCCCAAAATTGTGACCTGTGAAGGGGTTGGTTCAAAATGATGAGCATTGCCCACAGCAATGGACACCCCAGTTACCCCCTCCCCCCATCTCCCCTTAAATTTGTATAGTTACAACTCAAGTTAAATCCAGCAAAGCCGCTTAATTCAGAGCTGGTTGGTGGGGAGGGGTAATTTGAGCCTGAACAGAAGCAGGGCTGGAGGGGCTGTGCCTGAAATCCGGTGTGTCAATGGGCTCTCTGGAGCAAAATAATGGCATCACCTCATGGGTGAGTTAATGGGACCTGATGGCACAGAGCCACAGGGGTCAGCAGGCCGCGGGCGCGTGAGGGATTGTCAGGGAGCTTAATGCCGGGCACGGAGCTCCTGGCTTGGAATTCCAGCCTGCTTTTCTGTTAGCTGGTGTGGTAGGAGCAGGAATGATGTTCAGCAAGAGGTTAATTCAGGGCTCTTTCAGGGTTGAGAGTTCCCGTCTTCCTTCTGGAGGCATCATAAATTGTAGAGGCATCATGGATTAAACAGCCTTCTGGCAGTGTCTGTTCCCCCCCCAAATGTGATTCCTAGAAAGAAGAGATGTTTCTCATTGTCTGGAGAGACTTCCAGTGGGTTTTTAGGAGGACATGTGTAGTTCATAGCAGCTACTTCCCCTTGGCATGAAATGCTTCCTCGGATTTCATGTTCCCTGTGGGAACATCAGCATCACTGTCAAGGAATATTTACACAGTGGAGGTCATGTTGGGTCAGTCATCCAGGCATGTTGTGGACATCCCTGTGCCTCAGCTCAACACAAGCTGGGCTTTGGAAGTGAGGGTGAAGCACCACAGCAGAGCTGGAGGAGCTCGGGGAGCCACCAAGCTGGGCTGGCTGAGCAGCAGGGGTGCAGGATCCCTGCTGGCTCTTGGTGGGAGACATCCACATATCCTGAGGACACGGGGTCCTGGCTGCTGGACCCCGAACTGAACGTTAAATTTGAGAGAGAAAGATGTGTTGAGCTCCACGGGGGCTGGTGGGTGTCTTGTTGGGTCACCAGCCTTTGCTTGAGCCATCTCAGTGGTATTTGACATAACTGAGGATGAGGTTTGGGGTGAGTGTGACCTTTGAATTGAAGATGGACTTTGGGTTGAATACAAGTTTTGGGTTAAGCATGACCTTCAGGTTAAATGTGAGTTTTGAGTTTGGGGTTGAGCATCATCTTTGGGTTGAGCACAAACTTTGGGTTAAATACAAGCTTCAGTTTGAACATGACTTTTGGGTAGAGCATGGAGCCTGTGTTGAACACAAATGTTGGGTAAGAGGATGGAGTTAGTGTTGAACAGGAATTTTGGGTAGAGGATGGAGTTAGTGTTGAACACAAGTTTTAGGGAGAGCACAGAGCTTGTGTTGAACAGGAATTTTGGGTAAAGCACGGAATTAGTGTTGAACACAAATGTTGGGTAGAGCACGAGTTCAGTTCTCACGTGAGCAAAGCCGATGGGGTGGGAAGAGCCTGTTCCTTTCCCTCCACACCTGTCATTTCCAGGTGGTCACAGTCCCTGAGTGTCCTCTCTTGCCCCCACAGATGCCAGCACGTCGCCCGATGCCGTGAAGAGGAGCCATTGGTGCAACGTGGCCTACTGGGAGCACCGGACGCGCGTCGGCCGCCTCTACACAGTGTACGAACAGTCTGTCAGTATCTTCTATGACCTACCTCAAGGAAACGGCTTCTGCCTCGGACAGCTAAACCTGGACAACAGGAGCGAGACTGTGAGAAGGACTCGAAGTAAAATCGGCTACGGGATCCTGCTCAGCAAAGAGCCGGACGGCGTGTGGGCCTACAACCGCAGCGAGCACCCCATCTTCGTCAACTCCCCGACACTGGACATCCCCAGCTGCAGGACCCTCATCGTGCGCAAGGTCATGCCGGGCTACTCCATCAAGGTGTTTGACTACGAGAAGTCCTGCCTCCTGCAGCACACGGCTGACCTGGATTACGCAGACGGGCCCTACGACCCCAACAGCGTCCGCATCAGCTTCGCCAAAGGTTGGGGGCCCTGTTACTCCAGACAGTTCATCACGTCCTGCCCGTGTTGGCTGGAGATCCTCCTCAGCAACAATCGATAACGGTCGGCCCTCTGATGAAAGGAAAGACACACAGGGGGGGTGGGGGAGGGAAACAAACCCTAAAAAAATT
>VYXB01007429.1:0-115658 GCA_013397135.1 Pachyramphus minor | reverse complement strand
AAAAAAAAAAAAAAAAAAAAAAAGACACAGACTATCCCAAATATCATCTACCTAGATTTAATATAAAGTTTTATATATTATATGAAAATATATATTATACTTGTAATTATGGAGTCATTTTTACAATGTAATTATTTATGTATGGTGCAATGTGTATATGGACAAAAAACAGAAAATGCACTTTGGCTTATATAATTCTTTCAATACAGATTTTTTTTTTTTTTTAAGAAGAAAAAAAAAGAGAAAAATTATACAGCAAAAATAGGAGAAAGCCCTAATTTTTGATGTATGGTTTTTTTGAAATATTATTAATACCCAGACAAAAAGCTAATACCAGTCACTCATTGATAATAAAGTATTCGCATTATGGGGGGGGATTTAATTGTCTTTTTTCTTCCCCCCCCAGCTGAAGGCCAGCACTGTCTGCTGGGGTGCTCTGCAGTCAGGGGGGTTCCCATCCCAGCCAGGACCCCAGAAAGCCAATAAACAAGTTGGGAGGCTGCAGTTGGCTCCAAGAGGAGGGTGAGTGAGGACAGTTGGAGAACCAGGGAGCACTTGGAGAAGGGGAAAGGAAAGTCTCCTGCAGCTGTTGTCACTCAGGGCGGTGTCCCTGATAACACAGAACATGGTGGGACATGGTGAGGGTGAGTGCTCATGATAAAGTTTGTGCAGATTAATGCTCATCAGTGCAAAGAGAAAAGCAGAATTTATTGTGGCCCCCAGAGCTGCCCAGTAGGAGCAGTTTGGAATATCAGCCTTTCACAGGGCTTGTCTGCGAGTCCAGCACCTCCCAGATGTGTTTGGTGGTTGAGACACAAACGGGAGGTTTGGACAACTCCTGGTTGAGTGGAACCTCTGTTGGAGCGTGGTCTGAATTTCAGGAGCCTCTCCAGAAACTCAGAGGAGGGGCTTGGATGAGTTGTGTGCAGATTTTTTTGTCCCACAGATCTCCCAGTCTGTCGTCCAGGCAATAAACTGATTCCGAATTGTCTGGGAAGAATGTGTTTGCTCTGAGGAGCAGTTGCAGCCAAAAAGGTGTCCTGGTCAAATGTGCTTGTCTGGGTTGATTTACACTCTGGAAATCCTGGATAAAATCAGGCCCTTTGCTGACTTGTGCCTGAGCTCCATCCCTGTCAGCACAGGGCACCCACTTGCTGCCAAGGGCAGGTCGGACACTGGCTTGGCTTGGTTAGGGAAGTTATTTATTGCCAGGGAGCAGCACTGCCAAGTCTTAGAGTTGTGTTCCAAATCCCTGTACCTTTGATTTCCATAAAATCCCAGCCTCTGGAGTGCAGTGACTGGGAAGCACCTCAGCTTTCAAGGTTGCAGGGGGTGTTTTTGTTACCTTTGTATTTGCAGAGAAAAACGTGCAATGAGACCTCCTCAAACTCAAACAGGACCTAAACTCAAAAGCCCTCCTGGGCAAGGATGGGGAATCCTGGAATCCTGGAATGGTTTGAGTTGGAAGGAACCTTAAAATTCATCTCATTCCACCCCCTGCCATGGGCAGGGACACCTTCCACTAGCCCAGGTTGCTCTAAGCCCCCTCCAGCCTGGCCTGGGACACTTCCAGAGATGGGGAAAGGTTGGGACTGTATCCCACAGGGAATCTCACAGACCTGGGTGGATGCTGGGAGAGACCAGAGCAGAGGAATATCCCAGTGACATTTCCTCAGTCATTTTTCAAATTATAACCATATTTGATGTTTAATTGGGACCACATTGGTTGAGTTCCTGCAGCATTGCTGTTAATACTTGACATCATGGTTTTTTGTTTGTGTTACAGCCATTCTTAGGGAACGGTGTCAAAACATATCACTCTTGTTTAAAGCAGCTTTCAGGAGCTTTGCAGGGATTTTTTTATCCCTTTTGGCTTGGGTTTGGTGGGTCCTGCCATACCACCTACCTCTGTCACTGTACCACTTTCACATGGTCAGTCAAGAGGCCATTTCTATGTTTTGGGATGTTTTTTAGGAGTTTTTTGTTAATCCTGCCCTCATTTTACCTGGGAAGAATCAGCCAAAAGCTGACTTGCTTCTCTCCATTTCCTTTTATTTTTTCCCAGCTTTTCCCACCACCTCCCAAAAGGTTTTGCATTCACATCCCAAGTTGGCTGCTGCCTTCCTCACTGTCCTCCTCTTCATGTGCACACACCGATCCAGCAGCACAATCATGATCCATCTTTTGGACAAAACAGCACCAAGGCTGCATTTGAGGGTTAACTTTGGGCTTTCCCTTCTGCAATCCACTCACTGATGGTGCTTCATTTTTCATTTCTCATGTGCTTCCCTGGGAATAAATTATTTGGACAGCAAGGCTTTAAAGGGAATAAAAAAGGATTTTAGGGTGAGGCAATGAAATAAGTACCCTTTTCTGTCCCATTTTGCCCCTTTAATCTTATAATCATTGAAATTTAGGATTCTTTACTGCAAAGCTGTTGAACTCTACACTGGACAATCTCAAGCTCAGCTGGAGCCTTCCCTGTGCACTGGGTTTGACCTGAGGGGGTGTGAGTTGGCACCTGGGGTGGTTGTGGATTGAGGGCACTTCCATCAGGGAAAGATCAGTTATTTCCCTGCCAGGGTTTGCAGGAGCAGCTGGACATGGTTGGAATTTATTAACGAGCTGATGGGTTTCTCCTGTGCCCACACAGCTGTTGGTGTTTGCCCATCTGCCCCAGCCCCTATAAAAGCAGGATGGCCACAACTGTTCTCCTTTTTCAGCAGCCTCTTGAGGTTCTGCAAGTGTGCTTTTTCCTCCTTCCTGAAGGAATCGTGGTCTCCTGATACCTGAGGTAAGTGGCATGTTCTGTATTCTTGTTCCTTGAAGGTCTGTTATGTGGTTTTTTATAATTTTAAAGGTAGAAGTCCAAGCAGCCCCTTGGCTGAAGGTGCTGGGCTGTGCTTGGACTGAGCTCCTGGTGCTGCTGAGGGGCTGCAGGGTTTCTGTGGTCCCTCTTGAGCTGGAGCTACTTCAGTTCTGTACTGAGAGGGTTGTTGTGTCCCCTGAGTGGTTACATATCACTGGGGGCTTTTTTTTGGAGGGATGTTTCGGGCAGTGCAGTGGGGAAGTGTTTGTTTTTATCCTGGAGTGGTGCTGGAACACCCGTGGTGCTGCTCCAGGGGGTCAGACTGAGCTGAAGGAGCTGGGTGCCAAGGCAGGTGTCTGTAGCACCCCTCAACCCTGCCTGGGCAGAGGGGACAGTGGGGCAGGGGAATCCTGAGCAGACTCACCTCTCCACCTGTGCTGAGGGGCTCCAGCAATGCACTGACCCCAGAGTTTACTCCAGCTTCCCAAGGACTGCGTGGAGAGGTCGTGAGTTTGTTGCAGGACAGGGGTGTTGTGTGGGTTTGGTGCCTCAGCTGAACTCAAGCTGGTGACTCTCACCCCTCCAAGGCTCAGGTGGAGCTTCCACAGCCCTTGGGTTTCTCTGCCAGTGAGGAGCAAGACTTTGATCCTGCCAGCACAGCCTGAGGTGAATGGTCTGACTCACCTGGCTGCTTTGTGGATCATCTGTGGAGGTGGTGGGACATGGAGATGTTCTAAGGTGTTGCTTAAGCAGTGCAACTCTCTGGACACATTTTTCTGTGGGTGTCAAGACAGTGGTAGAAGCATCAGCTGGTTTCTTGTGGTGGTACTGGTGCAGCCAGGAGGCTGAAGGCTGCACAGTCTGTGTCTGCCTTCCCTGTGCCAGAAACACCCAAAGTCTACTCCAGTAAAAGTCCTGAATTAGTAATTCCAGTATTGGACCCGAGTCCTTATGGCTTTGATGTGTGCAGTGTGTTTGTTTGACAAGGTCTTCTTAATTTAGTAATGGTGGATTTTAAAACTGCAATAATCTGATGAGGAGCAGCCAGTTACTGCTGGTGGGTCCCAGAGGCTGCTGCTCATCCTGTGAGAAGACATTCATCATCCCTGTCCCCTGGTGTTCACTGCTGCTGTGACTGAGAAATGCCTTTTACTGACCAGAATGGAAAAGAGATTAATGCTCAAAGGATCCACATTCATCTCTTCTTAAAAAAGAGATGCTGAGATCCCTTTGTGGCACAGGTTTAGCCACAGTTTTACAGGGGCTGTCAGTCTTCAGGCCTTAATCCTTCTCAGGGTTTTATCTCTGCTATTAAAATGTGGGGATCTTGTTCAATGCATAATTAAAAGCTGAATATTGTTTCTCATGCTTGGGTCAGCAGGGAAAAATAAAAAAAATCACTGTTGGTGCAGAGGAAGGAGCTGGAGGTTTGTTTTGGGGTGTGATGCTGCTTGGCTTCGTGGTCTGTGTGAGTAGTGGAACATCTCTGACTCTTTAGGTTGTGGGTTAATGATTTTACCAGAGCAGCAGAGTTGCTCTAACATGTACCTGTGCCTCCCAAATCCTCTGAGGGCCCTCCAGGCTCAGCTCTGCTCTGGGGGGGAGCTGTGCATGGCCTCAGGTGGGACTGAAGTGGAGGAAGAGCTGGAACAGCTGCCCAGGGCATGGAATGGTGCTGGATGAGAGCATGGAGAGCTCTGCTCTCCTGGTGCCTCTGGGGGGTGGGATGAGCCTCAGGAGCCAGAGTGGGTTGGCTTTTTTCCTGACAAATACCAGGACAAAAGATGAAATGTCTCATTGAGGTAAAAGCCATGTGGAGGGAGCTGGTTGAAGGGACAGGACTGTGGGAAACTGCTGCTGGTGCAGAGCGTGGCCTTGAGGTTTGAGGTGTGGGGCTGGGGGTGAATCTGCTGCTCCTTTCTTTTCCCTGGCTGGTTTTTAGGTTGGTTTTTTGAGAAAATGGGTGCTGGGTGGCTGCAGAGCTGTGCTGGGGGATGAGAAGTCCCGGTGCCTTCACCCCAGCGTGTCCCTCCTGTCCCTTGTCCGAGCTGTTCGGGAGCAGGAGCTGCCTTGTGGGTGAACACACATCTGCTCTCATGGATGGCCAATGGACCACAGCATTCCTAGAAAGCAAAACTGAGGATTCATCTCCAGCTCCCCTCACTTGAGGTGCCCTGGGCTGAACCTGGTGGGGACCTGTCACTGCCACAGGGTCCCACAGCACCATTGCTGCTGGGGGACACCCCAGGGCTGGTCCCTGCAGCCTCTGCCCCATCACCAGCACCCCAAACCTGCATCCAGGAGCCTGAATTGCAGTGGTTGAGTGCAGAGCATCCAGAGTTGTTTCCTGTAAATAACTCCTTTTGCTTCCCTCCGAGGTCTTATTTTCCGTCTGGTGCGTGATGAAGCCTCACTTGTTGCTTTGTGGATAATCCTTCCTATATTCCTGATTTATGTATGGGCACAAAGTAGCATCTGTGCTATAGACACTGTGGGAACAACCCAAAATTGCTCTGGAACTCAACTGGCTTACCATTATATTGGATTCTATTAAATTAAAACACATAGCACATATATTACACAATAAACCACAGCTATTTCATGGATCAAATTAAGTTTTATTTGGGCAAATTACAACCTTTCTTACAGTTGGGCCTTTGTGAAACCATTCCTTTTTAATAAAAACAGGCATTTTTGGCAAATGCTCTTAAAGTGTGCATTCCCAATAATTGCATATACTGTTGCTATTCTTTCTGGGATATATGTGGCTAATTATCTTCTATTTAGGATAGTTTTAAATGAGCAGTATCTTCCCTTTTCTCCTCCCCCACGCCTCCCTTCTGCTGGAATTTCTTATTGCTTTCCATTTTTATTAGCTTGGCTGTGGAAGTCAGCAGGAAAAAAAAAAAGTCTCATTAAAAGCAGGAACGTTTTTCTGGGAATTTCACAGGGAAATGTGACTCTTGTAGCCTCCCTGCAGCCCTGGCTCAGGGGGACACAGGTTTGGGGGACAAAGATGAAAATGAATCTTGGAGGAGCAGGGGGGAACCTGGTGTGTGTGTGTGTGTGATGGAGCTCTGGGAATGTGGTGGAGAGGCAAAGCTTTGGAGAAAATCAAGGTGTTTGTTGAGGAGGAAAGGGCCTGAGGGGGCTCCAGCTGCCATGGAATTGCATTTGGGTGTTGGAATTTTCCTTGTCTGAGGAGATGCAGGCTCTGGTTAGAGGCTTTAAGGCTGGGACATCTCGTAGCCCCTTATTAAATCAGCATAAACTGAGCTGCAGTGTTTTCCTGTGCGGGGACAGGAAGGGGTGTGTGGGATTCCAAACCCCATGGAATGTCTTTTGCAATTGCTCATCCTCACACAGTTTTTGTCAAAAGCAAAGAAGTGGTTCAGAAATTGTGGGGATGGGCAGACAGGGTGGCTCAGCCCCGTGTTTCCTTAGGAAATGTGGTTAAAAAATAACCCCACCAGCCCTTCCCTGGTTTTGGAAGTGCTGCTCCACTGGTTTCCAAATGTAGGCCAGGCTTAGAGCTACCAATTTTTTATTTTTTTTTTTTCTGGGAATAATTTTTCCCACAGTATTTTCAGGCTGGACCAGGAAACAGAGGAAATGTCCCGAGTGCAGTTTTCCTCAGTGTGATTCCTGGACCACCAAGACGGAGATAAACAGCGGAGCAGCATCTGAGCTCCCTGATTCCTGAGCACAGCACAAGACCTCTGCAAATTTTAGGCTGGTGTTCCCTGACCCTGCAGCACCTCAGGGTGTGGGAAGGGTGCTCGGGGTGGGATGGGGACGATGGGAGCTGTTGCTGTGCAAAGTCTGAAGCACATTACATAAAACTTCAAAGGTTTTTGTCAGCTCTCCAAATCCTTCTGGGCACTATTGTCAGAGGATGAAGAACGTTTATTGAGCCTCCCAAATCACATCTGGATGCTGTTTGTGGGATTGTGCTTGGTATGATCACATCTAGGGGAGGGGTTAGCAGTGGGAACTGGACTCAGGGTTGCCAGGGCCTGTGGACTGGTGGCATGTCCCCATCCTGCTCCCAGCCTGTGGTCCTGGTAAAGGAACCTCAGAGCTGATGGTTTCCTTGTTGCTTTAAAACTGCTGCCCGGTGTTTGCTCAGAGGTTCCTCACATGTGTTGGTGCTTCCCAGCTCCTTCTCTCAGAGCCCTGGGAGCATCAGCACCCTCCAGCTGCCAAGTGGAGTTGGGTGGGAAGTTGATGGCCTGGTGCCATGTGTGGTGGGACTGTCAGGGTGACACTGTTCTGTGGAGTGGACATGAACCTGTAACACGGGGAAAGAGGAAATGGGATTCTTTTCTCCCTTTGAAACAGTGCCAGAAATGTTTTTATTGATTGATGTTTTTGAATAACAATGTCTCAGACCAGTTGCCTCTTCCCAGTAGGGCCAGGGTAGGGCTTCCCATTGCCACTGCTGCATAATATATATATGTATAATATAGTACAGTCCCCCAGGACCATGGTAGGGCAGGAACCGAATGAAATGCCCACAAACATTTTTGATGAGCTGCCTGTGTGACCACAGCATTGGAAGTTGGTGGGGGCTGTGTGGTTGTCACTCAGTTGCAATGGCAGCAGGTCCCCAGAGTGTTCCCTCCAGCCTGGCAGGGCAGAGCCAGGAGAAAACATGGATGTGAGAGAAAGGGAAGAGTCCCCAAAGCTTCCCTTGCAGCCTGGTTTATGGGCTTTGGAGAGAGGAGATTCTGCAGTTTGTCCCTGGTTGTCTCTGCCATCCAAAGCCTTCTGTCATCTTCCAGCTGGGGTCTCGTGTGTTTTAGGCTGGATCGTGGCCTGAGGTCGTGGGTGGCATTTGGGACAGGAGGCTTTAAGGGCAGCATGAGCTGCTCTGGAGGGTGAACTGAACCACCACCATGTGAAGGGCTTTGTGTGGAGCACGTGCTGTGCCCCCTCCCCTGGCACAGGGATGTCTGTGTTCACTTTGGGGACACAGAATTGAAACCACAACCCATTTCTGGGGAAGCTGCACGAGGAGCGCGAAGCGCCTTCTCCCGAAGGATGCTGAGGGGGGAAGGGTGAGAAGAAAACCCCCACCGGTTTCTGGAAATTGCTTTCCTTCCTCTTCTCTTTCCAAAATAGCATAATTAACAGAAATAAACTTTGCAGTGCTGTTAATTTTGAAGGCCTTGTGTGCCAAGCTTGAACACGCAGAGCTGAACCGAGCAGGCGCCGAGCGCTGGGGATGGTTAATTATTACCCAAACGGTGTCTGAGGGAGGCTGAAAGCACTGAAGAATTATGAAACTCTAACGAGGGAGGCCCAGTCTTGGCAAACACTGATGTGATTCAAATGCTGGGGAATTCAGCATGTTTTTCTTCTGAGGACTCTGTAAGCCAGCCCATGGTGGGGATTGAGTGGGACCATCAGTCCAGGGAAGCTGATGCTGGAACAGCTTCTGCAGCTCTTCTCTATTTAAAAACAGCTTTGGCAAGTCCATAATTAACCTGTTGTTGCTTCTTAAAACTCCCAAGTGTGTGAACTTCTGGGTGTGATGGTTTGGTGCTGGAGCTGTAGGAGAAGATCTCTCCATGTGATGTTTGGCTCTGCTGCATCTGGGACCTTGCACTGGCCCTTCTCTCTGCTCACCTCTGCAGAGCTCTTTGAGTACCTCTGGGCTCCATTGTGGGCAGTGTTCCTAGGAAAAGGGGTTGTTTTCCTATGGCAGAGTCATTTCCTTGACCTTGGGAGACCAGGAAAGAAGTTAAATGCATTAGAGGGTTTGGCAGAAACTTGTCAGGTTTTCTGCTGAATCTCTGAATTCTACAGAATCCTACTTCCTCATCCTCAGACCATGTGTGGTCCATGTCCAGTTTTTTCTATCTTGACCTGTCTGTGCCTGCCTGGAAAAAGAACTCATGGTGCCTCGAGACTTTCTATTCCCTTTACCCCACAGACACGATGATCTGTTTGTGTGTGATTGGGGTTCAGCCTCTTCTGAGCGGGGTTTCAGTCCCAAATCTCGTGGCAAAGGTGGTAGAAGTGAATGGTTGTATCAATGGGAAGTGGTCCATGCCACTGGTCTCTAAAGGTGATTTGTTTTGAGCAGGTTAATTTGAGCAGCCCCTGCTTTGGGCTGCTGTGGTGTTTTTGTCTCAAACTCAGTTTGCTTTGCCCCAGTTCACATCAAAGTATCATAAACAGATAAAGCTGGAAACTGAAGATTTGAAATTTAGAAATCCCTTGGTGTCTTGTGTCCTGATGTTCCTCAAACCCCACAGAGCCCAGATCCCCCCAGTCCTGGCTCTGCTGTGGAGCAGATGATGCTCCCTGTGAAGCGACTCTTTGGGAGTTGAATCCTTGTCTTGGAAAGTCTCAAAATCTTCTTTCCTCCTGCAGATGTTTCCTCAGTTCTAGTGAAACAGATGAAGCACATGGGGGTGCCTTCAGGGCTCTAACCTCAGGTGTTGGGTGACCTTCTCTCTAAAATGTCCCTCATACCTCTCTGCCTGTGCTCACATGGTTTTTGGCTGGTTCATTTGCAGCTCTTGGAGGGGCAGTTGCACGTGGATGGTCAGTGGGGCTGTTCTGCTTTGCTCAAAGTGGCTCCCACCAGGAAAGTCCCTGCTGAGTTGCGTTTCTGTTGCATGCAGTAGTGACCTGGAGAAGATTCCTCTCTGGTCATTGCTTCTGGTATTTCATAAGGGTAAATCCTCCTCCTCCTCCTGCTCCACTTGGTTGTGTGGGCAGGATAATCCCTGGAAGGAACCTTTGGCATAACCTTCTATCCATGGGAACATAATTGGAGACCTTTTTTATCCTCTCTGCTTTTATCAACCCCTGAGATCTGAGAGATCACCCAACTGGGTCAAACCTGTCCCCTGTGCTGGAGTTCACTTAGGCAGGGCTTGAATAAGCAGGATTTATGCTGCTGTTGGTAGAAGTCACCTGTTAAATGTCAGTGCTTTGGGCAGGGAGCCCCTCAGCATCTGAGGTGGCTTCAAGTGTGTGGTGCCCTGACAGGAACTGACCTCAGTGTTACTTTCCCTTTAAAAAAAAAAAACTTTGATAACCTTGCCCTTGACTTCTTGCATTAGCAAACATCTCACAAAAATGTGTTTATGAGCTGGTAACAAGCAAGATGAAAGGGGATGTGCAATGATTTTTGGAGTTGGCCAACATGGTTGTAGCATTTTAGTCTAAAACTAGGCAAGCTGAGGTGAAATTTCCAGAAGGCTTTTGATATCAGCTTAACAGTCATAAACTTTGGTTTATTAAATGCAAAAGAAAGCTCTGAGGTAATTTTTTAATGTGATGTTGTGAAATGTTTCCTTCAAGATAAGTGATGGTGTGGAGGTCAGAGCTGCTCCTTGAGTAAGACTTGGGCAATCCTTCCACTCTCACCAACCTACACTCCCCCCCTCAGAAGCCCCTTGGAGAGGAGGAAATCCTCACCTCTTGGAACAGCAGCCCTTGAGACAGTGGAAAAGTCTGGAAAACAATTCTGAAATCCTCCATGTGGGCAGGAAAACGGGGTAGGGAAGGGCAGCAGATGGACTTGGAAGCCTCAGCCTTCTTTTGGAGTGGTCGTGAATGAAAACTTCTGCAGCAAGGTGGAACGTGTTGGGTTATTTTAGAAACACACCTCTGGGATTATTGGTTGGAGATGGGGGATGTTCTGTTCCCCCATAGAATGGATTGGGTTGGAAGATCATCTTGTTTGAACCCCTTCCTTCTCTAGGCCTGCTGTTGGTATTTTACCCCCTCAGTGGATCATGGAGAGGGAAGAACTTGGGGTTGGTCTTGATTTAAAGCTCTGAGGCATCGTTCAGTGCCCCACTGACCCCGTGGTCAGGTGTGGGTTGGGTAGACTGATCCTTTGGGTTGTTACTGATCTGTGCCACTGCCCCCTCCCTGCCTGGCCCCAGCTCCATCCTGGTTGAGCAACACAAGTCCAAGGTCGACATCCCCCTTCAGGGCTCTGGTTGGGTGCTCCCACTTGTGCCAAAGCAGCAGAAAAACAGGGCAGCAAAGCACAATTGCTGCTTGAGTGACTGTTCCTTCATTAAAAAGAGAGGGAGGCAGAAACATCAAAATCAACCCTCTGCCCCCACAAATCCTGCCCTTGTCTTGGAGTATTAAAAACATCCTGGAGCTGAGGCCGTGCTTGTGCTCCTCAGCATTGGAGGAGGATTTCTGCCAAGACACTGACCCCTTGTGGATTTTGCAAATGCCTTTTGAATCTCTTTTGCTCTTTGAGAGGCAAAGAGGGGAAAAAAAACCCCAGAACCGTTTCAGACCTTCACTTGGTCCCTTGCAATCCTGAGGTATCAGAAGATTTATTGTTAAACGGAGGCTCCGGGGTGATTTATGGAATTACAGCTGAGCCGTGTTGTGTGCTGGTTACAAATTGCACAGATATTCCATGGGACGTGAGCTCCAACGAGCACGGGATATATTACACTGCGGGGAAAAGGGGAGCTTAAAACCAGCTGGCCAACTGTAACAACTACAGCCACTTCTCTTTGAAGAGGAGATGATCTCCATCTGGGTTTAATACAAAACATGATGGACTGACACCGGCTTTCGGAATATCTTATACAAACGGGATAATTTCTGCTTGTTTTTTTCCAGAGCTGTCACACCACTTTATATTCCTTTTTTCTTTTTTTTTTTTTCTCTTTCCCCTGTTGTTTCTTCATGTGTTGGCGACTCCATGTCCAGCTTTATAAACTGCTGAGGGTTGTTTCTCAGCACTTCCCAGGAGAAGGGTTTCTCCGTGCTCGGGGTTGGAAGGGCGATGCTGCGCCACCATATGTGGAACCACGGAGCTAAATTGGCTACCTATAAATATCCCCCAGATGTTAATAGGAAAAAGGAAGCTGGGAGGCATTATCAGGAAGGAAGTGTCTTCGTTGGAGTAAATCCCTCCCATGGAGACCCCTCCTCTGGCTGTTAATGACTGTGCTTCTCCAGGAGAAGTCATCTGTGAGCCCCTGTTGTGGTGGGTACGCCCTGGGGGGTGGGATGGAGATTAAGGACACCTCTCAGAACCTTCCAGTGAGTAGGAAGTCCTGGTGAGCCAGACATTGTGTCGTAAAGCCACGTTGTTGCTCTGAAGATCAATCCACAACATCTGGTCTAAAATCTTCATCCATCCACAAAGGAATGTACTGGCCAGGTTTTGGTGGCCCGGGAGTGGGAGGAATTGGTGAATTGAAGAGATTCCTTTTAAGCACTTGTTGTCCTCTTGGATCAAAGGTTTCTGCATGAGCAATCTCCTGTTTTGGCTTGTCAGTAAGTCACGGTGGTTTTATTTAACTCTCTTGGCTGGTTTCGCACTGATTTGTTCCCTGGCCTGGTTGAGCTCTTAGATCTGACTCCTGGTGTGAGTATCTAATGACAGTCTAGAAGTTTTGGTGTAAATTGGCTGCTGTGAATAATCCTGCCACACCCATTTCTGGGAAAATAGTCCTCAAAATCTGCCTGCAACTGAACGTGCTTCAGTCTTCCCGAAGCTTTCCAGGCTGTGTCCATGGCCACAGCACTCCTGGAAAGCACCTATAAATACCCACTGTGGTGAGAAGTCCTGCTTTTTAATAGTTCATAGAAATATCTGCATTCCTTGAAACCAGCTGCTGGCCCTGTAATTTTGGGATGGAGGGTGGGTTGCATCCTTCCTCCTCCACCTCAGTCTCCTGCATCTCCTGGAGCTGTGGCTTGGTTGGATGTTCCCAGACAGAGTCCTCACCCTGGAGATTAAATGGCCAAAATTTTGGAGAATTGTCCCCACTGGCAGCTGCAGGCAATAGTTACATCCTTCATGGGCCAACCTGTGGATGGCAAAGTCCTTATCCCTCTACAATCCAGCTGCTGCCAGTGCTGGCTTCAGGCCAGGGAGCTCCAGCTCTCCAGAAGATCCTGTTTCAGTCCCCTTGTGAGGGCTTTTGGGGCCAAAGTTTGCTTTGATGTGTGTCAGTTTGGCCCCTGGCACACCCCGTGGTCTGGCCTGGGAGAAGGGCTGGGAGGACAAGGCATAAACTATAAATTTCTGCAACCCCAGGCAGTCCTGGCTGAGCCTCCCTGCTGGATTGGGGTTATGAAATCCCGGCACGGCTTCTCTGAGATACTAATTAGGGATGGACAAACCAGAGGGAAGAAAAGAAGAAATCCCTTTGCACTCTTGGTGGGGTTAAACAAAGTTCAGCTGACTTTCTTCCTCCTGCCCCCCCCCAAGTTATTTTTCCCTTCAGTGCAGGCTTTGCTTCTCCAGGTTCCAGCAGGATTTTGGGATGTGGAGCTGCTGGAGTGCTGGAAGAGGCTGTAGCTGTCACTGCAGGATTTCCAGACCAGGCTGAAAGAAGTCACTAACCCAAATCTCGGAGTGTCTGTGTGACTTAAAGCAATCCTGATGTGCTCCTGGCCCTCCAAACAGAATAAATTGGTGTGTCATGTATCCCACAAAGATCTGGATGTTGCTCAAGGTAGAAGATCATCTTTATTCCTCCTTTTCCAAATGGAGCTGTGCTTGGTTGGTGCTGCAGGATTGATGAGTTTGTCCTGTGTCCATGGGCTGGAGGCACTGGGGATACCCATCCCAGCTCTGCTGATTCCTACTGTGACCAGTTGGTGGGCTTGGGGCAGGTGGTGGACTCGGTGCTGTTGGTTAATGGTTGGACTTGATGACTTTAAGGTTTTTTTTCCCAACCTAAATGATCCTATGATTCCATAAATCCTTCACATAGGGCAAGGGACGCTTACAAATCCTCCTGGTGCTGCTGACAGCCCCTCTCTGCAGCCCCTTGCGTGCAGAAAGCGAGTTTCCTAAACAAATACTAAAAAGCAGGGAGTGAATTAACACAGCCCAGTGCTGCTGTCCCTGGCTGAGCTCCTCTCCTCTCCTCTCATCTCATCTCCTCTCATCTCCAGCAGGAACCTCTTCCCTCACCCTCCCTGCCCTGACACGCTCTGGCCGAGCCCTGCACATTCAAACCCTGCCACCACAATGGGCCTGTCTTTGGCTAATGAAGCTCTGCACCCAGCACAGAATTCCTCTGATGCATTAGGAAATAGTTATCATTTTTCTTTGGCACTGAGTTTGATAAGCAATTGCCTTTGGCCAAAAGCGCTGCCAAGATTTTACTGCTTGTTACGGAGCTAAATATGTGACATTGCAACACATGTAATTGGGATAATTTAACACCCCATTAGCAGAGAGCAGGAATGGCCTCGTCTCTTCCTGTTGTTTGGGGCTTTTTTTTTTAATAAATCCAGCAGTCTTCTGGGAGAATATATTTTTAATGGGAATATGGACACATTCCTTGTTAAAGTAACTCGTTTTCAAACACTGGGGAGGTGGTTTTTTGCAGCATGGGTGGGGGGAGCTGCTGGTGACAGGGAAACCTGGAGTCAGCCATGTCCCAGTTTTTTGTTAGGGCCCACAATCCTAAATCTGGTTTTAGGTAAATTGCTTCCTTTTATAAGGAATTGTGAAATGATAATACTTGGAATTTCAGTATCCCTGTATGGTTCCCATGACATCCTTGTCCCAAGGCATGAGATGGCTGGAGGTGACTCTTCCTTGGGGAAGGAGAGGTTGGTGATGGGATGTCACCACCTCCTGTCCTGTGACTTTCATTGGACATGGGTGTGCAGAGAAGTCTAAAAACAGGTCTCCTGATCTACCTTCAGAAAGGCTCTTTCGGGGCAATTCCAGATCTGAGGAGAAGCAGGAAAGACTGGATGTTGCAAGAGCTCCCAGTCTGAAGGAGCTGTATTTCTGGTTGAGCTTTGCTTTGGAGCTCTGGCTGATGGGCTGGATGGATTTGCATCAGGATTCCTGGTTTCCCTCAGTTGGCATCTCCAGGCCTTTTGATGTTCCTGAGTGTGGAGATGGCCTGGTGTGTGTGGGATTGCTTTGGGAATTGGCAGCAGCAGCCAAATCCAGGAGCTGTAATTAAACCTGCTCATCTCTTGTCATGATTGTGGTGGGTTTGGGTGACATCTCCATGAATTTTACCATGGCAGCATCTCTCCTTTGGCTAAACCCAGGCTGGCTGGTGGGTTCCTTTGTGGGGGAAGGCAGAAGAGGGTGGTTTGGGTCCAGACCAGCCCTTGTCCCTCTTCATGCTTGGTGGAGCTTCAGGATGCTGAGGAGCACTGGCTTGGCCAGCAATCATTTATTACCTCTGCCTCCCTTAGAACCACAGGATCATTTAGGATGGAAAAGAGCTCCAAAGATCATCAAATCCAACCACTCCCTCCAGCACTGCCAAGCCCACCACTCATCCATGTCCCCAGGTGCCACATCTACACATTCCTCCTCAGTCTCCTGGAGAAGGAGCAGCTCTGGCTGCAGGAAGTGCCCACAGAAGTAGTCAGCCTGTTCCTGCTCCTGCATTTTCCAGAGATTCACCTATTTTGTTGCTGAAATCCTGATTTAATTCAATCAGCATCCATCCAGGGTCTGAAGGCAGAGCAGTGCCTGGTGCTCCTGGAGAGCTGAGCCAAAGCCATGAACAGCAAAAGCCCACAGGTCCCCCCTTCCCACCAGCCAGGGGTCACTAATTCAAGGACACTTTACTTTTAGCCTTTGTGATGGTGCTGGTCCTTTCCTAATTAGATCCAGCCTGATAGAAAAGATAGAAAAATTCACTTAAAGAAGGCAGCTGGGTTTTGCTGGTTCAACAGAGCAGCAGAGGGGACTGGGTTGAGATTCCAAGCTGGATGGGGCTGTTTGTGATTAGCACAGGGAAGGGCTGGTGGGTTGTCTGTCTCCAAGCACAGCTCTGCCTGAGACATCTTTAATTGTAGCAGCAAGACCCAGAGAGCTCTTGTTTGGCTCTGTGGTGTGAAGTGACCTGATTTGCCACCATCCTGCTCTTGGTTTCAGCAACATGTAGATAAAAGGCAGCACAGATGGTTTTAAAATTCACAGATATTGTTCCTCTAGCTCACATCTCCCCCAGTGGGCTCCTTTCCCTACAAAACACAGGCAAGCCTGTCTTTGCAACTGGGAAAAGCCTGTTGAAATGAGTTAGATTGACTTTGTCCAACGTGCTAATCCAAGTAAAAATGGATTTCCTGCTTTGAGGCCGTCGGGCTGCTCTGGTTACACAGTCCTGGTCTGCACTGTGGGGTGACATCCCACGGCTCCAGACCTTCCCTTTTACCCTGGTGACTGCACTGAACACAAACTCTGAGCTGAAACCAGCTTTCCCTGCTCTGTGCCACAGAACAAACAGTGCAGGTTTAAAAAGAGAAATTCCTTGGCACAAATCAGCCTGGTTATATTTGCATTTGGAAAAAAAAAAATTGTTCTTCCCCTCCCCCTGAAGCAATAAGTGAATTTTTTACATAGTGTCAGATTCTGTCATTTAATCAATTGCCTTTGTAAGTTGTTACAAGGTGTTTGCTTAAATTTAGGAACTCCTAAAACCTTAGTTTTGAACCTTGAACCAATTCTCTGCCTGGCTTCAGTGTCACAGGTCACTTCCCCCACCCCACCAAAATACTTTTATGAATAATCCTCAGTTTAGGGGGTTTTTTCCTAAATCCTTTTGGATGCTTGGGAACATGGTTTAGTGGTGGACATGGCAGTGTTGGGTTAATGGCTGGACTCAAAATTAGGGTCTTCTGCTTTCATTCTATGACTTCCAGTAGAAAATTTAGACTTACTCAACATCGGGAAGTCCTGGATTTTGGGGGCAAAAGGCAGAGAAGGAATGCCTTTGGAAGCTGGAATGTTCATGAATCTTGAAAAAGTTGGGAGGCAGCTCCTGTCCATGGGCTGGTGCCACACTTGGATGTGTAAGAGCTGTTCCTTGTTGAGGGTTTGATCTTTGCCTCTGGAGTGTTCTGGTGCCCAAGTGGGGTTGGTGCACCTTCTCCTGATGAATCTAATCATTCTTCCTAGAATGGTTTGGGCTTGAAGGGACCTCAAAGACCATCTTGTTCCATCTTGTCCCTGCTGTGGGCAGGGTCACCTTCACCTGCACCAGGTTGCTCAGAGCTCCAACCAACCTCTTTAGGTTTGGATGGGCAAGGAAATGGTTGGGGTTTTGCTTTGCAGGACCTCCTGCAATGCCCACAGCTCTGCCTTGCCCCTCATCCCAGGAGCCCCAGGACATGGGAGATGCCACTGTGGAGTTTGTCCCCAAAGGAGGAACAAAGGATCCTGAGCTTTCCTCCAGCAAATCCCAGCAGGTTCTGTCACAGAGTGGAGTCTGTCAGACAGGTCCTGTACCTTTGGGTAGGTAATGACAGTGTGGTCCTGCCATGAACAGGTTCAAAAGGAGCTGAGCTGACTCAGTCCAAGGAGTGAGAGTGTTCTGAAGGTGCAGGAGCACTGCCAGCTCCTCACTTTCTCCTCAGGGCACCATCCTGCTCATTAAAGCATCCTGCTGGATCCAGGGCTCTGTGGCTTGTTTGAACTGCAGGGCTGCTCTGCTCACACACGTCCTCCTGCTTTGAAGGCTCTGCTGCTTCTTGGTTTGCATCCCAAACATGGGCTCTCCTGATCTGCAGTTCTACCAAGGCTTCCTCTCCTTGCTGTGAAAAAGACTTTTCAAACAGCTCCCGAGGTCTCCAAGGGCTTCTCTTCTCCTGGAAGCTGAACTGCCTGTTGGTTTTGGAGGCCTGTGTTCCCCTGGCAGCTTTCCACATGTATATTTAGAAAGGAAGATCATACCTTCCATCTCAAAAATAACCAAACCTGATGACTTAATTTAGAGCATGAAAATTCAAAAGTCCCTCTAGAACTGCAGAGCATTCAGCCTCCTGCAGCCTCCTCCTTGTCAGCCTTGGAGTTTCCCACTCGGCTGAAGGTTTATCTTGGTCAACTTTGGGTGTCTGGTGAGTTGTGTGGAGCAGGAGTGTGTGGAACCAGGGGGATCAGTGTCTCCTCTGCTGGCACAGGCTCCTGTTGGTGTCCAGTGGTGTAACTGGATGTCAGAGCTGGATTCCATGGGACGCTCTTTGCAGTTATTACCTCAGAGGGTCCATCCCTGGAAGTGTCCAAGGCTGGGTTGGATGGGACTTGGAGCAACTTGGTCTGGTAGAAAATGTCCCTGCCCATGGAGGGGGGTGGAACAAGGTGGTTCTTGAGGTCCCTTCCAACCCAACCCAGTCTGTGGTTCTGTGGTTCTGTGACTTGCTGGGCAAGCCCAGCTCAGCTGCTCGGTGCCTTTACACCCAGTTTTATTTGTAAACCCAGGATAAGCACTGAAACCAGATTCCTGAATTTCTTTCCTGCTGCTTGGGGCTCACCTCTTGAATTTAATGCCAGGGTTGGAACTGGGTTGGGTATTGATGAAGCCCTGGAGAGCTGCAGAACAAAGATGCCGTGTGCTCCCGTTCGTCTCCTGGAAGCTCAGCTTTAACCTTTAATTGCTGCTGATCACACCACTTTTCTCCCCCCTCCTCTATCAGCTGCATTATCTGAAGTGTGCTCTGAGTGACTGCAGTGTTGAAAGGCCCCAGAGTTAATTGGCATTAAGAATGGTGTAGTATTATTAGGTGTGCCTTAATGTAACAATCCCCATTTTTGTCTGTTGACTCGGTACTACTGAGTAAACCTGGAGATAAAAGAAGGTGGAATTAGCACTTCTCTTGCTTGCACTAAAGCCAAGCTGCATTATTTTCTTTTCTGTGGGTTTAGACCTAAAAGGAGCTCAGGTATGTGCAAGTTTAAACAAGACAAACCAGGGCCCCATTAAAAATTACTCTCTCCTGGATAATATTCAACACAGGATTAATAGTAAAGAGGCTGATGTCATCTCAGAGCTCCCGTGACCCTTTGCACTTCTTCAGCTCTTTGCTGAAAGAAAACCTTCCTTACACACAAGACTTTTCCTGCTGGAAAATCTGATGCTGTTGTCTTTCCAAAAGCAGAGGGGGGAGGCATTAGGAGCAAGAATTAATTGGGTATTAAGAGCTTAACCTGAGCAACCACCTTCTCCTAAGGATAACCTTGAGCTGTGGTGTGCCAGGTCGATCCCAGCCAGGTCCTGCTCATGGAATGAGGGTTTCCAGGGTGTCCATCTCCTGTGGCCCCCCAAGGCTGATGACACATGGGATTTTACCTGCACAGAGGGGAAGGATCCCATTCACTGCCCTTCCTGCTTAGCAAGGAGTCCAGGAGATGTCAGGCAACGATGGGTTTGCTCCCTCCTGGAACACTCTGGTGCTGAGTTGCTCCAGTCCCTGCTGTTGAATGGGTGTTGCCAGGTGCTGGAATGCTGGGGATGGAATTGTGCAGATCTTCCAGGGATGCCATCACAGCCACTGTGGTGGAATTGCTCCAGTTCACACCAGGCTTGAGCTGGCTGGGGATAAAAGGGCTGTACAAGAGTTTTTTTTGGTGGTTTCAGATGGTATCAGTGGTGTTCTGTGGTCCCAGAGCTCTTGATGCAGATTTTCTCTTGCATTTTAAAATTAGCTTTATCTTCCTGGTTAGGCTGGGCTCTTAAACCCTGCCTTGTCCTTCAGGGGCTTGGCTAAGTCTGGTTCTGCACTGCCCCAGCCTGGCCTGTCCAAATTGGGCTGGAAAAGGGCTGGATTAAACCAGAGCAGCATTCTGGGCCCTGAGGTTACAAACAGGTCCCTTGATAAAGAACTGGGTGTGCTGTAAAATAATTACCTAGAGACTCTCAGCTTGGAATCTTTATAAACATTAATTAGCAGATTTCATAAGATCAGTTGACTGGTTTTCCCTGTGCCTGCAGGGACAGGTAAATATTCCCAGCGTGCAGCCTGAGACACTGGGAGGGTGAGTGCCCTGGGATGGTGTCAGTGTTGGGAACCTTCATTTCCTTGTGACCTGCAATTCCATGTGACCTTGCTCACACCAGCTTTAACTCCAAGAGCACTTGGGCAGCTCTGCAGTAAATGAGCAATAGGCACTGGCAATATTGAGCTTTGTGGCTGGTTATCAATGCTGGATCCAACCTCTGTTAATTGTTCACACCCCTCCTCCAATATCTCATTTTTTTTAATTTTATCTTGGGAATTCATTGAGATAATTTTGCTCCTTTTGGTCCCCTCTGGAATAAAGGTTCGTAGTTATAGCTCAGGAATGCCCTTGGCAACAATATCAATACAGCACCAAAAAGACCTTTTCCAGCATTTTCATACAGAAATCACCATGAGAATCCATGTGCAAAATCCCTTATCCAGCCAACAGCTGCTTTCTGTAAGGAGCATTATCCTACCCAAACTTTGCTCACCTCACGTGGCCCTACGTGGAGGTGAATCCATTTTCAATCATCCCAAAAGAGCTGCTTTTGCACGTGGAATATTGTGCTGTGTAAAGGCTCCCAGAGCAGACAGTTTGGTGGGACTTTTTTTGAGTAATGCTGAGGAAAGTCCTGCTAATGATTAATCAGCACCAAAGCCTCTGTCTTAACCTCATTATGTGTGGGAGCAGCTTTTAACCCTTGAAGAGCACAAGTGCCTGAAGGTGTTTGGTTGGAGGCTGGGATATAAAATAAAGGGGACAGAAGATAAGGGGACAATGGGACACCAGTTTAGTGTAGGGGTGGTGAAATATTATTGCCCATCTGCTGCTTGATGGGGTTCTGGACACTCAGGTGTGGGAAAGGGGGGTGGGATCTCAGCTCTTGAGCTGTGCCAGTGCTGGACTTGAAATCCTGGTGCTTTTTTGCTTTACAGACAGGTTTAGCTCAGGAGGTAAACATGGGACAGTTTGGAAACATGGAAAGTCTTCCTACTTCACCAGGATTTCCAAATTCTTGCTTGAGGGGAGGTTTATGGGGCCAGTGCTTAGTGGGGTTTGACCTCCTGTGCTCCTTATTGCAACTTCTGCTCACCAACTGATACAGAGAGGAAAGTTGTACTTTTTCTACTGAGAAATCCTTCTTATTAAGGAAAATATTCTTAATTTCTGAGGCAGGCTCTGGCAGATTGCCTGGAAAGGCAGGAGATGGGGCAGAGCTCACCCATGGTGAGAGCTGTTGTCTCAAGGGATGAGAGGCTGTGATGGACCAGCAGGAGGGATTTATGCTGGAAACAACTTCTCTCCAGCTGTGTTTTGGAAAAGAATCCCTGAAAAGTTGTCCTCCCCCTGGTGAGGGTGGTGCTGGTGTCCTGTGTGTGGTAAGGAAACCCTGCCTGGTTTTTAGAGGATGTTGGATGTCCCCTTTGGTTTAGGGTTTCTTGCTTGGAGGATGATGAGTGTTCAGCAAAGGGACGAACCTTACAGTGTTTTAATTTGATTATATTTTTTGGTTCTATTTTTTAACTTATAGGTTTGTCACCACTTACAGGACTTGCCTTTGCTGTGGCAGAGACAGGCAGGAACACGGGGATCATCCAAGGGTGATCCCTGCAGCTCAGGATTTGTTGGGATCTGAGTGATAAAAACGAATGCTGTTTCCAAAATGAACATAAACTGAGTTGAACAGATTTACTGCTGAGTAAATCTGAATTAGGCTAAAACTTTGGCATCTTGGCTTCTGTGGCTTGGGTTGAAATCCCAACATGCTGACAGGGATTGTTCACAGCTTTGCTTGTCCCCATAGGTATTTTTAAAGCCTCACATTTCATTATAAATCAGGCAGCCAACGTGTTTCCCAGGCTCCCTTGGATGAAGGGGGGGTTTGTGGACTCATACAAGATAAAAGTATTGGTTGTAATGAGCCCCTGAGTCATCTGAGAGCATCTGGTGAGCACAAGGCTCTGCTTGGGAAGGGCAGAGATGGCTGGGGAGGTGGAAACCCAGAACCTGCTTCCCTGAGCATCCTTTGCCCTTGGACAGTGTGGGGCAGCAGCAGTTCCTTAGGAGACTGGATTTTCCTTGGGAAAACTTTGCTGAAAAGGGGGTCAAGCATTGGAACAGGCTGTCCAGGGAAGCTGTGGAATCACTGTCCTTGGAATTGTTCAAAAAATGTGTAGATGTAGCACCTGGGGATGTGGTTTAGTGGTGGGTTTGGCAATGCTGGGGGAATGGTTGGATTTGATGATCTTAGAGGGTTTTTTCCAACCTAAATGATTCTGGGATTTTGGAGAAAGAAGTTTTTTCAAGTATTAATTTCTTCTTTGATAGTTCTGATCTTGGTGGTGTTCCCAAAGCCTCACCAAAGGCTTTGAGCTTTGCCTTGCTTCTAAAATGCTTGTTCTTGGACCAAAGTCATCCCTGGACTAACTTGACTGGGATCTAATTGGCTTGACAGGAAAAATCTGAGCTATTTAAGGCTGCAGATCTCTGCAGCTCTCAGGAACTTGCTGGTGTGTACAAACAGCTCAGATGCCATCGAGAGCAGAAACATTCTGTTTCTCTTGGAAGCTGTTTACAAAACATTTCAGCAGCGTTTAAGGCCAGACTTATTTGCACAGAAAGCAAAGCAGTGCTGCCTTTTGACAGCAAGATGGACAAAGCCACCTCTGCTTCCACTGGGTCTGGGACTGAAAGCCCAGCAGGATCTTCCCACACTTGGGGCAGCCCCCTAAACCCAGCTTTTGGGTGGGTTTATGGATCCTCGTGGAAAATAAAGATGCTGGGATGGAGGTTGGCACATTATATATGAATATGAACCACTAAGGTGCAGCTTGATGTAAAAGATACCTGGGTATTAATCCAGAAGGGTAAATGAGGGAAGAAAACTGTGGAGTGGAATTATTTATTACAGATTTCTGGGAGTTTTCCCATTTTTAGCTTGAGTCTTAAGTGAGAGTCTGAACACTTGAACAGGTCGAGTAAGTCTGGGGAGTTCCTGCCCTGTTTTGCTTGTGGTCAGGGTTCAACAAACCCTTTGGAAATGAACTCAAGGGAATCCTGCTGGATAAAGACACAGAGTGGATAGAGACAAACCTCTGGCACAAGGGGGGTTGTCCCTGTGTTGATGGCATCCTGTGCTGAAGGGGCTGGGAGAGGATGGAAATGGCATTTGGGATGTGTGTGATGTGGGTTTCTCGGACTAAACGAGTTAAGCTCCCCCAGGTTCTGGGGCCTCAGCTGGAGGCTTCAAAGGCTGCTCAGCCCCCAGCCAAAACCTCAATAAAGGATCCAGCCACGAGAAAACCCTCCCTCCCCAGAGGCCACGTGCCCTGCATATGCCTGATAAATCCCTCCTGAATTTGTTCCTATCAAGCTTCAAAAAAACCAAAAAAGGGCATCTCAAGGTTTGGGTTTCCCTTTTCCTGTCATAAACCCGAAAGTCCCATATTCAGGCTGCTCCTCTGGGTGCAAGTTGCAGTCAGTAACTCACTGAAATAGGTTTGGGCAATGATTTAAGCAGGTGTTGGCTCCTGGTGTGTTTGCTTTGATGGAACCATCCATCAAGGCTCTGCTGAGATCTCTGCCTGCAGGGCAGGGCTGGGTGGGGAAGGGAATGGCCACTGGTTTCATCAGTTGGCCACTGAGCCCTGGATGGAGCTTGGATGTGGGGTGGGCCAGGACAGGCCAAAAATTGGACTTTGGGGAGATCAGGCAAAGCAGTGCCTTGGCTGATGCTTCCAAACTTCAGTGGAGTTGCCCATGGAAGGATAAGAGCAAAGCTGAGCAGAGGGGCTGGATGTGCTGAGCAGTGGCTGGGCTGACTTTTTTTAGTGGGAAAAGCTTTTTTTATGCTATCATAAGCAGTGCAGGAAACCTAAATCTGCCTCCTTGCACCGGGGTAAAGCTGCAGTGATGGTTTCAATGCCTCACACTGAGACCAGAAGGCTCCCAGATAAAACAGGAACCTGTTCTGCAACTTGCCATTAGCACAGAGTTGTTAACTTTGCAGAGGGTTTAAATTCCTCTGGATAAAACGGGGGAGGGTGAGATGGAAACCCTGACTGGAGCTGAGCTGCAGCCCCTGGAGCTGGTGGGATTCCACAAGCTGTCAGTGCACCAGCTTTTGGGAATACTGGGGAAGGGGGGTAGGAAACAACCTGGATTTCACAAATCCCGGTGCTTTTTCCTTTGGGAGAGGAATATTCCTGGGCTCTGCCCATCATTGGAGAAACCTGATTGATGAAGGTAATGGCAGCTTAAGACTTGGGCTGAAAGATAAACCCTGTCAGATGCCTTTGGCTGCTCTTGTGAAACCATTTACTGGGGGTTTGTTTCCAGTAGCCCGAGGTCAGGGATTGAATGGAGCTGAAAACATCCCAGGCACAACCAAAGCTTGGAGCAGGAGAGCAGGACCCCTCTGTCCAAGGTGTGGTCACACCTGGAGAGCACCAGTTGTGTCTTGGTGCTTCCTGCACCTCCTTAGTGCCACCAAGAGTGAGTTTGCTTCTCTGCAGGAAGCTGAGACCTTCAAATCCATCTTTTCTGACTGATTTTTAGGGATGGGAGAATGAGGATTGTCCCAGTGCAAGGCTTGAAGCAGCTGGCAGCCCCCAGGGCCATGTGTGTCCTGGGATTTAAATAAACATGGGAGGATGTCACCTGTGGCCACTCTGTCTGGAGGTGAAAATGTGGGATCTGGGTGAGATTTCTCCTGCTTCAGGGAAGAACAAGACACAGAGAAGGGCTCGTGACAGGGAGAAAGGGTGTATCAGTAAAGATGGAGAAAAAGACAAACCCAAAAGCATAAAAAGGGGCTAAAAATGAAAATACAGATTTGGGGAAGCAGAGGGAGAAGCCAAAGCTGAAGAAAGGGTGATGCAGAGGGGTGGTAAATGGGAAAAAAATCAAAGTATAGTAAAGCCTGACTTACCTTATTTGACATCCACAACTTTTCTTACTTTGCACTGTTTGGTTGACTAATGCAGGAAGCTGATTAATGCTCTCCCAGGGCCTGAACTTTCTGTACTGATGCTTATTTCTCCCCTGTGCTTGTACCTAACTCTGAGTGACACCCAGGGACAAACGGGCCCCAGGCAGAGGCAGGACTGGGTTTGGAGCTGTGTCCTTGTCCTGCCAGCTCCCCCTTCCCTTGGTGGGTACCTGGACATGACCCACAGCAGAGCCCCAGCTCCTCACCTGGGGAATGGGCACTGCACCTACACAGGGTTTGAGGTTTGGGCCTCTGTCCCTGCCTGAAAAGGAACTGCAGAAGCAGCGAGCTGAGACAAAGGGGTTTGGATCCCAGCTCGGATCAAAAGAAACCTTGGGAGAAAATGCCCGTGGGAAACACCAAAAAGGAACAGCAGTGCAACATCTCTGTGTGTGTGGGTTTGGAAGGGGAGCTCAGGTTAGCAGAGGGAACAAAAAATCACATCCAGCCAGTGTGAACCACCAGGAGCTTGTGGGAAACAGAGGAGCAAGGAGCGTGTGGGGGGTGGATGTGGCCACTAAGTCGTTCCACATGGGAAGCTGAAAGAAATGTGTTGAGGAAGTAGAGTCAGTGTGCTTATCCAGAGCCATGGATGCCTGTGCAGGGCTGAGGGCTTTTCTTCAGTGCTCAGAACACCAGGAATTTTCCCTGTTTTGGCTGGGAAATGTCAGGAGAGAACCACACATGAACACGACCGAGGGCTGGCGTGTCCCCAACACGGAGGATGGAGCAGCCTTTGAGAGTGATGGGAGATGGGTCTGGCTGGCAGAGTCCTGCCTAAAGTCTGCTTGTTCTCTGGATATTCCTGGGAAATGCTTTGCTGCTTCCCTCTGGCATAATGTCAGGAAAAGCCATTGGATGCATCCAAAGTCTGTCCTGTTTTCCCAGCGTGGCTTTGGGCACAGGTGGGGACGCAGTGACCCCCGTCCCTGTGGTGGTGAGGTGGCTGTGCTGGACATGGGCTCACAAGATGGTGTCAGGCTGGGACTTGGAACAGCTTCCAACTTTGGTGAAATAACCTTTGGGAAAGTATTGGAGCTTCTTGAGCTCGTTGGAGAAGGTGATGCTGCAGCCTCTGTGTCCCCATGATGGGACTTCAGTTCCTGCAGCTGTTTCTTCCCAAAAACTGGGAGCAAAGAGGGAGTGAGGAAGGATGGCAGCAGGAACAAGCTTCCCTGTGCTGCCCTCAGGGTGGGAGAGCCCTTTGGATGGGGCAGCAGCTGGTGGCTGCCCTCAGGTGAACTCCAGTGATTCCCAGCTGGAGAAGCTGGAATAGAGGGATTTGCAGGCTGCAGCCTGGAGCTGACAAGCAGAGGAGCTGTTTGCAGGGATATCATGTTTTTGTTTTCAAGTGATTGTCAGCCATTAATTGTTTCCATGAAGGATGTCCCTGCACTTCAGCTGTGAGGCTGCTTTGAGTCACATTTATTGGGGCAGGATTGTGTTGCATCTGTCAAAATAATGGGGACAGTGTTTTGGAGGGGCCTTTCTCCTATGGAAAGGTGGAATTCTGTGGGTTAAGCACAGGGCATGTCTGTAGCTGGGATTTTGGGGGTTGATCTGGCACCCTGAGGTGTGGGAGGGCTTTGGAGTCACCCTGGGCAGTGTGGGGTGCTCTGGGTGAGCTTCAGGGACATGGGGTGGGTGCTTTAGGGGCAGTTGCACAGAGCAGCTTGTTCCAGAACTGGCAAAAGAGAAGGAATTCTGACCCCCAACTTGACACGTAGGAGGAGTGAACTCCTGCAGAAACCTGTGGCTTTGTGGGGTGATGCTGTGGGTTGTGGTGGGAGAGCTGTGTGTGACCAGTGCTGTGGGGTGGGAAGGGCATATCCTGGCCGATCTGGATCAGTTTGGACCTGGGCCACCTTCTGCTGTCAGGCTGTGAGAGGCATCTTATCCTATTGACACAGCACTGGAACACCCCTGGTGCACCCAGAGTCTCCCTGGGGCAGTTCCATGGATTTCAAAGTCACAAGAACTGTTAGGTCCTGGTTATCCCACCATATTCCCTGCAGGATTTGAAATATGGAAGCTTCCCAGCCCAGTGAGGTGCTGGTGGTAACTGGGCAGGTGACTGGAGGGGAAGTTTGTTCAAACAAACACAAACCCAGAAGCTGCTCTGTGTGACCTTCAGCCCCTCCATGTCCTCCTGTGCTCAGCCCATCAGCTCCAAACCAGGAACCTGCCTGGAGGGAAAGGTGCCTTTCTGTGTGTCCAAGCAGCTGGAGATGCACCAGGAAAAATAAACATCACAGGTCCTTGCTGCTGTCTGGTGGGAAGGGACCTATGGGCCTTCTGCTCTCAAAGCAGCAAAAAAGGTTCAACTCCAAGACCCCCCTCTTAAAAATATTATTGCCTGATCTTCAAACAACTTGTTCCCTTGTACTTTGCCTTGATCTGGGAATAAAATCTTTTGTCTGTGTGTCATTGAGGAGCAATCACTTCCCAGCCTTCCTGAACACCAGACACGCTCTGGTTTTGGCCTTTGGCCCTGAGAGCTGATATTTACTTGTATTTACAAGCCCAGTAATTACTGTCCTGAACCTGTTATCAACATAAATACATACAAGGGAAATTGCAAGGTTATGGTTGAAGCTTGCAGCTTTTTAGACTAACAAATACTTTAGCCCGAAGATATATTCGGCTTTATTTTCCTTTTAAGTGGCTCTGGGTAACATGAGAAGTTGCCTGTCAAATTTGATGGGGTCAGTAAAATTCAAGCATGTTCTACTGTAATTAACATTTGAAAAGAATTTGCTTAGGAATTAGCTGTTGGCAGTGAAAAGCAGCTCCTTGTATGGAAGAAGAGCAGCCCATGAGGGTCAGTACTGTCCTGTGCAGGGCAGGAAGGGAAATCCAGCCATTAACACTTGTCTTCCTGACCATTACTTGAGGATTCATCATGGGATGCTGACTGGATCAACCACAAGTGTCATCCCTGTGTCTTTCAGAAATGCAGGAGTCATCCCACCATGCACTGAGTGGAAAAGGCACTTCTGCACTGATGGGGGGGGATAAATTTATAATTAAGAATATTTAAAGAATGCCAGAGTCTGGAGGCTGAATTGTCACTTTGTGCTACATGTCCTGAGGGAATAAACTGGTTGTCCTGCTGGGAAATCTCCCCAGAGATCTCCATCAGAGAATCCCTGGGACACTCGTGCTCCTGGCTCAGGACAGTTGCAGGCAAAGCTTTCCATGGGGTTTGCACCCTCTGGGAAGTGTGAGGGTGTGAGGAGGGGGCAGCTCTGCTCTCATGTATCAGAATAAACTGTAATGGATCAAAAATGGGCTTGTGGGGTTTTTTCTGTCGTTCCCAACTCATAAAGCAGCGATGATGCTTTCTGTGCCCAGAGATGAAAGGCATCTGAGGGCACTGCCTAGTGCAGACATGAAATAAAGAAATCCACAGCCTTGTTGCTCTGGCCAGGTTATTGTCACTGGAAAGACTATGAAAATTTCAGTGTTTCTGACTGGCAGTAAAATAGTCCTTTGCCATCATCACTCAGTGACAGTTACTGAGACTTCAGATTTCAAAGCCTGTAGGAAAAGAAAATCTGTTTCACTGAGATCACAGGGAAAAGGAGGTTTCAGTTTATCAAAGCTTTGGCAGTTTGGCTCAATTTGCCAAATCCTTTCCTAATAAATAACTCGACAGGCTTTTTCAGGGAACAATAGTGTCACTTAATAGTGCTCTGTAATTAAGGCTGAAATTGTATTGATAGACACCCAGGGGCTTTTTTTTGGTTGGTGTGGTTTAGAGCTGCAGGGTTGGGAGCTGGTTTTGGAAGGAGCTGGGCTCAGTGGGGAGAGATGACTTCTGAGACCTTAAGTGCTGTCTCTAAAATGTTAAACCAAGTTGTGCCTCAAAGCTGTTTTTTCTTGTCTGACACTGTTCTTGCTGTTTGGGGGACTAGGAGGGGTTTTTAAAATATGGTCTGAAAACCACACATCAGTGAGGGCTGGAAAATGTGGAGCTAAGTACTGGTAGATGGATCAGCAGCAGTCCTGGTAATTAGGCTCATTAACATGCCCAATTAATGCTGGGGACAGATGACATTGAAGAGAGTGTTTTGTCTCCTTTATAAACTAGTGGGGAGTTGATGGGGCTTGGAGCAACCTGGTCTAGTGGAAGGTGTCCCTGCCCATGGGAGAGGGTTGGAAGGAGATGAGATTTGAGGTCCCTTCCAGCCCGATGGATTCTGCCCTTCTGAACATCTCCACGAGACCCAGTGTAGTAAAATAAAACCTGTATGGGGTATTTTCCCTATTTATGGCCTTTTTCTCCCAATTCTCTTCCTTGATTTTGGAAGCAGTGTCATGGATGCTTGAGCCCTGCTTGAGCTGGGGCTCAGCTCTCCAAGCACAGCTGCCTTGGTGCCTCTGTAGAGTTCACAAGCAGAGTTGCTGTGACCCCTTCACTTGCCTGGCTTGGAGTCCCCCTGTTTAGAGGAGTCAGAGGGTTGGGAATCTGAATCCAGGAGGATCTGGAGCAGATGATGCTGATTTGTAACCCCTGCAATGAGCCACAGCACTTCCTGCAGCTGCTCATGGTGTCGTTCCGAGACACACACACACAGGAGGAAAGGGGCTGATGTGTTCCTAAGTCAGTCTGCTGGGTCAGGATAACTCCTGGAGCTCAGCCAGGCAGCAGGAAAAATCCACCACAACCTGTCACCCCTATTCAGGGCAGCTGGTGCAGCCTCTGCTTGTGCACAGCAGCATTTGGGCACCACTTAGAGCTGCCAGGCGTCAGCCTGAATAAGGAAACACTTATGGGCTTATTCCCTATCCAAGACTCCATGGGACCAGACAAAAAAAAAAAAAAAATCTGAAATAACTGCAGGAATTGTCTTGTTCCTGTGTCAGCCCCCACGTTATCAGAGCTTTACAGACACAACATTGTTCGTGGTTGGAGCTTGCACTGAGCCCGGTGCCAGGCGGGCGCTGCGGCTCCTCTGCCAGCGCCGGCTGTGGGCAGTGTTGATGTTCTCTCTTTTTTAATAACCAAAATGCCAAAATTCTCCTTCCCTTTGGGTGTGGCTTGAGGGGAGGTCACTGCTGGTGGTGAATAACTACAGTGTCCCCTTTGCCAGGTCCTTTTCTCTGGGGAAAAGCAGATAGCAAAGCCTGGTCCCAGCACTGAAAAGGGCAAAGAGCATCAGTGTGTTGAGTCTCAAACCCTCTTTGCTTTTTCTGATGTACCAGTGCCCCTGTGAAATCTCAGCTCTAATGGCCCAGAAATGCCAACATGCAGAGGTTGGAGCACTGCTGGGCTACACAGCCACCCACTGCCTTCCCAAGGGCTTCCCAACATGGATTGAGATGCTGGGTTTGGGAATGTTGGTCCCATGTGGCAATGGCGCTCTTGCTCCTGGGTGCTAATGCCAGAACCCCTGGGAAGCAGGTTAAAGCTGCTGAGATGGAGGAGTTGACTTTGTTTGGCTACAGAGCTGGTGGACCCCAGCTTGTGTCTTCACCAACCCAGTGTGCAGGAGCTGATCCAGGGATCCTCAGTTGGTTGGCATTTGTCTGCATGTCACCTCCTGCCCTTTGTGGTGGCACTTGTGGAGCGTGGTTGCCAAGTCTTTTGTGAGAGACTCTTCCAGCCCCTGTAGAACCAAATAACCCAAATTTTTGCCCTGTTTTATCTGTTCAAGGAACCCTATCTCATGTACCTGTGTCTGCTAAGGCTGCTCTGTTTGAACATGCACTGGCTGGGGCTGAGTGGAGCGTGGTGGGATCAACTGGCCCAAACCACCCTGTGGGAAGGGGGATCAGGTTGTACTGCTGTGCAGAGGCTGCTGAACTCTGCTCTGGCTCCCTGGTGCTGTGTGGCTGCTCTGCAGAGCCTGTTTTCACTGTTGACAGGGTGCTGGGGCTCAGCTCCTTGTGGGCAAGACCATCTTTAAGATATCCTCGGAGCATTTTCTCAGACAAATGTGCTTTCTCTTCTGCATCACCTGCTCACAGCTATTTGGGCTTTCTGATGTTATCTCTTCTGAGGTAGAAATCCCCCCCTGAGGCAATATAAGGAGGGTAAACTAATTCTGGTTGCTGGCCTGCAAGGCTGATGTTGGGAAAGCCCACCTTGGTTTTATAGCATTCCTCTGGATTTGCCACTTCCATGGTAAAATGCCAAGAAGTCTCCATCTCCACCAAGGCAGCTGGTTGGATTTGTCTTTGGGTGGCACTGTCAAAGCACACAGATGGTCTGGATGGAAAGGACATAGGAAGAACTGGGAGAGGAGGGTCTTTCAGGGTGGTGGAGGGTCAGGGATGAGCCAGGGCTGGACCTGTGAGAGGTGTGCACAACAGACATCCCTTTGGAAACTTAATCCTTTAATTTCCCCACATCAAGTGGGTCGAAACAATACAATAAAAGCTTTCTCATGGTGATGTGAGCTGTAATTCAGGGCAGCCTTTTTTCATTTAGCATTCTCCCCCTGCATAATGTTACTGTCTCTTGTTCCAGAAGAAGCTGCATTTGGGAGCAGTAATGAGCTGCCCTGGCAGGACTACAAAGGGCTCGGAGGAGCAGGTACGCCGAGGATGAGGTAAGTGTTGTCGTTTGGGTGAAATAGGTGTGGAAAGTGCACTCTGCACACGTTATTGCCTTCAAAGCCAGCAATAATTACTGCAGTTGAGACTGTATCAGCGCTCAGGGCTGCGATTCCAGTCAGGCAGGAACACTCTGTGTAGAGCTTTTGTTCTCCAGACCTCGCCGCTCCTGTTGCAGCCCAGGAACGCGAGGGGAAGTGTGGTGGCTTTGGGTTGGTGATGGTTTTGTGTGGAGCCCTGTCCTTGAGGCACTCCTGGAGGGTGCCCTGTGAGCCTGGGAATGTGATTAGGCTGTAATTGCTTTTAATTGTGAACCCATGGAAAGACAGAATGAGGACTGGGGTGGGTGGCAGCAAGACGGGTCTCACACGGCGCTGGCAGGCGAGGGGTCTGTCCGTGCAGTGACTCCTGGCAGGTCTTGGCTCTCTGGGTGTGCTGCTCGTGGTCTCATCCCTTGTCCTTCTGCCTCTGGTCGCTGCAGGGGCTTGGAGTTGAGCTGGTGTTGTGGGGCAGGTGTGTCTGAGGGGATGTGTGCTTTGGGTCCATAGGTACATGCAAAAGACAGGGTCATCTGGTGTGTGGAGCCAAAAAATAGCTCTCAAGTGGGTGTTTGGTGATAGATCTCCGTGAAGGAGGTCAGGGTGTGCTTGTTTTGCAGAAGAGAAATATGGGTGAAACGACTTGACCTGGTCACCCACGAGCTAATGAGAGAGTTAAAGAAAAGGCTTTGCTGGCCTGAGTTGGAGCTGCCCAGCTCCATCACCCCTAGGGCTGCTCTGAAGAGACTAAATTGTGACTTTCCAACACAATCCCACCCAAAGGTGCTTCCCCTTGGTGCCTTCACTGAGGATGCTGAGGCAGGAGGGTCATGGTCAACATCTAGAGCTGAGAGCTTTGGAAGTGATGGGTTTGGGGGTGTTCACAAGGGAGGGTCATCTCCAGGCTTGGGGGATGCTCAAGGCTGGTGTTTCCCAAACCTTCAGAACAGGGTGCAGCACCTCCCTGGATCACATGGCCCCTCTCCCAGGGAGCGATCCCCGAAATAGTTCCAATTGCCCTGGGGTTCAGATGTTGGCATTGCTGGTGTCACCCTCGTTCCTGCTGAGCCACGCCTGAGGTTTGACTGCTCAGTGACACTGCAGAGTGTCACCAATGGGGAGAATGTCCCTTTCTGCCAACTGTGGGGTCACTTTTCCTGCTGGGAACAGCTTTAAACAGTGGAGGCCACACAAAGGCAGCATCAAACACTCCAAACATCCACCATGACCAGTTCTATCTCGGAGCACAATAACAGCGGAGAGAAACGATCTGATCCCTCCCCAAAGACTTCGGGGAAACTCTCCTCCCTAAAGAGCCCTTGTGCTGGAACAATTAACTCCGTGGAGGCGCTGCCAGCCCGGGGTTGCTGACTGCACTCGAACCCCGTGGGCAGTTCTTCCCCGGGGCTGGGGGGTCGCGGTGCCCGCTGCCCACGCCCTGGCGGCACCAGGTCTGCTGGCACTGCCACCACCATGGGAATGCAGCCCCGGGGCCTGGCGGCACCAGAGGCAGCCAGGGGCTCGCTGGAAGGGTTGGGAAAGCGGAACACAGCGAAGCTTGTGCGTTGGACAATAGGGGATGTGTTGTCCGGGGTGAACGCGCTGATCCAGGGCACCTCAAATGTTTACTCGGGGTTTCCACACAGCGACGACGGCTCTGCTCCTCCTCCAGGCAGGGAAGGCCACTGTAGGAGCATCAGGGGCTGAGCTGGTGGGATGGGCTGTGGTGAGCCTGGGTCTCTTCTCTTCTGCCACCTCTGTGGCCAAAAGCAGGTCTCACACAAAGCCAACAGCACTGGTGGAAATAGAATCGTAGGATGGTTCGGGGTGGAAGTGACCTTAAGGATCATCCAGTTCCAACCCCCTGCTATGGACAGGGACAAATGTCATTTTAGTTCATTTTAGTCATTGCAGTTTTAATCATTTTAGGATCCCATTATCCCATTCAAACCCTGCACAAAGGCCAGCACAAGCATCCAACAATAATTCCATTTTGCATCCTGATGTCTTTCAAAGTGTCTCAGCTTATCCAGTCCAGGTGGTGGTGGTTGGAGAGGTGTCCATGCAGTTCCCATGTTGTTTGTGAGTTCAAGCTGCTCCTGTAACCCTGCAGAAGGAGTATGTGATGAAATCCTTGCAGCAGCCCAGGAGGTGCATCTCTGATAAACATCATTATCAGGCTATAAATATATGATCCTATGTACAGTGTGGTCAGTGGGGTTTTTAGTTTAGCTTCATCAGGCAGAAAACCAAATGGACAAAGCTGTTTTACTGTAATGAGCAACAAGAATAAAGAATATTTCCCTTAGCACCTGAGTTGCAGGGTGAAAAGATGAAATATTTCATCAGCATCCCAGTGCTGCCCCCAAAATTAGGATTGCTTATTTGTGGATACTTCTGTATGGCCACAATGTTTTTCTGGAGCTACTTGACTGCATGTGCTGCCTGCAGAGGGATGAACCCAGCTATGGATGCTGCTTTTACTGGTTTGGGAAGAGAGAAGGAGGCACAAAATCTGGCAGCTGTGAGAAATGAGAGTGCCAGAGCCTTGGGGACCATGAAATATGTGGTGTTCAGCATCCATGCAGTGATGGGGTGCAGGGACATGGCCTTTCAGGGCAGCAGCTCGTTAAGAAAGAGTTGTGTGAAGCTCTTGGGGCAAGTGAGGCAGTATCAGGTGAGAGCAGAGCCCTGCCTCGTGCCAGGGACCAAAACCAGCAGCTTGGTGGCCTGTGGCACTTGTGCCAACTGCACAGACCGAGGTTTGCAGCACAGAGAGCGTGACCTGTGCACTGCATCTGCTCCTCCTACCACTGCTACAGCCCCATTTATTACAGAGAACTTCACAGGCTTTTAATGTGCCTTCCTGGGTTTAATTTACAACTTGGGGAAAGATGGACAAGGTGACAAAGTGAACTGAAATATGAAATGGCTTTAATTGCAGAGGAGGACAGTTTGTAGGCTTCAGAATCCAAGTAATTTATTTTAATGATCTCCTGTGCCCTCAACGCATAATTACCGCTCGCATTCCGAGCTGGTTTCAGGAGAGGTATGGGGTGAAAGCTGGTTGGACCTGTTCAGGCAGCAAAACTTTTGGCAACCAATAATCTGGGATGAAAAACGAATTAAAAGCAAAATAGAGTGTGGTGTCAGGAACACTTCTCATTTAAGGCACACGAGGTTTTGCTTCGTTTCCTGGAGGCAGCTGTGGTCCATCTCAAAGCAGCAATCCAAGGCACACGGAATGCCTGGGTGAGTGTTTCCAACCCTACGTGGTAAAACACTTGGAAAAATCCCTAGGAGTTGACACAGGGGCCAATGGGTAATACATCCCTGGGGGAGAGGAGATGGAAATGTTTCCTTTCTCTGCTGCTCCTTACACTGGTGGGTTTGGACATTTGGGGTGGTAATAAAAAAAAAACCATGGACTTTGAGAAATGGGTGCTGCTTTCCTGGCAAGAATATCTGATTTTGGCTGCTCACACTCGAAACCAGCTGGAATTTTTCAACTCCTGTGCAAGGGGGGCTGTCTGTGAGCAGCTCCAAGCTGCTGTTTCCATGGCACTTCAGGTCCCACAATGTGACAAACTGTGGATGTTGTTGGAGCCACTTGTGGGTGACTGGGCACAGGAAGGTTTTGGTGCCTCCTGACTCTTCTGATGTAGCTGCTGAGGCTGTTCCTCTGGTGATGGTGTGGCACAAGAGGCTGCTGGAGGTGTGATGTGACTTGATCTGGCTTCCCCTTGAAGGAGCTTGTCTTGTAGTTACTCAGCTTGGCTTTGCTCTGCCTTTGCTTCTCTGCTTCTCCAGTGTCCAGGAGCTCTCCAGCTGAGCTTGGCCTGGCTTACTGGGAATTAAAACCCTGTCTTCAGAAACCTGAGCTCAGTGCTGGGCTCTTCCTCTGGCAGGGTGGTAAAGTGAGAGGAAATGGGGTGTAACCTGAGGAGCTGGAAAGCAAAGATGAGCCCAGGCTGGTGGGACTCATGCCAAGGAGCAGGCTCTGCAGCCAGGCTGATGTGCCTTCCTGCAGGGAAAGGAGGTGAAAATACCTCCTTCTGATAGGGATCATTAAGTTCCTTGGATTGGACCGTTGTGGCACAGTGGGTTTCTTGATGATTTTCGGGTTGGGTTGTGGACCAAGTGATCCCAGGAGTCCTCAAAGTCTCTGTTAGCTTTCCATGTGTAAAGTGGTGAGGAACATGTGGCAAAATGGGACAAAATCCAAAGGCCCCTGGGCTCTCCATCCACCTGCTGGAATAGGTTGGCTGGGATTCCACACAGCCCTGGCTGAAGTCATGCAGCACCAGAAGTTTGGTTTTCAGGAGTGACTTGGGACTTGAGACCCTAAAATACCCCCATTCCCTAATTTCTCAGAGCACATGGACACTGGGTCCAGGTGGACTGGATCCACTGTGAGTGCTGGTGAACTGTGTGTGCCCAGGGGCACAGCAGCTTGTCCCAGTGCTGGCAGCATCCTGCTGGGATGGGAAGCCAAGGATTCCCAAGTTAACATTTCTCAGTGTTGGCACTTTGCCAAAATCTTGGAGTTTGATTTACCTAAATTGCTGTTGGACTCTGAGTGCAGCAGGTAGAGCTGGCACTGGTGCAGCTCTGGGTTCATGGCTACTGGGGATTTGGCCTTTAAGACTTAGCAACAAGGAACAGTAAATTAATTTCCCTGAGTAGCTTTGGCTCCTTGGCCAGATCAGCCTCCAGAATGAAGTGCTCCTGGCTTGAAGGAGAAGTGTGACATTCCTCCCCAAAACAAAAAATCACAGGTCTGTCGTGCACCCACCCCAACACAACCTCTCTGGCCCTGTTCCCATCCTGCCTCCAAAGTATTTGCTTTAAAAACCCACTTAAAACAAGATATGTTAAAAGGCACGTGAAGGATGCAAAGTTGAGGTCTTAAAATTGGGCAATAGTACAATAAAGCTGCTTTTGTAAACTTATTTCAGCCTCCTTGTGCAATATCCCACCCTGCTTTCCAACCTGCTTTCTTCTCCCTGCTGCTGCTGGACACGAGTGGAAGAAGTGATGGAAGAAGAGGCCATATGGCCTTTTCATGCTCTTTTTTCATGCTTGGCAGGATAGTGCTGCCAGCAGCTGGGAGATGGGACGGGAAGAGGGGCTCTGTAGCCATGGGAATGGTGTGTTATGTGCTGCTGGGAGCTTGGATGGTGGGGGGCAGATGGTGTCTCGTGGCTGATGTGCTTCTGCCCTGGGACAGCTGGAGGCTTGAGGCAGCAGAGCACCCGGGACAGTAATTTGGGAGTGGAAATGGAGTGGGATGGTTGGGCTGGGTGATTCCCAAGGTGAGCTCAGACACCTCTGCAGAGGGACAGGGTGCTGGCCTGGCCTCCCCTGGGCTGTTCCTGATGGACTTCCTTTGCAAATTCCTGCTCCCAGGGAGCCTCCCAGGCCATGCTCTGCAGCTCTGTGCCCAGGGTTTGTCATGCTTGGTGTGCAGGTGCCCAAATCCCATCAGCAGTGTCCCCTTTTCCATCATTGCCATTCCTGGGGCAGCCAGTCCTTGGTGCAGGCCAGGCTGCCCTGGGTCTGTTTTCCCCTGGATTCTGTGAGGGTCATGGGTGAGGAAAATATCTCAGACTGGCTCCTTTCTTCTTTTCCAACATCACCTCCTGCTTTTTTTGGAAAACAATTTTTTTTTTTTTTTTTATGTTCAGAGGTTGGGGGGGGTTCTACCTTTCCCCCCCCTCTTTTTTTCTTTTTTTTTCTTTTTTTTCTTTTGCCTGAAGGAACAGCAGTTTTCAGACAATTCAGACTTAGGAAGTGGGGATCCAATTTCTTTCTTAATCCTTTGTTTTTTTAAAAATGAGGGGGTGTGAACTACAAGAAGGATCTTGTTCAACCCCTCACTTACTGATTTACATCCAAGCCAACAGAGCAAGGCTTGGAACTGTGATGCTGCTGAGGGTGGGGGGAAAGAAAAACCCAGGGAGAAGTGCTAGGAAGGTTGTGGGATTGGTGGTGCTGCTCAGCAAACAGAAAGAGGAAAAGGAGGGTTGATTTCTCATTCTGTTTCCTAACTCCAAACACGGCTCAAAGTTTTTATAAACTTTCTGCTCAGGTTTCAGGAAACTGCAAATGAAACTGCATTCCTGTGTGTGTTGGTCTTTTTTTTTTTTTTTTCCTTCTCCCTCTTTCTTTTTGAGATGTAATAAAACATCATCACCTACAAGGCTGTGGCCTTTAAAAATATTCTCCTGAGGGCAGGCGAGGAGTGGAGGCAGATTGACTGACAGCTGGAATAAAGCCTCTTTATTATCTCTGGGATTATAATTTCCCTCTGTTCTGGGTGTTGGAGTGACAGCAGTTTGGTTGTCTCTGTTCCTGTTGGCTTCTCTGGACACTTTTGGGGTGGTGTCCATCCCCCTCTGTGTTCTCCTCAGCTGAGGAGGCTGAACTTCTCAGCACCTAGGAAAACTGTGGTTTTTTCCCAAAAACATGTCCTTGAGTGTAACTAGTGAGAAAAAAACATCTTAAGAATATAAAAATAGCTGGAGTGAGGGCTGGAACTGGGGATGGAGCAGCTGTGGCATCATGTGGCTGCAGGGGGGTCTGTCCTTCCCCAATCCCTTTATTCTTTAAGCTGGTTTTGGTGGCCAAAGCTTACAAATCTAAGTCAGCAGCTGCTCTGGAGAGAGCAAAGAACTGGGAAATGCCCAGAGTGGAGGTAAAACCAAATGTGATAACACTTAAAGCCAGAGTCATGCAGCAAGTGTGTGGCTATTTTTAAGCAATTTGAGTGTGGAGAATGTAGTAGTGAGTTAAGTGGATGTGTCGTAGTATTTGCATCCCATGTCAAGGTAAAGATACTGAGCCATCACTGACCCTGATAAAGGAGCAGCCTCACCTCTGGGACAGCTCACCAATAGACCTGACCTGATTTTGTTTTTCTTCATGTGAATCACAGCTCGAAGAAGAGAAAGGAGCAAAAATTAGAGAAGTTTTTCTGTATTCCTGGGAGCTTTTGTGGGTGCAGTGGGGCTGGGAGCAGAGAGGGGGAAGACCCAACTTCATCTGAATGCTGGTGATGTGCCTGAGCCAGGCATCTGGATAAAACCAGGGAACTGGACAGCTGGGTGCCACAGGGCAGCATCAGAAGCTGATGTGCTGGGGCAGTGTCTCCCACAGTTCCATGCAGGAGAAGGGATGTGAGGGATGCAAGGCAGGGACAGGGCAGGATTGGTGCAGTGTGATCTCTATCCTGCTTGCTGGGAAGTCTGGAGCCTGACTTTCTGGGATGATTCCTGGAGTTTTCCCTGTGTTCCTGCCAGGATTGCTCCAGGAGATGGGGTGAGAGGTGTGTGGGTTGGGTGTGATCTGCCATGGCCACCTTTGCTCAGGGCACTCCTGCTCCTCAGCACAAACCCACCCAGCCCAGTAAATACCTGCTGTGGGGAATTCTTGGAAGCCAAAATGCTCTTAGTTATTAGTTCTTAATCTTCAGGGTCCTCTGCAAGAATAATACAGTGTGTGTGTGTACAGAAAAGGCCTTGAGATGTTGTGTGGGCTCAGCATGTGATGCCCCAGACCTCCTGGGACTTGTGGTGCTGCCCATAACTGAGTGCAGAGTGCCCTTTTTTGCCCCAGGGCCACCCCACTGACACATTAATGGCATGTCCTTGCCCTGCTGGCCCTTTCCTCTGTGCTCTAAAGGCAACCACTGCCCAGCACTGGAGGCCCAAAATTGCTCAGCAGATGCAGTGAGGACATTTGGTTAATTAGAGAAGACCCAGAACTGGCAGAGATGGGACGTATTTATTTTTAAAGTCTGTTCCTGACAGTGAGAACATGCCTCTGGCTGGAGATCTGAGGCCCTGGCTCTGTAAACGAATTCACTTTTTTCAAAACAAAACCCAAACCCCATGTCCCACCTCCTCCCTGCCAAGGAAGGGGCAGGATCAGTGAGGAGGGAGCTGGAAGGGCTGAGGGATGTTATTTACTCAAAGTTTCCGCCTCCTTCCTTCCTTCCTACCAACTCCCCATGACCCAGACCTGCCTGGTGAGGAAAACTGCTCCCTAGCCCTGCCAATTCTGGGATAAATAGGTCATCCAAAATATGCAAAAGCCAGTTCCAAGTCTTCCAGCAGTCAGGAAGACCTCAGAAGTCTTCGGTTGCATGAAGCCCGCGATAACTGTGTTACTTCCAACGTGGTTTTTTGGGGCTCTGGGACCTCTAAAAGTGGGTCTTCCACAGCAGTCCAGGGACAGTGGTTTGGTGGAGAAAGCAGAACACCATTTCTGGCTTTATTTCACCCATTTGCTGGTTCAGGCCTTGTCCATGGTGATGGCAGCTGTTGTCTGCATCATTACAAAAACACTGGTTTATACCTCCCGGGGGATGGGGGCTGTAATCTTTCAATTAAAGTAGAGCAGAGTCCAGCCAAGGATGTCTTCATTTAAACCTCAGTGATGCCTTTCACCTCGGGAAGTGGAGCTGCCAAATGTTGCAGGATGACTGAGGATGATATAGGAGGGTTTCCTTGAGGAAACTCTCCAGCATCCTGCAGGCACTGACAGATTTATCAGGTTTGCTCCGACCACGCAAGGCACCTCTAGAAATCAGGGGTGAGTAAATGCACCCTGGAGCTGTCAAACCCTGTCTGCCAATGTTCACACATCCCTCCTTTCACCCTCCTCCCAGTTTGGTTTTGCTAAAATCCTCAAGTCCTTGTGGGGTTTTTGAGATTCTTTTTTGGTTTTTTTTCCCCCTCTCATAAATTTTGCTTTAAATGCTACGAGCTGGTTTTCTGGTGAATCAGAGCTTGGCACGTGCCTTGGGCAGGATGGGTCAGTGCTCTTCACTTGCTCCAACTTAATTTAAAATTGAATCCTTGCTTTTAAGTGATAAAAGCAGGTTTTGAGTTGCCTTGTGCCTGATATCACAACTGTGTGTCCTGTGGTGGGTGAGGACGAGCCAAATCAAAAGAAAAATGATACCTGAGGTAGTATTGCTTTGGGTTCTTCATTTTCATCACTGTCTCCAACAAACTTGTGTTCCCAGTGAATGTTCAACCTGTTTGCAAGGTTGTCTGTGTTCCAAGTCCCCTGGGATGGTAAATGGGATTTATGCTGTGGTTTGAATTGTGGGAAAGGTTTAAACCCTTTCCCAGTTCCTCTGCAAGTCTCTGACCCTGTGGCAACAATCTTGCTGCGAAGATCAATGGCCTGAAGTTGTGTCAGGGGGTTTAGGTTGGATATTAGGAAAAGGTTCTTCCCCCAGAGGGTGGTGGGCACTGTCCCAAGGCTGCCAGAGCTCCAGGAGGGTTTAGATGATCCTCTCAGGCACATTGTGGGATGGTTGGGTTGTCCTGTGCAGAGACTTGATGATCTTTGTGGGCCCCTTCCAACTCCAGATGTTCCATGAGCGGTGTCCCTGTGACATCCCCTGGGCTGCAGGGACATTGCTCAGGTTATGGGGACTCCAGCAGTGGCCTTAGGGGGGGCTTTGATCTCCCCACCACTGAAATCCAAGATACTTCTGCTGTGGAAGAAGCTGATACTGTTTGTAACTTGAGGAGCTTATACAGAGGTATCACTTCACTGCAAAACTAAAATTAAGTCTATAAGCAGCTCTGCCTATTTTGTAGAATATATTCCTTTTTTTTTTTTTTTGTAAAGAACCTGCTTTCTGGCATGGAAACCTCCTCGTTCTGTGGTGCCACAGCTGCCAGCTCCCCTGTCCCAGCTGTTCCCTGGCAGTGAGATCCAGATATATTCCGTCACTGCACAGAGGCAGTGCCTGGGTAGTGAAAGGTGGGAAATAAAGGAAGCGAAAGTCGTTAGTGAGCTCGGAGTCACTGATCAACAACTTCCTGGCATTGTCAGTCCCAGCTCAGTTCCCTCAGCCTGGCCCCGCTCCAGGCATGGTCAGCAGGTATTTCCCTCCTGCCCACAGCTTCATCCATCAGCATCCTCCGCCAGGCCCGTCCTGCTGTGCTCTGAGGAAGCATTAAAAATAATAACGGGAGCTATGGGGTGACCCGCGGGTGAGAGAATGGCTGCACCTGCACAGCTGGGGCTGCTTGCTCCACATGCCCTTACCTGGGGCAACTGCTTGAAGAATTTTGGAGTATTTGGTGACAAACAGAGAAATAGGAAGCAAACTGCTGATGGAGGATCCACAGCAGGGATATGATGTTTAGAAAAGTAATGCAAGATAGTCACTCTCTCCATTGCCTGTTTTAATATTAAAAAAAGGCTTTGTGGCATGACAGCAGTTTGAGAACGTGCAGGTCTGTACAATTCTCTCCTTTTTGTTTTCTGAGCTTTGTTCTTTTCCCAAATACTGTTCAGGAGAAGTGGTCTGGCAAGGAATAGGTTTTAAACCTCTCCTCGGTGCTATTTCCACAGTGAAGTCACCCGTGTAAGATAAATAGTAGCTGATCTCTTGTTAGTGAAGTACAGGCTCTCCTTCACGCTCCACTTGAATGGAAATGCAAAATACTCTGCCATCTGCTTCCAGCAAGGAGCTGGAGTGGAGGATGGAGCCTCGGGGTCCTCCATCCCAGGCCAAAAGCATCATCCACTCTCTTACAGTGATGCCTCAACAAGGAGCCCATCTGTCCTCTGTGGCTGAAGTCATGGGCAGGGGGATGGTTCTCACACAAAGTGTTGAGGGAGGGGCTCTCTTTAAATTCTGAATTTAAAAGAAATTTTTTTTTGTAAATTCTGTTCATCAGCAATTCAAGTTGTAACATGCTCCAGAGATGAGGGTTCACCCCAAAAATGCCCGTGGAGGGTTTTGTACTCAGCAAGTGCTGCTCAGCCTCATCTTGCCACGGTGTAAAAACTGCAGCCACAGGGGGCAGGTTGCATCTCTACAGAGCAACCAAGCCATGCTTCCCTGAGGAAATAAAATATTTGAAGATGAAGGGATGAACCTTTCTTGGGGTTACAGCACATCCACTGCTCCATGTGGGATTTTAAGCTGTTCCGCCGCTGCCGTGACAAATCCCCCAAACTCGGTATTTGACCATTTAAAAGTTTCCAGCCACTGAGTGTAATTATCACACATTACACTGTTTATTTAGAGAAGGAGAAATAGTGTGGCAATCAGATTTTGTGCCGATTTCCAAGGGGAAAGTTCTTTTTCAAGGAGTAAATCTGTGGGCAGGCAGCTGGTGCACGTGAGAGCCCGGGAACAAAGGCACATCACCCTCCCACTGACTGCAGAGCCCAGGAGGATCCTGCACAGCTCTGCCCTCACTTATCTGGGGGGAAAAGGTGCAAACAAAGATTTTCATTGCACGAAAAGCAAGAGCATCAGGCAGGGAACTGATGGGCAGCGAGTCTGGGCTGAAGTGCTCAGAGGAGAAAGGCTTGTTCTGGAGGAAACAATCCATCCCCCTGGATGTGGGAATTGGGGTGATAGGGAGGTTTTCTGTCCATGCAGGACTGGGGACCACGGTGTTCCAGTCCTGCCTGTTCCCCTTTATTGTGTCCTGTAGCTCTGTATTCCAAACAGAGCCTGTTCAGCCCTTTCTGTCTTCATTTCAGCAGTCCTGAGTGCCTTTTGCTTTCACAGACTATAAATATTTTAGAATTGTTTCTTATCTGTCCAGGATCTGGGCTCTTGGGAGGGAAGTGATGCTTGTGATAGTGCCTGAGCCACATGGGAGAGTTCAACTCTGATCCACATTCCCTGGGATAACCCTGGGTGGACATGGCAGAAATTAATTTATTATCTGGGTGCTGGGGAGGGGACAAGCTGCAGCACCCCAGCTCTTGGCCATGGGCTTGTCCTCTGCTTGTTGCCTGTTCTTCAGGAGGTTTTCAGACCTTGTGAGGGTTGTTCTTCTTGGAAAAGATGATGTGAGAATGCAGTTCCTGCCTAGATAGTGAAAAACTTGTTGTTCTACCTGTTTTCAGGGAAAAGCATTAAAATGTGACCTGTGGGTGCTGGAGCCCAACCAGTCCTTCCCCAGAGCCTTTATTCTCTTTGCAATCACTTATAAACCATGTGATTCTGTCTGACAGTGTATTTCCAAACTTTCCCAGTTGGTGTTTTTGTCCTGGTTCCTGTTCATGAGGAGGATGGAGGGCCAGGAACATCCCAGCCACCCCTGTGGGGATGGCCAGTCCCCACGGTGGGGTGATGTATCTGCTCCCCAGCACTGCTTTGGTGTGTGCTGGAGGGAACCTGAATTCACAGAGAATCTGTTGAGGAAATGGGTCTAAAACCCCTTTCTGAGGGCTGGAAGGAGGCAAAGCAGGAGGTGTGGTGCAGAGCTGTGTGTTTGGAGGGACTGGTTTTGGCTCCTTTGCTGCGGCGTTGGCTCAGGTGGTGGTTGGAGGGAGGTGATGCTCTGTCCCTCATGGAGGAATTGCCCAGGAGAGTTGTAGCAGCACAAATATATCCATTTTCTGGAAAGGATGTTTAAATCAAGCAGTTATTGGGCTCAGCAGAGCTCAGCCATCCTCTGCATGAACTAGCAGGGAGGATGCTATAAAGCAATGTAGTTCTGCAATATGAGGCAGGGAAGATGAGACGAGCCAAGGGCCCTGACCTTACATTTTATGAGCAACTTATTGTTTGCAAAGAGCTGGGAGCAGGGCTGGGAGGTGGGAGGGAAGCAAGACTTCTGCTCTTGTGTAGAGTCAGGGAATACATGGAAATCTGCTGGGTTGGTGCTCACTCATGTGCAGCGTGTTCCCTCTGGGCTTCAGCAGATCTGTGTGAGAAGAGCCAATAAAGGAGGTATGTTTAAAATAATATGGAGCGTAAAAAGCAGAGGCTGGGGCATCTCTGGACACATGCAGGGCTGCTCCGTGGCCGAGATAAAGCAGCCACAGTGGCTGACCTCGACCTCCCAGGATTATCTGATGTTCTCAGCATTTATAAGCAAGGAAGAGCCAGTGGTCGTCAGACCGACTGGCTCCGCTCTGAGCTCTCAGCCCAGATGGGAGGCGAGCCCTGCCCTCTGAGCATCCCAGCCCTGGGGGCAGCCAGACAAGTCCCTCCTCCCCCCTTTTCCCCAAAAAAACCCTGTACAAATTGCTGTCCAGGGCGTTAGGGGAGCGTTTCTCAGCGGGTCACTGGGGCTGGGACTGTCCTGGACAGAGAAGTCACCGGGGAATGTCTCGTCTCGCAGATGTCTCCAGGGTGGCTCTGAATTAGCTGCATCTTTTCAGCAGTGCAGCAGAACTCTGGGCTAGCACGGGGCAGCCTTTATCTTTTTATTTCTAGCTTTAAAAACAGCTTCATCTGTCACAGAGTGGAGCCACAGCAGAGTTACTGGGTTCAGGATGGTGTCTGCACCCCATGAATGCAGATGTCACTGACCTCTCCTGTCCAGGGAGGGGCAGATGCCTCCTGCCTCGTTTTTTAGTGGCCCAGCAGCAGGCGGCTCCCACACCCCTGTCTGGAGCACTGAGCATGTTTATTTAAGTTAAAATCAAATGTTAAAATAATTCTGTGCAAGTGTTAAGCGAGGGTGATTGGAGTTTGCATGACTCTACAACCAAACCATGATTTCTTGAGGGCACACGAGTTATTTTCATTAACTCTTCAGTTCCTACTCTCTCTGGAGGAGGAAAGGTTGGATTAGCTGAATGTTGACGTACAGACTTGCAGCCCTTCCCAAGCTGTTTTAAATCAAAGCAGGGAAGGTAAATGTTTGGCTGCGTTTCCTGTGACGGCCCCGCTGTCCACAGCCTGTGAAGTAGCACAATCCAAAGGGCAGCTGTTAAACAAAGTGAAAACAGACAACGGGCTGGGGCTCCCCAGCAGCTGCTGCCCAGCGCCGGGGAATCCTCCCCACGCCCCCAGCGGCGGCACCGAGGGCCCTTTGTGAAAGCAGGGAAAGGAGCTCGGGGCTTTGGGGAGGGCTGGGGGTGCTGACAGGGTGGGCACTGGCACGAGGTGGTGCCCAGGGCGATGCAGTGGGGATGCAGGGATATGCAAGGTGGTGTGGTTGGGTTGCAGTGGTGTCCAGGGTGATGGGGTGGTATCCAGGGTGGTCTGGTTGGGATGCCATGGTGTCCAGGGTGATGTGTTTGGGATGCTGTGGTGCCCAGGGTGGTCTGGTTGGGATGCCATGGTGTCCAGGGTGATGTGTTTGGGATGCCGTGGTGCCCAGGGTGATGTGGTTGGGATGCCGTGGTGCCCAGGGTGATGTGGTTGGGATGCTGTGGTGCCCAGGGNTTGGGATGCTGTGGTGCCGAGGGTGATGTGGTTGGGATGCTGTGGTGCCCAGGGTGATGTGTTTGGGATGCTGTGGTGCCCAGGGTGATGCAGTTGGGATGCCATGGTTCCCAGAGTGATGTGTTTGGGATGCTGTGGTACCCAGGGTGGTCTGGTTTGGGATGCCATGGTGTCCAGGGTGATGCAATGATACACAAGGTGATACAGTTGGGACTGATGCACTCTGGGTACCCAGAATGATGCAGTTGGGATGTCATGGTACCCAGAATGATGCAGTTGGAATGCCATGGTGCCCAGAGTGATATGTTTGGAATGCTGTGGTACCCAGGGTGATGCAGTTGGAATGCTATGGTGCCCGGAGTGATGTGTTTGGGATGCTGTGGTACCCAGGGTGGTCTGGTTGGGATGCAGTTAGGATGCAGTAATACACAAGGTGGTGCAATTGGGATGTTTTGGTACCCAGTGATGCAGTTGGGATGCAGTGGTAAACCAAGTGATGTGGTTGGGATGTGATGGCACCCAGGATGATCCAGCTGGGATGCTGCCCTGCCACTGTCCTGTGCTCCCACAAGCAAACCTCTGCAGGTTAAATGGTTTTCCCTTCCTTTTCCTCTCTCCTCCTTAGGAGGAGATATGGATCTGTATTTATCCATCCAGATAAGAAGAAACCAGTGAGGCTTGGCTGCTCTGATCCAGCTGCTTTGATAGGATTCATTGCAGGATGTTACAGGGAAGGGGAACAGGGTTATGTTGCTGAGTATTTATAGGAGCCATAAAGCTCAGGAATTCATCATGTCCATGATTTAAATGATGTGTGGAGGAATTCACTGCCTCCTGCCATCCCCATCCTGCTGGAGCTGGGGGCACACTGTATCCTCTTTCCTGCCTTTGATGGGATGTCTGAGGGGAAAAGGGGGATAAAATGCAACAGGATTCAGGGAATATTTCTCATTGGAGCTGCAGAACTGTCTCTCTCTGGGTTTTCAGCCAGGACAACTTGATTTCTCAGGCACTCTTGCATTAACATACATAATTAATAAACAGCCATAGCATGTCATGGCATCTTAAGCCCAAAGAGGTTCCTTCAGTTGCCACAGGTTTTCCTTCATTCCAGCCCTGTTTTTCCAAGAGCTGCTGTGAAGGGGCAGAGAGGAATGTGTGAGAGACAAACCCTTTTCCCTGGGGCTTTGGGCTTCAAGATGCTGCCTGTGGCAGGGTGACACGGGCTGTGCACGCACGAACTTTTCTAAAATGAGCAAAATTCGGGGTATTTTTCCAAACCTTATCTGCTTAAAGGCTCCACCTGCAGCAGAGACCTGGGAGCCTTTGACCATTTCCCATCCCATCCTTAGTTTAGTTGTTCAAGCCCCACACTCAGTCAATGGGAGACCAGTTGTGCTGCTGTTGTATCTGGAGGGATAAGCCCCGTTTCCGCCTCCAGGTCATGGATTAGGCGGGACTCACATGTAAAAAGAGCCGGGTTTTGTGAGTGTTTCTGCTCCTTTCGCAATTCCTGCAAAGAGAATTTAATGCAGTTTCAGTTTGGGTACAACAAAGTGGAGCTGCAGATCAGAAACACATGTTGTAAGTGCTGCAGGCACTGAGTGAAACCTGATCTGCCGAGGTTTCCCTTAAATCTGCACTTTCTCATTTGGCTCTCATATTAAAGCTGTATTTCAGGGCTGTCTAACCCTCTCGAAAGATGATGAATAACAATAAAAACATTCACTGGAGGACTGTCATCGTTTCCAAAGGAAGTGTAATAAATACTTTACGACAAGGCTTTTTTTTTTTTCCCTCTCCCTCTATGTACAGCCATAAACTAGTTTTAAGTTACAACTTATTAAGCCTCTAAACAATTAGAGCTTGGCAGAGGGGAGGGTGCTGGGGCTGGTCCCCAGGCTGGGGTTGGTCTTGCCTTTGGGTTTGAGGGATCCAGAGGGAATTATTTGGCTTTCATGTGCCTCAGTTTCCCCTTGTGCTGGTCGAGCTGTGGGTGTTGATGGGCTCTGAGGAGTTAAAGGAGTTAGATCAGGCTCTTGTGTTATCAACTGATGTATCAACATCTTCCATTCTTGGTTCTTGTGCAAAAGTTGTCCTTTCCCTCCAGGGTCCCTCTGTGTGTCCCACCTTATTTTGGTTAAAAAACATGCAACAGTTTTTGGCAGTGCTCTGTTAATGACTGGGCTGGATGATCTTAGAGGTCCTGTCCAACCACAATAATTCCACGCTCGGCAGCATCAATTAAAAAGTTATCCAAAAACTGGTTGTGTGCCCTCCCCTAAGAAGTTGTGCCCCCAGATCCATCCCCTTCATCTCCACATGGTCCCACAGCTGGTCTTGTTGCAAAGCCCCTTTCCCTCTCCAATGCTTTAGCAGGGGAAAATCTGAGAGGATCTGGCTGAAAATAATCGAGTCAGGAGAAGTTCAGATCTCCCTTTCTTGAACCTTTTTTTTCTGCTTTTGGCTTCACTGAAGGGCAATGAAAATAAAAGGGGGCTTGTGGCCTGAGGCATCATCCTGCTCTGGGTGCAACAGGAGTCTGCTGAAAAAGCTGGGTTTGAGCCTTCCCCCAGTTCAATCCTAAGTGTAGGTGATCCTAAATCCCTGTGGATTTGCTGTGCAGACCTGGGATGTGCTAAAGGACACCTGGTCCCTGCAGTGGGCAGGGTGGGATGGAGGGTGGGCAAGGACCCACAGCCACAGGCAGCAGTGAAACACTTAAAACATGATCTCCCTCTGGTTACTGTGTTGTCTCCATGATGGTTTCAGCTCTGCTGAGCACAACCAGTGTCAGACCAAATCCCAAAATGCCCTCATACACCCCAAATCCAGGGATGGACATTGTCCCGCTCCAGAGGGTTTGTACAGTCCAACCAGGCTCTGCAGTGGGGAAATGTTGGAGCAGATTGGTTCCAAATAAAGCTGCAGAAATTGCTGTTCTGTTGCTTGTGCTGGTTTTGGCCACAGCCTTTAATTGTGCAGAGGGGCAGAGCTGCTGCGGGGCGGCTTTAGGGACAGGTCTGACTGATGGGATCCGACACCACTCGTGTGAGAACTGCTTCTGTAATTTACTGATGAATCCATTTCAGGCACCAGAAATTCATTTGTGACTCAAAAAACGTGTTTCTAATGAATGCTTTACCCTCCTTGCTAATGGCAATTCCAAGTTTTCTGCTGGTGTGTCATTTCTAATCCTCTCTCCTTTGATATTCCTCATTCCATGCATTTGCTGTCTGTGCAATTACAGCTGCTGTGAAAACCTTGTTGGAGAGGCAGGTGAAATAAGAGCCACCTCATGGGCAATCCCAGAATGGTTTGGGTTGGAAAGGACCTTAAAGCTCATCCCATCCACCCTCTGCCATGGGCAGGGACATTTTCCACCAGCCCAGGTTGCTCCAGGCCCCGTCCAACCTGGCCTTGGACACTTCCAGGGATCCAGGGGCAGCCACAGCTTCTCTGGGCAACCTGTGCCAGGGCCTCCCCACCCTCCCAGGGAAAAGGTTCACCCCTGGGAGGAGCTGCTAGAAGGACCCTCACCTGCTGAAATGTTTCACATTTTCCACACCCAGGCACAAAAAGGGCCCAGTGCAGCTTGAGAACCATTTGTTTTATTTTCTCCTTCAAACCCTTTCCAGGCAGACTTTGGTTTGGACTCCTGGTTCACTTCATTATTTATTTTTCAATTGCAATTAATGCCACAAACATTTCTCATGGAGCACTAGATGGTACTGGCAGGAGGGTTATTAAAAAGCAAAGCAAACTCTAAAAATGACTGTAACCTGAAACATATTTGATCCAAGCTATTTTATATTCAAGAGGATTTCCGTTTCAAACATGGATGAATTTTTAGTTGTGGGTCCAGAATATCTGAAAATGTTGCTCTTCAGGAGCCTGAAATCAATATTTTTGTTGCTTTCCAAAGCTTGGAAAGTCCTGGGCTGCCCCAGGCTGGGCTGTGCAGGTGGCTCAGGGTGACCCAGTCCATCACCTCAAAGTAGAAGCAGAGCATCACCATGAACCCTCCAGCCTTGCTTGCTCAGGGCTCCTTTGCTCTACAGTCAAACACCCAGAAGGGCAAAAACCCTCCATAAAGGATGTTGATTTACAACCTAGACCAGAATTGTTGGGTGAATTGGCCTCTGAGAGCCCATCTGGTGTGGGACAAGAGACTCTGGGCTCCAGCACTGGTGGACAGTGTCTTGTTTTGCCTTGTTTTAGTGATGTAAATGGAGCTGAAGAGCAGATTTATTTGGAATTTGGTTACTCAATGTTTGTTTACTGTGCTCAAATGAGCCAATTCTTGTGCTCATTGAGATGTTATGCATAAGTAATTCATGGATACATATGCATGGAGCTGCTTTTAAATGCAAGGTCCTTGGGTGCCAGGAACTGGGAGAGAAAGCCAGCCCAGAAAGGGTTTTGGGGGGTTGCTTTGATTTCACAGGTCAGTGCTGAGCCTCTGGGAGGGGTAACTGGGCATTGTGGACTCTCCTGGTGGCCACCAGCCCTTATCCAAGTGTGGTTTCCTGATTCCAGGTTGTCTGAGCAGAATCCAGCTGCAGCCCTGGTCCTGGATTCAGAGGATGCCCTTAATTCAGGCAGGGAAGATGCTCTGCTCAGACCATTGCAGGTCAGACTGCTGGCTCTGAGAACAAGGTCATGTAGAAAGATCTCTGCAAGGTCCACAGAGCTCCTTCTGTCCAGACCACTTGCATCAAAGGCTGGAACGGAGCTTGAGGGAAGAGGAGATGGAAGAGTTGAGCTGGAAGGGACAGATGAACAGTGTGAGGGTGCAGGTAGAGCAGGGAGGGTGTCAGGCATGGTAGAAACACCGTGCCTTGGGCCGTCGCTTTGCTGCTCAGAAATCACACAAAATGCACCTTTTCCTTCAATTTTCCTTTATTCCTGTAAAGAAAAACTGGCCAAGAGAGGCTGATATTTGGGTGATGGCTGTGTTTGCCTATAGAGGGAGAAACAGGGGAAAAAATCTGAAATGCATCCCGTCAAACCCTTTTTTTCCTCCCCCACTTTGAACAGAAAACTGGTTTTACTTCAAGTTTCAAACCCATAACATCAGCAACCCTCAGATGTGTCATTCAGCTGCCCTTGTGTATTTGGGAGTAGCATCATCCCATGTCTGCATTTTCCCCCAAACTCAGAATCTGGAGGAAGCTCAGGGCCTGCAGTCCCAAAGCCTGGAAACAAGACTGAAAGATTCACTTATGAAGTTAATTTAACATTTTTTTTAGGACTGTCTGAAGTTCCGAGAAGTGTTTTGGGGAACAGTCAGTGCTGGGCTGAGCAGGACTGACCACATGAGCCCCAGTCCCTGATCAGATGAACACTTGGATGCTTGGGAGTGCTCAGGCATGTGCTTTGGAATTAATTTTCCATGAATCCACGTGGCTTTGAAATTCATTCTCTAGAAACGTTCCTGCTGGTAAACCCTGATCTTGAGAAGGTCTCTGGGAGCTGAGAGCAGAGGGGCAATACATTTGGAATTTTTTTAGCTATCAGACTGATAGCAAAGGAATTCTATTGCCTGGGTCCCTTGGGATGGGTGCTGGCTGTACATCCAGGACAAAGCATCTCAGAGCCAAAGCACTTCAGTTCTGCTCCCCTTTGCTCTGGACAGGTATTGACTCAGGTGTGATTGGGACACTCAGGAGTCTCACACTGAGCCCTGGATCCAATTCATGCATGAGCAATCTGGAATTTGTAGAATTAATATGAGAAAAAGAAAAAAAAAATAACCCGGTGCTCACCTGTGAATTTGGTTTTTCACACTATTAAAAATTAATTTTAGAAGGGCTGTGTAATATATGAGCCAGGGTTTATTGGCTGGCAGCTCTACAGAGAGATTTCATAGCCAGAGCTGACTAATGCCATTCCTGGCAGCAAGATATCAGGATGGGGAAGGTGCTGAACCAGAGGTGTGCAGGCACCAGGTGGGTTTTTGAGCCGTGCATCCTCTGGCTGAGCAAGGATGTTCTTCCCCCCTTCCTGCTGGGAGCCTGTAGGTATCTCTGCTTACCCCTGAAACAAGGGCTGGGGCTGCCGTGGGCTCTGGGATGAGCCTGAATATCGATGAAATTCCACATTTCTCAATGACCTGTGCCATCTAGTGGCAAAGCAGAGCTGGAGCCGACGAGGAGCTGGGTCTGTGTGGGTGCTGCTGGTGCTGGGTTTCCTCTGCAGAAAGCTTCACATCCCGTGTCAGATGCTGCTCTTTGGGCTTCACCTGCTCTGTGTGTCTGATTTTGTGTCTCTGCTCAGTCTTGGTGCTGTGCCTTGGAGAGAAGTGTGGTGGTGGCTCATTGCTCCCTGTCTCACAGGCCACAACCCTGATTCCAGCAGTGGCAAAGAGCTGCCCTGCTCTAAATACCTGTGTCCTTTCAACATCCCAGCACCTCTCAGATCTGCTTTGGATATGTGTTGAAGTAGGAGGTTGAAATAGATGTTAAAATTTTAAATTTTCAGGCCATATTACAATATTATATATTTTATATGTAACTGTCCTGGGCAACCACAGGGATTTCCCAGGCTACAGCTCGGCATGGAGGGGAGCTGGTGTGACCTGGAGCTTGCAGCAGGTGACAAAGGAGGGTCCCTGGCACTGGGCAGGTCTCTGGAGCTGTAGGTGAACATGTTCAAGGCAGGAATCACTGATGGTGTGGACACAGAAGGTCCAAGAGTTTTGGCAGTTTTTGAACTCAGCTTTTCTTGCACATACTGCACATTGTGCAGCATCTGCTGGATCATCATTTGGTTTTGAAATCTAATTGAAACTTTTAAACAAAAGCTTGGATGTGCTCCCTGTGCCAACAGGGCACTTGGTGCTGCATGACAGGGCTGGCAGAAGAGACAACCTCTGTTGTTTCCCTCTGCTTTTCTTGAGGGAGATACCCCTGACCACAGGGCTGGGATGGAGCTCCTGAGCTGGGCCAGACCCCCACAAACCCTGGCCCCGCCTGGAGAGGTGCAGGCAAGGCCCTGAGACTGTCAGCAGTCTGCAGGGCAGATGATGTCCAAAAATTCCCAGTTTAACCCTTTTCCTGGTATCCCCTTAGATGTGGTATTATCTTTTTGTTGCAGGGCAGTTGGGCTCGTTTTTGGGCAGCAGATGAGCAGCTCAGGTGTGTGACCAGCCAGGGGCTGCCCTTAAAACTGCAACACAAGGCTAAAACAGGTTACTGAGCCTATAACCCAAAAAAGAACCTGGAACAAACCATCCCATTAAGCTGGGTATTTACACTGCTATTTCCAACCTAATGCTCTCTGCTATTTACTGAGCTTAAACCACAATATTTTACCAAGTGCTCCAGAATCCAAGATGCATTTTTGCAACTCCAAGTCAGTGGAAACTTAGCAGTTTATTTTTCCCTTTGGAAAGTAACCAGTTCCTATTTTTATCCCGGTTAAAGCCCACAGCATCACCCCTCAGACTCCTGCAAGCAAACACTTCTTCCACCCTCTGCACCAAAACCTGCCAGGCTTCCCCCAAAATCAAACAGTGACCCCGATTCACTGCTCCAAAATAGAAATGGAAAACGCCGTGGCAGGAATACAGAGATCTGTCAGTAAAGAAAACCAGGCAAACTATTAAAGTACATTTAATCTTGGGCTGCTGGATATAAACTGATCTTTCTTAGAGGGCTGGATGAAAGAGGCTGGATTATCCCATGTCTGACTGCTCCATTGTTTTTGTACCTTCCTCGGAAGCATCCGGCGCTGGCTGCTCTCGGAGACAGGATGCTGGAGCAGCTAGAGAGAGGCTTTCATCTCCCACAGCGCTTCTGGTGCTCCTATAAACGGGCCCAGTCTGTAAACTAGATTGAAAAACATTTTTATAGGAACTGGTTTCTGTCCTCCCTCCTCAAAGGATTCCTTCAAGCCCATCAGCAGTTTCTTCCCAAAGGCTTTCTCCTGCTTTAACCCCTCAGCTGCCTGGGGGAACATCCCCTGCCCTTTCCCAGGCACAACAGCCTTCTGTGGCTTAAAAGCAAAGTTTGTCCTAAGGCTGAACTGCCCAAAAATAGGACCTTAGGTGTGATAAAATGTGAGCTGGTGCCTGATGCCACCACTCTCCTACCAGACCTGCTGATGGTGGCACTGTGAGAGGTGAGCCTTGTCCTTGTGTTCTGGCCAAAACGATATTGCTCCAAATCAAGCTCCTGGTCCTGCTGGTGCTATCAGAGAGCTGGGCTGTGATGTGGAGTCAGAATCCCATCCATAGGGGGTTTTGCTGTCCAAGTGTTATAGAGAGGAACATGGTGTAAAAGTTAATTAAAGTTATTGGAAAGAGATTTCCAGCCAGAGTCGTGCTCTAATCACAGTCCCAGTGGATGAAGCTGTTACTGGCCCAGCCTTCAGCCCTGCAAGTGCTAATTAGCAATAACATGAGTGGATCCAGGTTATTATTTCTTTATCTGTTGGGAAACAGTCCTGTCCTAACTGTGCATATCCAGTGGGATATGTGCTTGCCCTGCTGCTTCTGTGGGTGACAGGAAAGCCTCCAGCTCAGCCCCACTGCTTTTAACTCCTGATTCAGCCAGTGCTGAAAAAGCCATTGCTTTTTCTGCAGTATATTCATGGCTTAGGAGCAGCTGTCCCTTTGATTTTGGCACTGAACATCCCAATCCAGTGGCCACTCAGCTCCGGTCCCGCTGTTCCACAGCCCAGTGCAGCTCATGAGCAGGTGAAAACAATAATAGGGGGGGGTTCCTTTAAGCCCTTTATCCCAAGGAAATGGAGAATTTGTGGTCACACATGCTGGTAGAGCCTTCCCTGGTGACTTCTGAGCTGACAGCAGCCTCTGTTCATGGTGCTGTGTGGGGATCCTGTACTTTCATCCTGCCTCATTCAGCAACACATCCCTTTGGCAAATCCTTTGGAAAAGCTTCATGTGGCTGCATTTGGATGGTTTGGTGTTTTATATTTGAGTTTTTAGTTGTGGAAAAGCTGCCATCCTCTTGTGATCCCTCATGAATACAGGGACAAGGCAGTGAGGGTGTTTAACAGGGGAGGGGGAGCGAATCCCACATTTATTCCCGTGGAGCTGCAGATCAGGTCACACAGCACAAGCTGTGCCAAACTCATGGAAACACAAGAAGCTGTTGGACTCAAAAGCCAAACTGAGGAATCAGCCAACATGCAAATTCTCATTTTTTGCTACCTTGACAGCCTCTCAGTGTGGCAGGTCAGGGGTGGGAACAGCTCCGTCCCACCTTGGCAGGGGGCTCGTGGCTCCAGGAGAGCTGGAAGAGCCTCCCCTCAGCCCTGGGGGTCTGTGAGCTGGGCTGCCAGCATCTCAGTAACTGGTGATGGCAGTGCCTGGGATTGCTCCCAGTTTGCAGCCAAGGGGAAAAAGGAACATGAGGTTTATTTCAGCCCCAGTGCTGCCAGGGAGTCTCCAGGTACGGGTTGTAAGGGGAAATATTGAGGCAGTGCAGCTGGAAGGTGAGAGCCAGGGAGGCATCCAAGGCATGCTCTGGGAGCCAAGTCTGGGGGTTCAGAGCCTTGGGGAGCCCTGCAAGCCAAGATCCAACCAAAGGCTTGTTTGCTTAACAGACCTTTCAAGCTTTAACAACAACAAAAAAAAGCATGAAACCAGTGAGTGAAGCCCCCCTTGCAGGGGGTCTCCTGGATGTTCCCCAGGCCCAGGGAGCAGGGGCCAAGCACATACCTTTGTAATGACATGTATTTAAGGAAAAGCAGCCCTGAGCCTGTTGAGTTGCCTTTGGAAGGAGCCTTGATGCCACCTGGAATGTTGGTGCTGCCTGTGGTTTGTCCTGGGTGATGCTGAGCATGCAGAGATTTTACCAGGCAGTTGATGTGGGGCTATAAAGCATGTGGGGGGATAAAGGGCTGTGTGTGAGCAGCAGGTCTGGGAGCTCTCATGTGCTCCTGGAGTAAAAAAGATTTCTCTAAACAAGTGCAAAGTCCTTGGTGGTCCTCAAAGTCATCAGGGTGGTGGCTGGGACAAGGCTCCAAGCTTTGGGCTGTGCTCTGCATCTGATCCTGCTCTGTACCTGTAAAATCTGTTCACAGCTCTGGAGTTAAACCTTGCACAGCTTTGCTTTGCTCTTCCCTTAAGCAGAATTTGTCCACAGGTGCTCCTGACCCATCACACCAAACAGAAGGGAAGTTCATGGTTGAAGAGGGGATTTAGGACAAAAGGAAATGGCCTTAAGTTGTGTCTGGGGAGCTTTAGGTTGGATATTAGGGAAAATTTCTTCCCCAAAATGGTTGCCCAGCACTAAAACAGGATGCCCAGGGCAGTGGTGGAGTCACCATCCCTGGAGGGATTGAAAAGACTGGTAGATGTGCACATGGGGACGTGGTTAGTGGTGGCTTTGGCAGTGCTGGGGAACGGTCTTGGTGGTCTTAGAGGGCTTTTCCTACCTAAATGATTAAGTGATTCTGTGGTTTATATGGGCAATGCAGTTGTCTCTGGGTGATATCACCCCAAAACCTACAGGAGGTCACAAAATGACTAAGAAGCGTTTCCCTGAGGTTGCCCTTTCCATACACACTGGTGTGGGTGGATGTGAGACCATTCTGCTCTCCCTTTCTAGTCCCTTTTGGTTACAGCTGATTTAACTTACCCCAGGTGGCTCTCACAGACTGCTTCCATCACCAGGGCTTTTAATTCCAAGGATTCCACTGCTGTGGCCATGGTATAACTCATGTTATAGCATGAAGTGACAGGACACAGGGAATGGCTTCCCACTGTCAGAGGGCAGGGTTAGGTGGGATATTGGGAATAAACTCTTCCCTGGGAGGGTGGGGAGACCCTGGCACAGGCTGCCCGGAGAAGCTCTGGCTGCTCCTGGGTCCCTGGAAGTGTCCAAGGCCAGGTTGGATGGGGCTTGGAGCAACCTGGGCTGTGGAAGGTGTCCCTGCCCATGGCAAGGGGTGGGATGGGACGAGCTTTAAAGTGCCTTCCAACCCATCCCATTCTGTGATTCTGTGTTCTTGGAGGTCTTTTCCAACCTTGATGATTCTGTGATTGATTTTTTCCCCCCTGTGGGTGTATTTGCATGGGAATCGTGACTCTACAGACAGGGTTGGTGCTTGGGAGAACTCACTGACAACTCTGGTGGGACATGCCCAGGGTTTTGCTGCAATGACTGATGGCAGAGCCACCACAGCCTCCAAACAGGCTGTGACACCCCCATGGCCACAGAACACCAGCACCTTCAGGAAAACTCCACAGCAGTGAGAGGTCCTGCAGGAGGGGAAGTGAATATCTGAAGGTGATTGTTATCTTTGCTTCCTGGGTTGCAGATAAGGTCTCTCCAGGGCATATAGAATTTGAGCCTGTGGTTTCTGGAGCTATAAATGTAACACCACTGTGTTTTCATTAAGTCTGAGGACAAATACGTTCAGTGAAACCTTATCTCCTACATTACCCTAATGGCTTCAGTGATATGAAGTCTGGAGGCCCAAAGAAGTTCACAAGGGGTGACCCAGCAGCAGCCAGGGTTCTCTGCAGCTCAGATGCGCCGTGGCAGATGTGTGTGACAACACACAGGGCAGTGACAAACCTGCAAGTGCCACGTTCACACAGAACACAAGCAAACCACGTGCTTTGTGTGTGTCAGACACTTTCCAGCCCACCAAAGTTATGTCAGGTGTTCATTTCTTGAACCACATGGTACATGGGGATGTATCTGTTTCAATGAACTGGTGTTGAACCACAAGTTCCCAAAGGGTCTGGCTCTTGTCATGCCTCAGAGATAAATATTTTGGGGTTTCCAGCTGTAGCTGTTCCTCTCACAAGGCTCAGGGTCGGGAGTTGCATCTCACTGTAAGAACAGGGATGTCTAAGCCTTGCAGGACCTGCCTGGGATCCGTGGGGATCCACAGCTTTGCCACAGCCTGGATTGCATCCCTAATCCCTTGGCAGATGCTGAATAAAGTTCACCTGATTCTCAGTCCTATCCTTTAGCAGCCACCAAGTCCCAAATGCAGAGAGTACATTTTTGGGGTGCTGCTTCTCTGTGTGTCCTGAGAGCTGAGGGCAGGGAGTTCTTGTTCTATAGGAATATTCTTTCATTCACAAGGACAGGTAGGAAGAGGATAAGGGGAAATGGCTTCACACTTACAGGGGCGGGGTTAGATGGGATGTTGGGAAGGAATTCTTCCCTGTGAGGGTGGGGAGGCCCTGGCACAGGTTGCCCAGAGAAGCTGTGGCTGCCCCTGGATCCCTGGAAGTGTCCAAGGCCAGGTTGGACCTGCCTGGTTCTAGTGGAAGGTGTCCCTGCCCATGGCAGGGGGTTGGAATGAGATGAGCTTTAAGGTCCCTTCCAACCCAAACCATTCTAGGATTCTAGGATTCTATGAAACAACAACAACAAAAAAAAAAGGGGTAAAAATATTTAAGGTCCTTCCTCCTTCCACTTTAATGATTTTTTTCAATACCTTCTGTTGGTATCTCAGGTATTTCCCTGCTCAGCTTCTCTCAGTGAACACACAGAAAAACCTCAGTGACTTTTAGTTAGGAAAAAGCCCTGCTAATTACTCTATCACATTAGGAAAAAAAAAAAAACCTCAGCCCAACTGAGAAGGGATAAATTAATCATTAGCTTGAAAAGAAAGAGCTGTGTATATCCCACAGATTTCCATACAGGTGGNAAAATTTCCATAAAGGTGGGAAACCCTTTTTTTTTTTTTTTTTTTTTTTTTTCCATCTGGCTGGATAAACTGTTACTAGAGTAGCCCAGCAATTTAAACATGCCCCGAGCTGCACAAACAAAGGCCATTTCTCAGAGATATAAAGTACACATAAGAGCAGGGGGATACCAGGGGATTACTCCGTGGCGGAGGGAGGCGGCTGCAACAACAAAGAGCAAATTCACGGCCGGGGTCCTGCCCCGTATGAGGTCATTTTCTGTTGGAGTCGGGCTCATTAGTCCAGCCAGCTTGTTGATACAGCCTGAAGTGTGGGTGACAAGTGTGACTGGCTTTGCTGAATCAGGCCTGCCCAACACGCAGGGCTCCGTCATTGTCTCTCTCTGGGAACGGGGCCGTTAATTACACGGAGCGCCCGGGCCCAGTGTTCCGGCCGCGTGTCTTGCTGAGGTCAGGCCTGTCCCAGAACCATCAGGGTCTGACAGCAGAGTGTTTAAACAACAGGAGAGTGGTTTATTTGGGACAATAAGGGAGAGGGCTGGGTCACAGGGCTTCATTAGGTACCTTCCTCCAGCCAAACTCCCGGCCAGGGCCACCTCTGTGGTCCCTCCCATCACCCTGCCTGTGGGGTGATGGAACGGTTTGGGTTGGAAAGGACCTTTGGTGGTCACCCAGTCCAACCCCCCTGCCATGAGCAGGGACATCTTCAACAAGACCAGCTTGCTCCAAGCCCCATCCAGCCTGGCCTGGAATATTTCCAGGGATGGAGCACCCACCACCTCTCTGAGCAACCTGTGCCAGTATTTCACCACCTTTGCTGTAAAAAACTTCTGCTGGAGCAATCCCAGGCTGTGTTTCTCCACAGGGCTTTGGGATGTGGGAGCTCCAGGTGAGCCAAGCATCAACATGCTGCCTGTTTTACTGGTGTAAATACCCTGGCCCAGTCACAAGCTCTTCCTTTTGCTTTATTTTGTTAAACATCATGAGGATAAGGATTGTCTTTTCTTGCCACTGTGGAAACATTGCTGCTTCTGTAACCCAAGCACTTGGGGTGGCTTCTGAGTGGCCACAGAAATTGTTTGATTCATATATTCCATCTCAAAGGCCACTGAATGTGCCATTATTGCTTCTCAGTTGAGTTTGGGGCTTGAAGGGTCAAGTACTTGGGTCTTGTTTTCCAAAGTCCCTTGAAATACTCAACCCTGAAAATTGTTATGTGCTCATTGCAAAAGTGCTTGACCATGTGGTTGTAGGAGAGAGTCACTGAAACACTTTTCTGTAATCTTTTAAAAAGAAAATTATTGCTTAAATCTGGCTCTTTTATTAGGAATTAGGGGCTAAATCCCTTAGACCATAAGTGCTCATTTTTTCCCTTTTTTTCTTTAAGCCTGTGCTGCATAACCAGTAAATTACATAATTAGTGGTAAATTATTTCAAGAAGTGATTCTTAAACTTAGGACATGAAGTGGACTTTTCATTTCCCTGAGTGGGAACAGATGATGAAGCTTCTGATCTGGGAGGTTTCCATCCCAGCTGACAGGTTGGACAATGCTGAGGAAAGAATGGAGGTGGGAAAAGCCTGGTCCGAGGCAGGTGCCAGTGTGGTCCAGCTGAGTGGATGCAGGAATGCTGGACTTCATGAGGACACTCAACTCCTCCAGCTCAGCAGCTCCCAGAGGTTTTTCCCCTTCCATGTTGGTTCAGAGAGATATAAAGTCTTTGGATTTAGAGGTGGGCTTTAGCCAAAACCCGAGTCTTGAGGTCCAGGGATGGCTGGAGCGTGGAGTCTCTGCTTGGGTTGGTCTGGGTATCACCCCAGCAGTGATGGATCACAGCACCCACCCATTACCACGCTGTTTTGGAGATGAAATATTAGTTTTTCACTCATTGGTCTGGATTCTGTTTCCACCCTGAGAGCTGGCAGAGCTTCCCAAAGTGCCTGACTCCCTTCGAAACCCCTGCAAGAGTGTCTCTGATGCAGCTGGAGGAAGGATATTCCAAGCCCAGGTTTTCCTGCTGCTCTGGCAGAGCAGTACTAGGAAGTGACAGGCTGTGGTGCATGGATAGCACTGGGAAAAGGCTCCACTTCATTTTACTCCAACCAGAAAGTTTGTTCACCCAGAAGCCCTTTTGGGGGAGCTACTTATTTTCTAATCTTGTGGTAATAATGGAGTGATACAGAAGTCTGGGGATAATGAAGACAAACTGATTTCCTAATGCACTGAGCACAAAATAGAAGCAGGGAAGGGTTTCAGCAATGAGACAGAAAAAGAGTTTATTTTAAATAAAGATTACAAAAATAACCTACTGTCAAAGATGATGTGAAAACCATTAAATAGCAATTTAACGTAATTATAATCGCGGGTGAGCTAAGGGCCATCTTACACAATTCCAATCAATCTTTCTGTCTGGCTGTGTTACCCTGAGCCCTCAATCCTGACTCCAGCGTTCCCCCTGCAGAAGGGCTCTGTTTAGGAAGCAATTCCATGGCAGCCAAAGCCATTGGGACCGAGTGATGTCCTCTGCCTTCCCAGCAGTGCCACCCTTTGCTGGAGTCAGTGCCACGTTGTGGGACCTCACAGGGATGTCACCAAACGAGGAGCAGATGGCACCATCATGCTTGGCTGTGCTGGAATTTTATGAGCATGGTGGATCCTTATTTACTAAACTGGCAGGACTCTGCATGCCCCTGCCCCTTCCCAAGAAGGGCATCGATCAGCTGGACCACGCTGTGCTCATCCCACTAAGTGCTCCCAAGAAATCATGTGCAAGAGAGAAAATGAGTTCAAAAGCAAAGTGACCCGAAATGCCACCTAAAAGGGCACTGGGAGAACCTGTGGGGAGTCAAATGTCTGTGGTAGGTGCTGCCTGTAGGTGTTTGTAGGTTGTTGGGTTGTGGTGGCCTTGGCCAGGCCCCAGTGCAGGGTTGTGATATCCCGTGTCTCGCCGCAGAATTTTGGTGTGAAACAAAGGCTCCTGTGTCAGCCTGGGATGAAGAACCCAAGAAAAATTAATAAAACTAATCTTGCTAATCTAATTTAGTGCTGGTTCAAAGGATTCTCTAATCATGGGAGGTTAATCAGAGACTAATAGGGGTTTGGTTGTTGCCCTTCACTGCAGTTTTGGCAATGCTGGACCGACATATCATAGTGGGGAGCTGATGGGACCATCCTACCCCAACTGGCATGATTTATATCCCAACAAGGGTGTAAGGTTCAGACCAGCTTGGGAAGAGGTTGGGTGTGTCTTGTTTCCCTGAAAATCAACATGAAGGGCCAACCATTGTCCCTGGGCCAGCATGTCCTAGGGTGCTGGTCCCAAAGAGGTCTGCACCCCTCTCCATGGCACCTGGAAATGCAGAGAGAAGGCAGTGCTGGACCTGGGGTGGTTGGGGGTTTCTCCCTGTCAGTTGGATGTTTCTGGGTTGACAGTTGGACTTGATGATCTCAGAGGTCTTTTCCAGCCTTTGTGATTCCATGAATCTATAAAGGGTCTTTGGAAGCACAAAGGCTTTTGCTTAAGTAGCTCTGAGCAGCTTCTCCTGCCTCCTCCTGAGGCAAGGAACCCTTCCCAACCCTCCATTTGCCAGGTCAAGCTTAGCCACAGTGTTCTCTGGATTGCAAGGAAAGCCTCTTGAAAAGGCAAAGTGAGCAAGAGGGAGGCAGGACCAAGTGGGGGAGATGCCCTGAACCGCTGTCAGCAGCCTTGGGGAGCTCATTTCATCCCCAAGCAAAGGGGAGCTGGAGATTAGCTTTGCGTAAAAGATTGTTCTGAGGGGGTAAATGTACTAATTAATTTGATTTTCACTTGGAAAAGGGGTGGTGGTTTGAGAGCTAAAATTGCCTGATTACTGCCAGCACATAAATTTCTCCTAGAAATGTGGCTGCAGTTTATCCTGATCATATTCAACTTCAGGCAATGAAAATTCTTCTTTCTGTTTGTTTTGGCTCCTCTTGCTGCTACAGCGTCTGCAAAAACATGTCATGCATGAAATGCTCCCCTTTATTTTGACAAGTTATTTCTTATTCTTGCTAATTTTTCATTAAGAAAAATGCCAGGAACACCAGATACCCCGTCAGGTCTCTGTAATAGCTGAGCACCAAGATTAAAGGCTGAGAAGTGGGGGGCTGCTGGCATCTCTTCCTATCCATTATTTTAATGTCTTTGTTGAAAAAAAAAAAATAGTCTCCCAACCCATTCCTGCACTTCTCAGCCACGACAGCTGGAATTTTGCCTCTGGAAAACACTCACGACAGGGTGTAATGTATAGTTTGTACAAGGTAAAGCTGCTGGCCAGGCCGGGTTGTTACACACTATGTTCAGCCAAAAACTGCCTCTGGCTGGCTCTGGGTGCTGTTGGTGGCTGAAGGGGGGCAATTAGTGTGATTAGAGCAGAAAGTGGAGGTTCCAACCAAAACAAAGGGGGTTGGTGGGATAGAAAAAGTAGAGTTTCTGAACCAGTTCCAAATAACTCCCTGACAGGGTCGTGTGCCGTGTGAGAGGGACCTCAAGGCACGTGGACCATAGATGGGGATGAGGAGCAGGGTTTTGGTCATGGCCCACGCTGATGCCTGAAATAGGAGCAGGAGAGATGCTCTGCAGGTGAAATTCAAGGCTGAAGTTTCCATGGATACGTTCTCTGCAAGACCTGGGGAGGTCTGAGAAGCTTAGAGGACCTGGCTGCTGGTGAGATGATGGGGGCGAGAGGGAGGATTTAGGGATGTGAGGAGCCCAGGAGCTGAGGCTGGAAAGGTGCTGTGAGAAAGGAGGTCAGAGGGTTTGAGTGGGAAAAATGGTGATTTTTTTAGTGACCAGTGTTACAACCTGAGTTGGTTGGTGGCCTTGTGGGGTTTGGAGCAATAAGACAGGTCCATCCCTGACCAGAGGTGGACAACACTCTCAGGCACAGGATGGGATTCCTGGGGTGTTCCTGGGCAGGGTCAGGAGCTGGACTAGATGATCCTTGTGGATCTCTTCCAACTCAGGGCATTCTATGATTCTAAAACTGGTATTTTAGGGTACTTTTATCAGGGGTATTTTTGTCAGCCTCCTTACCCCTTTCACCCTCTGCCTTGTATTGTCAGCCTCCAAAAGCACAGGGAAATCTTTCATAAAACCCATTAAATGGGATTTTAGGACTGAAGTGCACAGTTAAAACTGAGCAGTGCCTGACACAGTTCGAGGCTGCTACAACCAAGCAGCAGTGGGTGAGAAATTTGGTATTTGGGTACCCAAAGTAACCATTTCCCTGCACAGAGCAGCACGTGCCTTCAAGCACGGAGCAAACTCGGTGATGCAGCCACAGAGAGCCAGGAACCAGCTCCTGAAATGGGAAGAAGAGTCATTTACATGGTAATTAATAGCATTTGTGCATGTGAGGGTTGGTGTCTCCCCAGGGTCCTCCTTCATCCCAGCACACTCATGGGGACCCCTCGTCCCTGAGAGCGGGGAAGGAAGTGGAGCCCCCAAATAGCTTCATTTCCTCGAGGACTTCCCCCAGCAGATGGGATAAAATTGCTATAAAAAACCAGAATCCCGAGGCAGGGAAATATAATGAGCTGTGGGCAAGGGGAAAAATAAATGCTGAGGGATATTTATGCAGCATGGGGAGTAGAGAGACCAAATCAGAAATTCCAATTAAGTCCATAATTTATTTCAACGGAAATATTAAAATTAGAGATGGGCCCAAGTGGTGAATTTCCAGTTGGGATCCTGATCCAAATGACAGGTCTGGGCTGGGTCTATGTGGAGCAATCTCCTTCCTGATGTGATGAACAGCCTCGACCTGCACCCAGTGGCAGGTCCTCCAGAAATTCTGGTGGAACCCCGTTAGATGAAGTAGCAGCATTCAAAGGGCATCATAAATGGTAGATATTGGGAGATGGGATAATTAAAAAAAAAAATTTAATATCTCTCAGCCAAAAAGTTACAGGAAGGAAGGAAGGATACATTGAGAAATAGCACACACCCCCTGATTAAACAAGTGGGAATTATCCCTGGGGAATGCTCAGGACAAAGAAGGGGCAGTTCCCTGTTGGTTTGGCTCATGATGTGAGGAATTAAAAGGCTGGTGAAAGCTGCTGCAGATTTATGAAAGGATGAGAGCACGACGTGTTCAACCCCATTTCAGCAGGACTCTGTGTTGCAAATATTTATTATTAAAAGTATTCTCAGTGCTTGAGCTGCAGTTGCTCTGGCTTTGGTGCATGGCCTGGCTCTGTCACTGCTGGGAGTGACGTTCTTCCAGGGTCTGGGCGGTGGCCACAGTGGCACCATGTCCTGGCACCCTGTCCCAGCACCCTGGGCCTGGGTGGCCACAGATGGGAGCACCCTCAGTTTGAGTTAACTCAGTTTGAGTTAACACCCAAACTGGCACTGACATGGGAATGTCAAGGAATTAGAACAGAAAAGCCTCATTTTCTCCTGTAAGAGGGTGATCTGAGAGAGCATTGTCTTGGTGGCTCTGTGCAGCTCACCAGCACCAAGGACTGGGTTTGCATGGTGTCCTTCCACCTGGGTCACTCACCAAACATCTGCACTTGGGTCTGTGTTGCTTTGCTCTCTGGGATCCCCATCCCATGGCCGTGATCCCTGTGCTCAGAGCAGGTGGGACAGAGGGATCCACCCCTGCAGGGTCACCAGAGCACCAACAGTAGCACCCACAGCTCTTCTGCAGGTCAGCAGGTCAACCCCAGCCCCACACACCCGCCCCAGCTGCTGGGTTTTCCTTTCAAAGCCTTGCACCTCCTCAGGAGACCTGTGTTAGCATTTCATTTCAGCCTTCCAACATCCACAGCCCTCGTGAGTCATGTTTTCCACCCCCTCTCATTTAACACGGCGCTCTCAGCCAACACGTTTTATGGCCCGAAGTTGTCGTGATTAGAAATGTATGTTTTCAATGTATGTTTTCAATGTACTTTCCCTCCCTCTGCACCATTCAAACCCTCCATTTACCAAACAGAGAAAAGTATTTTAAACATGTAGATCAAAATTACACACCAGCTTAAACGTGTCACTTTTTGGCACAGCCACCTCGTTTCTCAGCCAAGACTTTGCAACTAAGATTTCTGCTCCTCTATTTTATTGATTTCTTTTTTTTTTTTTCTCTTCTTTCCACTAGCACAAATAGCCACTTAACAAAAATAAGGTTAACCCCTAAGTATCTCCTCCATCTGCTTCCTTGGGGCTTGGGTTTTGTGCTAATTCACAGCATTTCTCAATACCGTGGTGGTGCTTGTTGGCCACGTGAAGTTTCTCGGCTTCTCCAAGTTGTCTCAGGTCTTTCAGCTTGGGCTGAAACGCACTGGTGGCTCCACATGAGGAGTCATGGGTTTTCCCAGTTGCAAATGTGAGTTTCTTAAATAGAAAGGTCTGAATCTTAAGTAAATAGAGGCCAATTTATATCCTGCGTCTCATTTACAAGGAGTTTCTAAGGTGATGTAGCCTTTAATGCACTGTGTGATTAAAAGGGGGGTTGTGGCTGCAAAAAAAGAATGGCAGCTAAAAAAAAGAGAGCATGAAACACTATTTTGCACTGTATTTGCTCTTGTAACAAGAAGATCCCACCAGGCCAAGGGGGATTGAGACGCTGAGGTTGGAAATGGAATATGTTTGATGACATGCACAGAGAACATTTTGTCTCCTGGCACATGAGGCATAGAACACAACCCTGTTGTGCAGTGTAGGGGTTTTCCAGGCTTCTCTGCTGCATTTAGAACTCTGTGGCCTCAGGTAATAAATACATGTGTGCATACACCCACATTCATCCTTATCCCAGGCTGGGGATTAACCAAAAGAGGGGAAGTGCGTCCTTGGTGGAGCTCAGTTACCAAGGCTGTGCTGGAGCATCCGGGTTAAACCTGAGCAGAGGGGACACCAAGAGGCTCTTGGTTTGTCTCTGAGCGAGTGCAGGGCACGATTTGGGAATGTCACACCCTTGGAAGTGACTCCTTGCCCTGCAAACCAGTGAACAAACCCCCTCTTCCCTATCCCAGCAGCCACAGCTGCTCCCGCTTCCTGGGCTGGTGGGACATGCCAGGTCTGATGTGAGCAGGGATTTTCACTGACACCATATAGCAGCAGCAACAGATGGAACCATAAGAGCAATATACAGTCCAAATAATTAAGAATCGTGTATTTAATTGTGCCTTTTCAACAGGCATTTCAAATGCTCCTTAAATCAGCCACGTGGTTTTTTGATATGGGAAACAGTTGTGAAATATTTCGTTTGGAAACTGCAGAGACTGATCCAAACAAGCTGAGCCGCTGCCTTGTGCTTGTGAAAGGTTTTTGGCAGCTCTGGGAGGGTCTCCACAAACCATCACTGTGTGAGTGGGTTGTGATATCCGAGAGTTTAACCTGGGGGGTAAAGCAGAACACAATTGATTTTATCCTTCTGAAGGCTTTGGGCTTAATCCTCCGAAATTCTGTGGCTTTGGATGAATCAAAGTGTTTTAAACTGTTACAGCTCCTGTGGGAGTTCACTGGTGTGGTATTTGGGGAAACTGAGGCCCAGGGGTCCTGTGGGCCAGGTTAATGAGGGGAGCAGGAGAACTGAGCTCTCCTTGCCTCTTTTTTCCTTTGCTTGACAGTTTGATGAGCAGGACTAAAAGCCTTCCCAAAATCAACATTATCCACCAAGTGCTACAGCAGAGAGTGATCCGAGCAGTCTGTTTGTAAACTTGGAAGAACTGGATGTTCCCTAATGTCAGTGTTCTCCCTTGAAAAGCTGAAGTGAAAGATTTTGCATCCAGTAGGGAAATAATCCCATTTGGCTACTCTTTGAGGGATCTAACCAAAGCAAGCGGCTGAAAATCAAACCTCATCAGCTGGTGGTTTGGAAGTTGTCCTGTCACCTGCTGCCCATCCCCAAGCACACAGCAGGATGTTCAGACAGCCAAAATCCTGGTGGGATTCTGGAAAAGGCCCAGGTGGTGGGAAAGATGCTTTGTTGGGGAAGACTCGGAAAACACGGAGCCCTGGCCATGAGATCACTGTCCTCCAGCAGCTTTCTGTGTGGTGCTGTACCAGCACTCACGTGTGTTGGAGGCTTTGAATATGGGAGAATACCAGGAATCATGGAATGGTTTGGGTTGGAAGGGACCTTTTCAGGTGATCTAGTCCAACCCCACTGCAGGGAGCTGGGACACCCCAGAGTCCCACCAGCCCCAGATGGACCTCAGGACAGCCCAGATGATCAGGGATGATCAGCAGAGCCCAGGGTGCTGCAGGAGGTGCCTTTGCAATTGCAGGGGGAGATGAGGTCGTGCCCCTCCTGTATCACATATTTTTGGCCATTTGGCATCATCTCTTGTTCTGGGGGGGTTCAGCACCTTAGCAAGGTGCTTTTGGGTTGTTTGCACTCACCAGTGCCATTTTGGGAGGTCATTTGTTTGTCTGCTGATCAGAACAGACATTAAAGCCACATCCAGATAAGTCCAAGAGCCAGGAGGAGGCTGGGCTGGTCCCCCAGGAACCTCAGCCACCCCACCTGAAGGGGCTCAGCCCCAGGCCACCCCTGGCCCCTCAGCACAGGTTCTCCAGGGCTCAGAGGGCTGTGCTGTGGTGGGGGGAGACCAAGGGAGAGAGAATCCCAACTCCACCCCCCCCAGCACCTCCCAAGCTGGACCCCAAACCCTGCAGTGGTTCCTCCCTGGCTTAATTCCTACCAAACGTGGCCACATCACTCAAACAGCCTCGGTGCTCTTCTCTTTGGGCAGGTAATGATGATATAGACTCATTTATGCAAGATTATCCTTTTATCACATTTCCAGACTCATTTATGAGGCTCATGTTTTCCCCCCAAGGGCATCATCAAGTGAGTTAAGTTGTACTATTTGCCTCCTGCAGTGAACTGGCAGGAGCCTACTTCATTGACTGATGAGGGCTGCTGCCTTCGCCAAATAGGGGCTGTGTGATGGATATTTTACTTGTGAATATTATAGCTGGAAATTAGCATGTTTATTGAGGTAGAATGTGTTTGTTTACATTCTGCTACCCATGGTATTACCTTTTATGACCTGAGTTATTTAGCTGAAGATAAGCATAAGTGCTCCCCATCTGGGGGAGGGGAGGGAGGAAATAAAAAAAAAAAAATAAATAGATTAATGAGCTACTAGATATCAAATTATGCTTTAAGTAAGTGACAGAGGTGCCTCTCTGGGAGCTGCCTCGTTCCCCTCACCTGGGCTGGAGCACAGAGGGATGGGAGGGAGTGACCTGGCTCAGTTTTATCTCTTTTTGCCTGTGAAGAAAGAGTTTTTCCAGGGAGAAAACCAACCAATCTGTCTTGAAGCATCCAGCAGCAATTGGGGTTGGGGTGATGGGTGGGGAGAGCTCAGGGTCTCAGTTTTCAGTGTGCAGCCCTTCCCCTTCCAGGGCTGTTCACCATCCCATTGCCTTGATTACATGGTGAGAGCCAGGGCTCCAGATTTGGGCTCACCAGCACATCTCAGAACAGATTTGCTTCCCCCAGCCAGGGAAAATTAGGAGACAATATATTCAAGTGCCCTTCTTTGTGTCAAATTTTCCTAAAAAGGCTTGTTCCTCGCCTGCTTTAACTGACAGTGGTACATTCCTTCTGTGAATTCCCTGGTCACAGAGCTGGGGGCTGTCAGAGCACAGCCCCAGGGAGGGAAGGGTCTGGAAAACAGCAACCCCTACAAAATGGAAGTTGTGAAAGTGCTCAGGCATCAAGTGCTTGGGAACATAATACTCCGGAATGCCTGCCTGGAGTAGGGAATTTGCCTGGGCAAACAGGGAGCTGGGTGCACACTAGGCACCCTGCTCTGGGTGGGAGGTGTTTGTGGAATTACAGAGCCTGTCCTGAGCCTGAGTCAAGATTTAATTTCATTTGCAGAGGTGCCTGCCAAGCTCTCGCTCGGTTCACGCCTGCAGACGAAAATGTGCTTTATGTCAAGGCAAAGAAATGCTCTTTTTTTTCTCTTGTGGCTAAATTTGGCTTTCATTTTCATGGCCTTTGAAAAGATACATCATCACACGTGAGCAAAAGAGAAATGCATCAGTATCTTGTCAGCTTAGGGAGCAAAGAGGAGGCTTCAGTGACGGGCAGAGCTCTCTGATAACTCTGTCTGGGAAATCCTCCAGCTGCCCCAAAGTCCCAGGAGGCTTTCCCTGCTCTGAGGGTTGAGACTGAAATCACACCCACATCCCTATTTGCATTCACTGTGCCCGGTGTTGGTGACACAGTGGCCTCAGGGGACTTGCAGGTGGCACCACTTCCATCTGCAAGAAGTGGCACCTTAGAGAGCAGTGGGAGCGTTACCCCATCAACATCTGCCTCTCGTGCTTCGCTCACCGCGTTAATGTGCTGCTGCCTGACTCTCCGGGGTGAGATGGAGACAGATATGACTTCACTCTTACAATAAGTAGTAATAAAAATTATGATTGCCAATATCTGGGAGGCACACACTTGTGAGTGCGGAGATGAAGCGAATTAACAGCTTGAAAAATTGTTGGCCCTGGCAGAAAGCAAGGCTGTAAATGTCGGGATTATTTCCCCCGTGACAGGGCTGTCAGCAGGGGATGGTGCCAGTGGGATGTTCTCTGGCCCCCACAAGAAATCATTTCCCCTTTCCCTTGGGTGTGCAAAGCCCTTTGTCAGGGGTGCCTTGAGTTGGTTGGAGTGTTTAATGTGTGGCAAATGTGGGCAAGTCATGCCCAGATGGCTGGGAGGGTGTAAATCAGCTTTGTGTGTCCCCTGTGTGACAGAAGCCATGGTGGTTTTGTACCCACTTCTTCCCAACCTCTTCCCCAGCTGCTGGGCCAAAACTTGAGGATTTATCCTGGGTCTGTGCCTCTTCCTGCTCACCAAAAGAGCTCTCAATACTCCTGTTATCTGTGTTGACCTCCTCTCCTCATCCTGCTTTTGGCCTTGAAGATCCCATGATGTCATAAATTCCAGGGGCTGCTTGTGCCTTCTGCAGGAAACACTCAAAGTGCACAGTTTGCCCAATGGGCTCAAAAACATTTGCATGAAGAGTTCATTGAGCAATTATGAATAACCTACAAGTTTTGAAAACAGCCTCTTTGTGGCTAATTTGAATGTTTGCTGCAGAGTGCAGCATTTGCTGAATTAATGAGTCATTACAGATATTTCACTGAGCTCTGGTGGCACTGCCTGCTGCTGCATGAAGGGCTTTTTATTCTTCCATTGCACCTGTACCATTCCAGCGACATGCAATGCTTAATTTCTGCAAATTACTCCTACTAGAGCAATATGAAATACAACTAACTTGGGGGAAGGAGAGGTATACTTTAATTAAATCATCTTGCAATTAGTCCTTGAGTGATGAGGTAAGGTGGTTTATCTCTGTGCAAGTGGTACCCAACCACTGAGGAGATGCACAGAGAGGGAATTCCAGGTTTTGTAGTGGCCTTCAAATTCCTAAAGGAGAGCTGGACAGGGACTTTGACCAGGGCCTGGAGTGACAGGACACAGGGAATGGCTTCCCACTGCCAGAGGGCAGGGAGAGATGGGATATAGGGAAGCAATTGTTCCCTGGGAGGTTGGGGAGGCCCTGGCACAGGGTGCCCAGAGAAGCTGTGGCTGCCCCTGGATCCCTGGAAGTGCCCAAAGCCAGGTTGGAGCAACCTGGGCTATGGAAGGTGTCCCTGCCCATGGCAGGGGTGACACTGGATGGGCTTTGAGGTCCCTTCCAACCCAAACCGTTCTGGGATTCTCTGACTCCAGAAATTGGATGTTGCAATCAGCTGAGTTGTTCAACAGTGGGAGATTTCCTGTAAGGGTCCAAACAGCTATTTGGGGTTACTTTTGCTGATTGCTTGGGACCACCCAGAATTAGAATCAATTTAATTAAAATTGGTATTTTCTAGAGGTGCATTTGGGCCCTAATCCAATGGCAAAATACGCAGACAAATTACAACACACCATCCATCAGATGTTTTGTGACAAGGAGGGGGCACAACATTGTGTGTAGATACTGGATTTGATCCTTTGAAAATTCCCTCTCAACTCTACTCCTCTGCTCTCCACATCACTTTTGGGGAGCATTATTCAGGGAGCAGAGGGTGACCCTGTCATCCATTCACAGCAGCGTGGGTGTGATGGTCCTGTTTGTCCCGGCCATGGTGACACTTCCACACTTGGAATTCAGAGATCCAGGCACCATCCCAAGCATCTCCTGGGTGGGATAGGGATTTCCCCACATGCTTCCCTTTGGATTGTTTGCTGGAGAAGGAGATGAATGGCTGAGTGCTCCCCCAACAGCATTTAACACGATGTAAAGTTTTCTTAATGATTTATTGTCCCTGGTGTTTTAGACAGGCAAAATATGCTCTCAGTCTGCCCTGTCTGACACTGAAAACCTTGTCTGGTGCACTGAGCCCTCCAAAAGAGATGAACATCTTGTTTGAAGACATCTAAGAGCCCCTTGGGAAGTAAATGTGAATCCCTCTGTTTGCAGCTCCTGTCCCAAATTGAAAAGCAAGTGTTAAAAAATGGCACGTGCAGGACAAACCTGTCCTTCAGACCACTATTGCCTGGGTATAAAAAGAATAAATTTATTTTTAAAAACCCTCTAAAAGTAGTTTAGTGGCAGGATTTGGGGGAAAAAAATTCATCAAATTGAAGGCAAATTCAAGGCAACAGCAACTCCTCTCTCTCTCCTCTCAGCAGACCTGGGTATCACAAGAACCAGTGGGATGCAATTCAGGGACGTGCACAGGGGTAGTTTCATGCAAAATGTCATTTGTCTGAAGTTTAGAAAACTGTTTATATAATAACATAACTTCAGGTTCACCTCCCCTGGGAAGCTGATAAAAATCATGACCACGAGTACACAAATACACCCGGTGGAGAGAAGAATAAGCAAAAAGCTCGGCCTGAATGTCGATTTTGGGCTTGTCTTAGGTTGCATAACAAACCTTAATGTTACTTAAATGTAGGTGTTTTGTGTGTGGGTGCACACACCGTGTGTGTGTGTGTGTGCATTAATAGCAATTTGTGATAGATGCCTCTGGGGCCCACACATTCAATAAGGAAAGAGGAGGTTTTATGGGAGATAACATAACTGTTTGCAATTTGGCTATTCATTGTATCTTTGGCATTTTATGCACTGCATTAGCCGAGGCAATTTCATGCATATGGATATAATGCATTAAGTAGGAGCATTTAAATATAGTGAAACTAATTTTATGATGATTAGTTGAAGGAAAACATTGCTTTGGTATCATCTATATAGGAGCCAATTTGCATGAAAATGCCCAAAGTTGCTATGCCAACATTTTCTGTGTTGCCGGTCGGGGTCGTCTCCGTGTCAAGACTTTGTATTAAAAATCGGTCTCCAGTGCCCGTGTCTTTTAATTCATTGCAAGCTGTAGGCCATTTGCTCACAAAGCTCTTGCAGTAAAACAAATGAATAGCTAAAATACTCATTTGCATGATTCCCATTCGAAAACGATTCCCCTGGAATTAAGGAAGCGTGTTACTCGGTTGGGAAGATGGATGGGCAGATGAGCCGTGCAATTAATATTTTTCGGCGTTCTCTTTTTAAAGCCCTCCTAAGACTGGGAGCAGCACATGCTGCCTTCCAGACAAATTGGGGCCCGCAACAGTTCCAGGGCTGCCATGGCAGCAGCTTGTTCCCCGCTCTCTCCCCTTTATTGTCTCACTTACATTATGCAGTAATTAAAACTATTTACCATTCCTACTTATCTGCCATCTGCTGCCGTTGAAGTTTCCTCTTCTTTATAAAGCCATCTTCGGCAGCAGCAAGGAAAAGTAACGGATTCAAGGACAAGGAGGGGGAGGGAGGAAATTCTCCTGCTTTTATTAATAGGTAGCGGACCAGGACGAGGTTGAGTGTTATAAACAACTGGGTGCTTCCTTGTAGCCTGTCATTTTCTGTGATTTACATCTGAAATGGGGTAAAAAGGGCTTTTCTGGAGCAAACACTGGCACATGGGAAGGGGAAATAGATAAATAGGTGGAGCAGATGCATATGGAGCTATAGGCAGGGCAGTGGGATGCTCTTACACCAGGATTGTGCTGATGGTTCATTCACTCCTGAGCCAAACCAGGGGGAGTGAATGAAGGATTTGGATTTGAATGGACTGTGGTTTCCCAGCACGGGTGATTTGTAGCAGAGCCTTGAATGGGAGCTGCTTCCTGCTGGATGTAATCCCATGGGATGCACTGATGGCAGCCGGGCTGGACGTTGGGCAGAAGCAACACTCGAGGTCAACACGTGGGAGAAATGGGGATGAAAACACCCAGAGCTCTCCAGGAGGTCTCACTGTGGAAAATCCAGTTGGAGTTTGTGGCCTGAGGAGTGTTTAAATCATCCTGGTGCTGTGGGCTGGGAGTGCTGACAGCCAGGTAAACGGAGCCTGCGGGAGACTCCAGAGAGCCCAGCCCCGGAGGCAGATTTAGGGAGGGCAAGATACACCCCAGCAGGGCTCTGATACACTCAAATGGGCCAATAAACCAGCTCCCAGGGTGCTGTTGGTAATAAAAAGTGAAGAAGGCAGCAATTACTGTCGCCCTCATTCCATAACTCATGCTCTCTATTATTTACAGTGACTCTAAAATTTAAAAAATGCACTCAGCTTAATTGCCTTTTTCTACTGTGTGGGTGGAGAGGGCGGCTCCAGCTCCAAAACCCATGGATTGGCGTGGCCAGCGCTGGGGCTGGACGGGGTAGTTGGTAGAAATCCACAAAGCCATCAAAGTTTGCTGGGTTCCTGCTAAAAAGCACTTTTTAGTTGTATATTCTGCTTTATTAGAACTCTGGCAGTCTGAGTTACTGCTCAAACCCAGCCATGGCACAGAGGACTCTGGCTGAGCTGGGTTTTTTCTTAGAAAGCTGTGGCAGTTTTATTCATTTTCCATCATTTGACTACAGTTGATTTTCTCAGTGTTCGTTTTTTATATATAAACACTCAGTTCTGGATTTCACCTCTTTTTCGTGACTGTGTTCTTGCCACCATCTCCTGGTCTGAACAAACCATCAAAGAGAAGAAAGAGGAGAAAATTCATTCTGGGTTTGAGTGGTGCTGGTGTAAAGCATCATCCAAAAAGCTCTGGCAGAAACATTCCCAAATCTACAAAAATGTGCGGCAGGGAGGAAACAACACGTTCATGTTACAAACAATGCTGGCAAAGAGCTGCCCATCCACTGGGGTGGCTTATTCAGTGCTCCAGATATTTCCTTCTCCCCACATCTGGAAGGATTTAATAGTTAGGTGAGAAACAGCATCCAGTTTTTCAACACTTGGTGCGATTTCTCAAGTACAGTGGAAAGCCTCATGTTCCGAACAACAGTCATTTTCCAAGCCATTAAATTCCTTTGTTAACGTGCAAATACTTCTCATTCCTTCCCAAGTACAGTAGAGGGGGCATTGTTGCACCAAATTATTTACAGACACTCGGCTGAAACCTAAAAACACAGGGCTGTTTCTGGTCCTTTTTTGGTGCCTGTGGTGGGCCCCGGATCAAAGGCCCTGCAAACACCAGGAGCATCTCACCCACATCCCAGTTCATCCCAGCAGGATGGGCCCACCCTGCCCTTTGCTCTCCCCATCACATTGTTCCTGCCAAGTGCAGAAACCTCATCCTGATACCTGTGGGAGGGTAAAAATTGGCCCCAGAGCAGCATGATGAGCTTTTTGCTGGGTGCTGGGCTCCTCCTGGCAGCCTCCAAACAGCCATGGTGTGGTTGGGTTCCTTGAGCAAAGCATCTCTTTCAGCACTGGAAAACCCAAATATTCCTTTCATCCAAAGTTGAAAAGCTGGCTGAGTTTCCTTTATGCCACCCAGCATTCCCACCCCTTTCAGTAAATGATTTTGCACCACAACCCCGCAAAAAAAAATTACCATAGAGATCCCATTTAGGGCAAGGGGGGAAAAAATAATGTGAAAGGAAATATTTTAGGTAGGAGTTGAACAGCAAATGCTTTTTGGTCTCTGTGGGGAGTAATGATCCACAACAAGGACACAATTCTATATGCATGTAATATTATCACATGCTTCAAAAAGCTTTTAAATCACATAAATGCAGTTATGGCCCATTGTACAAAATAAACATTCCACTTGTGTTTAGGCTGTTTTTAGTTCTTTGATCTAAAGTGATGCTTGCAGATTTTATTGCTTTGTAAATTAAAGCAGCTTTGATTTGATTGAACTAAATTAATAAGACTTCTGCCTTGTTGCAAGATAACAACTACAGTATATTTTGGCTGCAGTGCATGTAAGAAAACTGCAGTCTGTAACAATTCCACTGAAGCTTCATGGAGGATTTCAATACCTATTTTAATTAAAACAAAAGCCACTAATGTGTTCTTTAAAGAGAAAAAACTCAAAGTGTCCTTTTAAATCTATTTTAATATGTCTTAAGGACTAGAAGATAAATGGCAGGAGAACTGGCCTCTGACAAGGTACTTTTTCTCTGCCTTTTGAATTTTCTCCTTGCACATCTAAGGCATGTCTCCCTTTGGATAATAAATCACAGAATCCTGGAATGGTTTGGGTTGGAAGGGACCTTAAATCTCACCTTGTTCCACCCCCTGCCACTAGATCAGGTTGCTCCAACCTGGCCTTGGACACTTCCAGGGATGGAGCATGAGGAGATGGGGGTGGAGGGGCACAGCCCCTTTTCTCCCCATCTTTCCCTGCTGGGAGTAGTTCTTCCACTCCTTCCTTGTGGTCAGGATGAGGCAGCTCCATTTTTTTGGCACTTGCCTTTTTTTATTGTTACAGATTTCAAAGAGCTGCTTTTGTTTAAGGCTTTTTGGTAAATGAAATTAGGCAAAAAACATTTCTGGTTTCAAACTTCCCAAGGGGGGGAAAAAAAAAGCCAGTGAGATTCACAGGCAGCAAACAGCTTCCTTCAAATTATCAGAGGTGGTTTTTAATACCCCTTTCAACAAAAGCTTTTGGGATTCTAAGGCCCTGTGAGCTGGTGGGGTCCCCAGGTACAATTTCAGCTGGGTGAGCTCAAGCTCTCCCCACACATCTTCAGGGGTCTGGAATGGAAACAGCCAAAGAAAGTGTAGGAGCAAGATTTCCCTCAAAACCTTCATGCCCATGTTCCTCCAGTCCCTGGTTCAATACCCCCACACAAAGCCAGCCCCTGGTGTGGTGGGATCATCAAATGCAGTGAAGGGACAGTGTTTGCTCGTGGACCACCACGTGCTTGTTGGTTCCACCCATTTTATCCCAGATCCATCCAATCTTCCCTCCTTCACCATAGTGGTGGATCTGCCCCATACAGTAGTGCTGGGGTGCTTTGAGATGCTTTGCTAACTGGATTGGAGGGGCAGAGCTGCTGGCCTGACCTTGGCATGGGCAGGTGATGCTGCTCCCTGCTCAGCATCCCCATCCCTGACATGGTTCCTGTGTCTGCTACAAGCTCAGCAGTAGGATAAAAAATTCCCCCCCAATTCCCCCCAGGCTCATCTCTCCCAGCAGCAGCCCCAGCTCCCCATCCTTCCCCTCCTTCTTACCCTTTTCATAAATAATTTTAATATAGTCCAGAGTGGCTCAAAACAGGAAACTCTGCTGTTTTAGTTTGGTCTGGAGTCAATTTTCCTAATCCCTGCGGTGGAGTTGCTAAGTTACCCTATCCCAGGGCCCTCGCTGCTGTTTTCATGTGGAAAAAAAAATAATAATAATAAAAAAAAAACCCCAACCAATCTGTTCTTCACTAAAGTAGCAGAGTTTGAGGGAGCTGTGGCTCATTCCTGCGGGAAGGGTCCGGCACGACGAGCCTTTACAGCTCTGTCACTAAGAAATCCCATTTCCCGCTGCTGAAAACCAGCCAGGGAAAAGCAAAGTCTTGGGCGGCTTCGCCGGGGTCAGGGGGGTCAGACAGGAGATGAAATGAAAGACAAACAGTGGCCGTGGAAAGCTCTCCCTGCCATCTCCCCCGGCGTAATGAGCCCTGGCTGAGCGCTTGGCCAGAGGCCAAACATTCATTTGCCACAAATCTTCTGTAAATGATTACATTACCTTACATTAGTTTCTCTAGTACCCCCAACTGTTCCTTCCAAAGCAAGTTAAGCAGAAGGAAAGCTGCCACTTCCCTGTAATTATTCTCCCTCTGCAGACAGGGCCACGTTCCTCCCCGTCCCTCCTGCCTGGATGTGTGGGATGGAGCAGGGGACAAAGCTCCTTGTTGGATCCTGGTGCCTTGGATGAAGGAATAGAGGTACTCGTGGTAGACTGGGGAGGGTGAAGAGTGTGGATGCTGCAGAATCTCCCCAGAATTGCAGCTGGGGACAGGAGGGGATCACGGAATCATGGAATGGTTTGGGTTGGAAGGGTCCTTAAAGCTCATCTCATTCCAAGTCTCTTCCACAGGCAGGGACACCTTTTCCTAGACCAGGATGCCCGATGTTGCTTCACACCACAGGAGATGGTTTGTACTTTGGCTCCTGGTGTGTCCTTCACTGCTGGAGGTCCCTTGGGTTGAAGTTTGGACCGTGGCAGAGTGAGACCTTCTGACCCTGCTGCAGTCCAGGCAGACTATAAGGCAGGTGCTTTGCATCAGAGAACTCTCTGGCCTGCAAGCTCCAAGTCTGGTGTCATCCCAGGATCCACAACCTGGAAGTGTTAGATAAACCTCACCTCTCCCTGCACAATTCCTCTTTTCTCCTGCTCTACCTCCTACTTTCCCTAAAGCAAAACAACTTGACATACCCCCTCCTCTCTATCCCCACTGACATCCCCATCACTCTCCTCTCTATCCCCATTTGTCCAAGCTGTGTTTGCCTTCCGGGAGCTCCTTTTCCAAGTGCATCCATGTGCACTTGGATGATGAAAGGACAGAAAGACTGTTCAGCTGGGTGCAAACTCACACTCTGCTGGTGTGAACGAGTTTTCCTGGATGGGATTGACAACCACACGGTGATTTCTCCCCTCTCCACCACTGCTCAGATGACAAATTCCTGTGGCTTGCAGTACAGGGCCAGTTTATTTATTTTTCCCAGCCCTACATGTGCAGCCCATGCTGCAGAGAGGCAGATCCATCCCTATCCCGACAGCTTCCCATTTCTCCAAGGCACAGGAGTTATGGGAGGAGTTCCAGGACTGGAGTTACACTGGAGGCTGTTTCTGGGGGGACACACTGCTCAAAAAACCCCTTGGGAAGATGCTGTGAGATGAGCAGCAAACACAAAACAGGCCCTGGGAGTTAATCCCTCCTCAAGTGCCCACTGGCACTTTGTCACTCCCAGGTGTGTGCTCCTCCCCGTGTCCTCCCTCCCTTCTTCCAGCCTTTTCCCAAGGCCTTCTGTTAATCTGCCATTTGTTATTGATTTTATTTAAGCTGCAGCACTTTGTTACTATTATTAATTCCAGGCACATTTTTAATAGCACTAACAGGCTGCAAGAGACAAGTGCTCTCATTTGCACCCCTCTCTTTCTGTGGGTGATTTAAGTCCCTGTGTCTTCCCAGCACACACAAAAAAGTGGGAAAGGGAGTTACAGGCTGCTAATGATGGTTTTAAAGTGCTGAAGTACAAGTGTGAGGGGGTGAGAGGTGATACCAGGAGGTGTTTAATTGTCATCCTGTATGAGCATGGGTGATAAAGAGACTTGAGGTTGTTTTATGGGAGCACAGGGAAGTGGTGCTAATCCTGCAGCTCCTCCCCATTAGACAGGCAGACTTTTGCAGTATTGCCCTAAATTGTCAAATATTGTCCCAAAGTGTTGCACTTTGCCCACAGGTTTGTAGCTTGCTCTGGAGTTTGTCCTCGTGCTGAGATCCGTGGGCTTGGTCCGATGGAAGAGTGATGGAGAGTGTTGAGGCTCCTCATTGTCACAACTGTGATGTCACCACTGAGGTTTTGTTGCTGTCACCATGCAGGGGCTTTTCCCAGGAAGGGAGGAGGCATTTGTTGGTGTGAATTTTGGGGGTAGATAACTCCTGGCATACGCTTGGGAAGCGTTGCTTTGCATGGAGATGGTGAGAACCAGGCACCTGCCCTCACACGGGGAAAACCAGCGGGATTTTCGCTGTTGGCATCACCCCCTTCACCTGCTGGAGCCTTTTCCAGGACCAAGGGAAGGTCACTGCTCTCTGTGAGAGGCCTTTTGTGGGGCAGGAGCTGTTTCCAGCTGTTTCTCACCTCCAGGCACACGGCTCTGCTGTCCCCAGGCTGGAGCCAGGGACCCTCTGGGCCTGCTGGAGATGAAAGCAATCAGAAAAACAGTGGGGCATAAGATGTGTGCAGGAAAAACCCAATTTTGAGCCATCACAAAGGGTTTGATCTGAAGCTTCTGCTCCCAGGAAGTTTGCCTTTTGTTTGATCTATTTTGCACATCCCTATTAAATAACTAATTATTTAACATCTTTTAAAGCTTTGCTATATATTACAGCAGGCAGGACACAAATGGCTGCTTTTAATAATATAAAAGCCCATTAGCTTCATTTACTGTTAATGTTAAAATAAACATGAGGCAATTTAGATATACTATTCCAATTTCACGGAAACTTTGATGTTTTTCTTCTCCACTCACATAATTAAGGGAAAAAACTACTAATGATATTAAGTTTGTACAGTGTTAATGACAGAAACAAGCTGCAGTAGAAATTGCAGCCATTAATATGGAAAAATAAAATATTTAACACAGGAGATAAATGAAAGCAATTTTAATAAAGTAAAATGAAGAAAATTAATTTTAGAAACTTTCAGCATTCTTAAAACGCTCTCGGTTTGTGACACGTCTTGTGTAGTTTTCTGGTTGGGGTTATTTATGATTATTTGAGTCCTCAGAGCAACCTGGAGCTTGAAGAGGAACAGAAGAGTCTGTGCTGATACAGGTCAGAGCAGAGATAACCCATCAGGTCCAGGAGCCTGTGCTCCCATCCCTGTGGGAGCCCTGGGGCTCTGCTGAGGAGACAAAGTGAGGAACATCACACTGGTTCTCCATTAAACCCTTTTCCCCCCAAAGGAGAGAGGCAGGGAGAGCTCCCACCCAAGGAGGGAGGCTCTTGCTCCAAGGCTCAGCTGCCCAGTCCACAGCATCCCGCTCATTTTGGAACCCCTAAAGCAAGTTCTTTCCCTAAGAAATGTAGCACTAGCCCATTCCCACATTTCCAAACTTTGGAGGAAGGACAATTGGCATCCACTTGCTGTTTCACCCTCTTCTCTGCCTCTCCCACACCACCACCCCCATCACTCCGACACGTGGCAGCCGTTGCCAGCAAACCATTTTTAGCAAGGACGCGGTGATTTATTTTATTCTGACGCATTTATTTACAGGAAATGATTAATTAAAGGGATTCTTTTCACTGCCATTAATTGTTTCTCAGACAACCCGACGAGATAATCATCCCATGCTGACAATCACTTGCCATCAATTATCCCCACGCCGCGGCTGTCGGTGAATCACAGCCCCTACCTGGGGGGAGTCACTGCTGGTGCCACCAAGGCATCTCCCCTCTAATGTGGGTGTGGGAGGGTGGGAGATGCTGTTCTCAGACAGGCTGAGAGATTGATATCCAAGCCAAAGGGAAATGCATTAAACTATTTAACTGCCTGGAAATCCAGCATAATGAACATCCAAAGGTATCTTATTACTGGTTCACTGTAGCTTGGCTTTATTTATTTGTCAGCGTTTGAATTTTGTCAAGATTAGTTGTTGTGTTGGGAACACTCTGATGGGGTAGGTCCTGCTCTTGCTTGGCTTAAGACCTTCCAGCCTGTGTTTGCTCCAGTGGGAAGGGAGGGGGATGAGGGGGGCAGACCTGGGAACAGGCATGCCAGGGATCATGGCAGCACTGCCAGGGGCTGGGGCTGTGGTGTTGGGGTAGGCATGGATGAGCTCTCCTGCCCCTTGGAGTCCCACGGCCCCAGGTGCTGCAGCAGCACCCACAGCACTGCAGCCCAGGGCCTGGGGCAGAGCCCGGGGCACAGGTAAGATCTCCTGTGGCTGCTGGGGTTTGTGGGGAAGACAGCAAGTGTCTCCTGCTTCCCTGGGCCACCAGATCCCACCAAAGGCCCCCTGAGCCATGTGGGCTCATCACCACCTGAGCTGGGGCTCGTCACCACCTCCACTCCCCTTCCCCAAGTCATAGAATTCCAAAATGGTTTGGGTCGGAAGGGACCTTAAAAATCATCCTGTTCCAAACCCTGCCATGAGCAGGAACACCTTCCACTAGCCCAGGTTGCTCCAACCTGGCTTTGGACACTTCCAGGGATCCAGGGGCAGCCACAGCTTCTCAGGGCAGCCTGTGCCAGGGCCTCCCCACCCTCACAGGGGAGAATCTCTTCCTAACATCTAATCTGAACCTACTCATTTTCAGTGTGAAGCCACCCCCCTTGTCCTGTCACCCCAGCTCCTGGTGAACAGTCCCTCTCCAGCTTCCTTGCAGCCCTTTCAGATTCTAGAAGGTGCTGTGAGGCCTCCACACAACCTTCTCTTCCCCAGGGTGAACAGTCCCAACTCTCCCAGCCTGTCTCCATAGGCTCCAGTCTTCTTATCAACTTCTTGGCCTCCTCTGGACTTGCTCCAACAGTTCCACGTCCTTCTTATGTTGGGACACCCCAAGTCAACACTGAATTTGTTTAGCTGGTGCTGCCCACTGCCTCCCCAGCATCCTGCCTGTCAAATAGTTCAGAAAGAAACCCAAAACCTTCCTCCCACGAGAACCCAGGGCTGTGTGTGACCCCCTGGCCTTGTATGGGAATGCTGGGGTCGTGTGGTGCCCTCCTGCTCTCCCTGAATCTCACCCAGCTGGGAAGAGCCAGCAAAGTTTTTGGGAAACTGGACCAATGTGCTCAGAAACATCTGAGCTTCTCAAATGTGCCAGAAGGACATTAAATGGAATGTATTCAGTGCTAAGAATTATGGTATCTTTAGAACCTGAAGTGCATAATTAAATTATAACATCTCAGATTGGAATTGCTTTTTCACTTGTGTGTGGGGGGGAAAAAGACATTTTAATAACATGTCATAAGTTTTACAGTTATTGGATTTTTAAATTGTTTACAAAAGCAATATTGTTCAATTGCATTGTTGTTTGGTTTGTTGTTTTTTTTTTTTCCTTAAGTCTTTTGATAAAAAGAATAAACTAACAATAATGTTCCCAGGAGGTAAAACAAAATTGCATTTCACTTTTGTTATTTGTTTAATTATCCATTCAGCCAGTCAGTATATAAAACTCATTTTCAGCAGATTTCTTCTCCAAGTCTCTGGCTCCAACTGTAACTGCAAAGAGCTTTCAACTTTTATTTAACATTAATAACCCAAGGAAATCCTGCAGTTAAGGTAGTGCAGCACCTTGGCTGCCATTCCAGCAGCCCTTCAAAGGGACATGGGCAGGAGGGGACATCAGGCTGGTAATTCCAAATTTTCAGGACTGAAACATTGGATCATAGTGTCCCATTTATTTTCTATAGGGAACCACTGGGGACTCCTAAAAATCAGCAGTTCCAATGGCCTAAAATCAGCACAGTTTTACAAAGCTGAGTAAATTCTGAGCAGCTTGAAGGGGTTTATGAACTCTCTGGCTGGTGTTTGTTGCAAGACTGTTTCTCCTTGTGGTTTGAGAAGGGAACCTGTGCTCCAGGAGGTGGATTCCCCACAACCTGGGGTGAGCTTCGTGTTTGAAAGGTGACTTGGTGCAACACAAAGGCAGGAGCTGCTCCCACAACAGGTTTGGTTGGTTGTGACTTGGTTTTGAGGAGATTTAATTAATGAATGAATTTAAAGGGCAGCTTTCAGCCTTCAAACCCATGGTTTGCTTGACAAGGAGAAGTTGGGCAGAGCTGGAATCCTCCCAGAGCACTCAGTGTTAATCTGTGTACAGGATCTGGTTGAGGCTGTCCCTGTTCATGGCAGGGGGGATGGACCAGTTGTCCTTTAAAGGTCTCTTCCAACCCAAACCATCCTATGATTTTATGATTCTGTAATGTTATGACTCTCTGACTCTCTGTTCCCATGATTAGTAAGCACTGCATGATACTCCTGATGATCTCTTCTTTCAGCATCTTCTTCCAGAGGCTGATTTCTGCTGGGTTTGAAGCACTGATGCTGATATTTAAGATCATCATCCAGCCTCTCATAATACCAGAGAGCTGTTTCCAGGCAGCAGCAGGAGCCACCCACTCCTGGTACCTTTGCAGGACACCCCTTTGAGATGAAGTTGCTCTTTGGGACTTAACTGCTACATAACCCCCAGAGAAGCACCTGAGCTGGAGGCTGTGGAGGAGGGGAAAAATCAGAAACAGGTTGTAAAGAGGTGCAAAATGGAGCCACTTTCATTCCCTGTCCACATCCAGTGGGATGAGCTGAAAGAAATATTCCATCCCTCTGGATGACCAGGCTGCTCTCCTGGACAGCTGTTAAATGCTTACCCAGCACTGAGAGGGAGGTTATTAAGAACAGTGAATTCCTTTGATAAGTGCTCGGGTCATAAAGACATTTGACTCCTCATTTGCACTTTTCTCTTGGAATCAATCAAAGTGGAAAAGCTGGAGGATAAAAATCAATAAGGGTAAAGGAGTCATGGGAACACACAGAGAGTTGGGCAGGGCATCATTTATGGTGCTGACAGATGGGGGGGTGATAATTTGGGATTGATCAGATGCTGCCTGAGCCAACACAGTGCAGCTCTGCCTTCCACTAAAACACCACAGGACGTTGGGGGGTTAATAGTTAATCCTCCTGACACCCTTCCTTCTGTCCACAGGGCCCAGAGGGGAAACCGAGGCACGGGGACAGTGAAGCATCTAAGTCTCATCTGAAGGATGGAGAAGACCTGGTTGCTCCTGAAAATTCACCCTGAGAGGAGATCAGAGATGGGGAGATCAGCTGTGCACCACAGCTGTTCCCATTTTATGCAGGGTGGTCCCAACACTGCTGTTGTGGGATAAGACAAGGGGCTTCGTGCCCAAAGCAGCCCTCGAAGGCACAGATTTGATATTCCCAATTAATATTTTCTGGATGAAACTTGGCTTGAACACCAGAGGGAAGTCTACAGACCAGTTTTTTTGGAAGGTATGTAATCAGATAAACCAGATACAATCCACCTGCACGTGCCCTCCAGGTGGGAATTCCATGGCAGAGCTGTGGGGCAAACTGTGCTTCCATTCCCTCCAGGTAACTCTGCTGTTGGATGGCACCATCCCTGCAGTTCCTTGAGACAAATCACACTTTGAGGATAATTTCTGGAAGATCTGCCCTGAACCTGGATGGGAGGAAGGTTTGAACACCCAGGAGCCCGTGACAGTCCAGCTCCACCACATGGCTCCAGCAGTGACCCCACAACCAGAACATCGGTGCAGAAAGCTTCCAACACAGGGAATTTTGAAGACCAGGTATGGAAAACGTGCCCAGGAGACTTTAGACAGGGATGATCCTTGGGGTAAGAGGGTGGCAGGTGACCAGGCAATGTCCTCATGGCCCTGTGCCCCTTGCTCAGCTGCAGGGAGCTGCCCAAAAAGGGGCTTTGCAGGTGCCCAGGTACCTCGGGCTTTTTCTCTGCCCTGCAGCCAAAAAGAGGAAAAGGAAAACAAATTTCTGGGTAACAGCTGTGTTTCCTTAACAAACAAATGTTCCCTTAAAACATCCAGGATGATGAGTTGACAGTAATGAAGTAACATCTGGCCAATCACTGCACTTTTTGGCAGCTCCAGAGCCTCCAAGTGAACGTTCCCTAATGTTCACCAGACACTTGCAGCACCTGCTCTTCACCCCCAGCCTTGTACCGCTGCCTCCAAATGCAGAACAGATGTGAGGGCTGAGATAAAAAGCTTCCCCAAACCATCTATCAGTCTAATAGCACTGATCAAACAAAACTATCTTGGAACATCACTTGTTTTGCTCCGGGCACCTTCCCACATTTCCTGGGCATCAACCCTGCTGTTAACCCTTGCAGGGTGCCAGGAGGGAGGGCTGGGGCTCTCAGGACCTGGCAGGGTGCTTGAATCTTGCCTGTTGTGGATTGTTATTATGCTTATTGTGGACTATTAGACATGGGGTTGTTGGGGTTGTCCTGTGCAGGACCAATAGCTGGACTCAATGATCCTTGTGGGATCATTGTCTATGATTCTGTTGATGGTGCTGGGAAGGCAGGACTCAGGGATTGCTTCAAGGGTCTGCTGGGAGTGATAGTGGGACAGAAGGACCATCCATGGATGCATCAGCTCCAGGGATCTCTGGAGATCCCAGCCCTCTGGGATCCTGGGAGCTGGGAAAACACAAAGCAAGGGAGGTATTTTCCATGGAGGCAGAGGAATGTTGTTGGCATTGCATATGGTGTGAGGGAGCCCTGACATGTCTGCTGCAATTGTGGGTGCTCATGCCCAGGAGCAAGGCAAGGAAGGACAGTGTGGGCACTTGGGCAGCTGTGAAATTCATCTCCTGAGAGGCAACTTGTCCTGTCTGGCCCAGCAGGGAAGAGCAGGGCTGGAGGAATGTGCTCTGTGGACCTGCAGAGAGACAAGGAGCTACTGACGGTGTCTGCATGACCCCAGAGCCTCAGCACTGCCTCAGGTGCTGTACAGGATTATGGACTCAGTCCTTTGGGTTGAAGGGACCTTAAAGCTCATCTCATTCCAGCCCTGGGCAAGTGGCACTTCAGGATTGTTTATTTTCTAGTTAATTTTCTAGCTCAGGGTCAGTAGGTCCCAGCCCTGAAAGCTGCCATTCCTTCTTTGTTGCTGTTCATTTCTCAACAGCCTCTTTCATCTCCTTGGCTCAGACCACCCCATGAGGGGGTCCCTTGGGTTGTGCTCCCTAATGGGGGGATGTTTACAGGGCTGGGGAGTGGCAAAAAAGAGCAGTGAGTCTCTACTTCTTCCTCTGGTCTTGGAAGGAAACAGCAAACCTCTGCACTCCTTCTGAACATGGGATGGGGGAAAGGGCCTCAGGTGTCACTGAGATGACCCCAGAGACACCCCATCCCTGGGATGGAGCTGCTCCCACATTCCCAAGCCCCACAGGATGGCACAGCACCACCAGTGTGGAGCATCAGGGAGGAGGAGTGAGCAGGGCACGGCCAGGGCTGGTGCAAACACGTGTCCCAGGCTGATTGCAGGGCAGGTTAAGTAAATGGAATCCTTATTAGTCATAAAAGATGTGATATGGAAACACTTAAGGCGACCACTCAGATAGAAAGAGCCAATTTAGAAATCTATTAGGTGCAAAAAGCACAGCATATGTGGTGCAATAAGGGAGAGCAATCACCAAAGCATATGGACACCTTCCCCTGGCTGAACACTTCAGTTAGCTCAGCTCCTGTGAGCTCTGTCACTCAGGGTAATCAATGTCCTGTCTGAGCCCTTGCAGGGAGCAGCCCCTGGCTCTTCCCTGGGTCACAGCCCCAGCTGTTATCACCCTGGCCCCAAAATCCAGAGGGGTGGCTGAGGTCAGGGAGCTCTCAGTCACTGTTTGCTGCTGGCTGGTGCAGGTGATTTCCCTGCCACAGAGTGACCCAGACATGAGGAGGGACTAAAAGACATCTGCTCACTTTGGGAGCCGTGCCCTTGGCAGCCACAGGTGGGCAAGGCTGTTGCTGTGTGTAGTTTTCCAGGGATTTGCCTGGAAAATCCTAATGCCAGCTGCAGCCAGTGGGTCATTGTACCCAGCAGCCACTCACACTGTGTTATGAAGCCTCTTTTATTTGCTGGGCTGTGAGAAGTAAAGATTGATACAGATACCTGTAGATACCAGCTCTCTTCAGCAATTAAGTGGGATCTTTTCCTGTGGTCCCAGTGCTGGAGGCAGCAGGACATCTTCAGGGGGCCTGTGTGCTCCAAAGCCTTTCCAGTGCCATAATCTGCTGCCTGTGGTCAGACTTGGCAGAACAGGGAAACATCCAGGATCAGGAACACAGCAGAAACCTCAGCCACAGCACATCAGTCCATGGCCAAGAAGGGCACCAAGCTGTTAAGAAAATGCCACAGCAGATGCTGGGAAATGCCAGAGGCAGGAGTTCATCCTGCATCTCTGCCCTGCCTGAGGCTGCAGAGCACAGAATCATGGAAGCATTTAGCTTGGAAAAGAGCTCCAAGATCGAGTCCAACCATTCCCCCAGCACTGCCAAGGCCACTAAACCCTGTCCCCAAGTGCCACATCCACACGGCTTTTAAATCCCTTCAGATTGGTGACTCCACCACTGCCCTGGGCAGCTGTGCCAAGGCTGGACAACCCTTTTAGTGAAGAAATTTCTCTGATACCCCTCCTAAACCTCTCCTGGTGCAACTTGAGGCCGTTTCCTCTTATCTTACCACTTGTTACTTGGGAGAAGAGACTGCCACCCCCTCCCGGTGTGTCACACACCCCTCCTGCCAGGCAGCTTTATGCAGCAGCATCTCAGCCCCTCTCACTGGGGGGACAGGGGAGGTTGTGTGTGCTTTCCTCTTATCTTACCACTTGCACTGCTCCAACCTCCCCGCCCAGCCCTGTGCAGGCTCAGGGAGCAGCAGCGGGTGCCAGGGGAGCACCCACCTCTCCCCGCAGCCGGCAGGGATGGGATGGGTGCCCCTGGAACAGCAGCAGCACCTGCCTTTTGTTTTATGGGAGGGTGGAAACAGCCGAAGGAGGCTCGGGAGCAATCGGGGAGCTCTCCCCGCGTGTGCTGCGCACCGGTGGCCACGGGAGGGAGCGCCGAGCCCGGGAACGGCGCTTGGGGGGCTCCGAGCGGGGGTTTGGGTGTTAAAACAAGGGCGATCTCAGTGTCTGGAGCGATGCGGTGGCTTTGGAGCGCCTGGGTGTGAGTTTGTGCTGTCCCTTCACGGTGTTGGGGGAGTTTTTGGGTTTCTGAAGCCAGGGAAAGATCATCCCGTTCCAAACCCTGCCATGGGCAGGGACACCTTCCACTAGCCCAGGTTCTCCAAGGCCCGGTCCAGCCCGGCCTTGGACACTTCCAGGGGTCCAGCTTCTCTGGGCAACCTGTGCCAGGGCCTCCCCACCCTCCCAGCCAAGAATCTCTTCCTAACATCTTAATCTAAACCTACTTTTATTCAGTGTGAAGCCATTGCCTGTGTCCTGTTACCCCAGGCCCTTGCCCAAAGTCCCTCTCCAGCTTCCTTGCAGCCCCTTTAGGTACTGTAAGAGATTCTAAAATCTTCCCCAGGGGTTTTTCTGTTGGTTCCTCTCTAACCATCATTTTCCTGCTCAGTTCCTTGTAACAAACATGAAGTTATTTAAACCTGGGCCACTCGTACAGGTGAAAAGAAGCCAGAGCATTAATGAATACAGCTGTCCTTTAAAACCCACTGGAGTCCCTGTGTATTCCAGCTCAGGGCTGGCTCAGAGCACATGTGTGGAGGTCCTCTGATATCTTTTGAGCTGGAAGGAAATTTAATATCGAAGTAAAATATCCTGCCTGAGCTTCTGGGATAGAGATTGCCCTCCCTGCTGCCTGCAGAACACAGCAGGGCTTCTGCCTCCCCCTCTCCTGCTATTCTGGGGACAAAAAGCTGAATTTGTTGTCCCATTGGCACAAAGAGAAGATGAATTAGCAGAGGTGGAAGGTGAAAGGTCTGTCTGCAGGCTCTGCCTGGAGTCAAATAGAGGGGTCTCAGCTCATTTTGCATGAAGTGCAGCAAACTGAAGCCTCAGCCTTGGGGCTCGGGGCCATTGAGTTTGTGTATATTGATTTCACACCTTCCCTGGCTCTCCATAGTTCTTTCATGCCGACAAATTTAAAGGCCCAGCAGAGCAGGAGCATCCTGAGCTGGAAAAACTCAACTGTGGTGAATTCGCGATAAAAGTCAATCTTCCGTGCACCTTTGTTTCACCGGGTGTTGGGGGGGGTTACACATTCGTTTTATCCAGCTGCATTTTCACCCTGAGTTTTCCATGGATCAAATAAGAGGGAGGGTGCTGTGCTTTGCTATCCCAAAGCCCAGCCCAGCCAGCAGCCTCCTGGGAACACTCCAGGCCCCTGGAAATACAGACCTGTAGAAGAGGATGCTGGGCAGGGGGGGTTGTGTTTCTCTTTTAGGCTGTGATTTCCAATTAACTTTAATTTTAGGGAAATTTAATTGGCTGTGTAAGCACATTTAGCTGAAGTGGGTGATATTGGTACAACATTTCAGCAAGGAGGGGGGCACTTCTCCCCCCATTTCTGGGGCTGTTTCCGGAGCTGTGGCCCCTTTCTTTTCTGCTTCAGTTGATCTGAGTGTCCCTGGGGTTCTCCACGGCAAACACCAGCTCACAGCTCCTTTGCTTTCTTCCTGCCTTATGTTGCAACCTGAAACAAGTCGTTGCCCTTAACCCAGGACAGAATAAAATCTGTATTGTTTCCTGCATCCTCTTCGGTCCCCATCCTGTTTCCCCACTCCAAAGCAGTTAATCCAGCTTAGAAATTTGGCAAGGGCACATCAGGGCTCTTCTGGCATCAAAACTAAGCTGGTTTTATTGGCAGAAGTGCCATCCTGGGCATGTTTGCAAGAAGCATCTCTCAGCTGTGGGTCCAAAGGTGGGTGTTGCTGGATTCTGTCCTCAGGGAAAAGTCTTACCTGTCCCCACAGGGACCCACCCCTCCTGCAGGAGAGCCACAGGCCACCCCGGGCTTTATCCCACTGAATGAGTGCAGCTCCAGCTGCAAGGCTTGAGCTGGCTGAGGCATCTCCACCCAGCACGGCTTTGTTTGGATTAAGCTCCCAGCTGCAGCGTGTTTGATCTCTTCCCAGGACTGAGGAGATAGGAGCAAGATCCTCACGGAGTCGGGAAATCCTCCCTGCTCGAGGAGTGAGGCAGCACTGTGTGCAGGATGCTGAGGGAGGGGTTGCTTTTCTCCCAGTGCCATAAATCAGGGTTCCAAGGCTGCTCTGTCAGCGAGGCAAAGCAGGCGAGGGGCAGCTGAGCAGTTTTTAACCCTGGGTCTCCTCTGGGAGCTGTGAGTGAGCACTGGGGAGGCAGAGGTTGGGGCTGTGTGTGCCACGGGGGGAGCTGGGCTGCTCTGCCCGGTGCTTTCTTTTGTAGTGGGCAACCAAGAACAGAAAAGGTCAAGGCAAATGCTTACAGAGTCATCGTGCCTTCCCTAGAATAAATCTTTGCCTTTCTGGGTAGAAAGGGGGAAGGAAGAGGTGACTAAGGGGAGAGGAAGAAAGTCAGTGAATTTGGAGTAAGGAATGACCAGCTTGGCACCCACGGGGAATGTGGTGGAGCATCCTTATCATTCCCAAGCATCAGCATCGGGGATCACTGTAGGAAAACAGTGACCAAAACTCCTGCTCCGGACCTTACAAGGGCTTTGTTATATGTATCCCACAAAAATGTGCTTTAATTCTGGAGCGATGGAGGAGAAAGTCTGTGGTTTTATCCCCAGCTTCTATGCAAGGGATAAAAAAACCCCCTTATCTCTCCATATCCATAAATGGCTGATTTTCTTAGGCAGGGCTTTGGGAACAGGGTGACCTGATTAGGGCTGATTCATGCCTGCTGGGGCAGCAGGAGTTCCTCGGGAAAGGTGTCTTTCCCTCAATCTGCTTTTTGCTGTGTGAGTAACAGGGAACCTCAGCTCTCTGTTATTAATATACCATTAGACAGTATGTTCTCAGCCTCAGCCCATATGTATTTTTGAAAAGAACCACCTGTGAGTAATTCTACCTCCTCAGAGGAGTGAGTAAAATCTGCTTTGGGGTGTGTGTGTGCTGTGCAGGGAAGGGGAGCTTCAGGCTCTTATGGAATTTTTAGGAATGTCGCCAACTTTGGGTCCTCCCTGCCGTGGCTCAGGGGTTACCCAGTCCCTGTGCCATCAGCTGTGCCACCTCACTCCTGCAGGAAACCAGCCCTGCAGAAGAGACTGTTGTTTTTCAGGGAATGGATGGTTCTGTTGGTGGCAGGTTATTTGAACAGCTGCCCTGAGGGGTTCAGCTGGGAGCTGGTATTTGAGCCAGTTCTGAGGCACCTCCGGTGAGTCACCTCCGCTGCCAAGGACAAAACACAGACCAGCTCGGGGATGCCAAGGCTGACCTGCTCAGGGATGCTGGCAGTGCTCAGTTACCCCAAACAGGCAGAGGTGTGTTCCTGACCATGGCCACAGGCTCCTTTTTGTTTACCTCTACTTCATTTTTAAAGGCTCTTGCACATGTTGAGGCCCTTTTCAGAGCTCTCGCAGCCTCTCATTCGCTGCAGCCCTAAAGGTTGTGACTTACCCATTTCCAGGCATCAGTCCCTCCAAACTGGCAGGGGTGGCCATACTCCCAGCTGGGAAGCAGGAGAACAGACCCATTTGGAGGGGCAGCTGCCACTTGGAAAGAAACTTCACCTCTTTGGTTTCAGGGAAGCCAACGCGTTAACAGCAGCAACCACGGGCCAGTGAAAGTCTGGAAGTAGCTATTGTTTGCAGATGCAGGAGAAAATGTTTGCTAAACACGTTATGAATCAGTGTTGTAATGGATTGAAACCACATGCCTGTGTGGCTGATGTGTGTATTTTTTCACGGTAAAATGTTAATGAAAAACTTTTGGGCCAGGCAGTTCCAGTAACCCATATAGCTCGTGTGTGTGTGTGATGCTGGGAATGCAGGAGGGAGAGGGGCAGAGTTACTGTTTCATCAGAGGAAAAAGGAAAAAAAATATGCTGTGAATACAACAGAGGAGTTGTTTCACATCCCTTTCATGCCCTGCCCGTGTCATCCTCGCTCTCCTGGCACCACACGTGGCAAAGGGCAGCTCCACAGCCCGGGATAATTAATGTCCTTTCCAGGGTATTGCGGAGGGAAGTGTGCGCGTGTGGAAACCCGGCACCTTGGATCGCTCCCCTCCGTCTGCGCTGCCTGGCTGGAACTCACAGAGACTTTTTTTCCCTTGCAGATGGAAAATATTCCTCAGTGGAGCCCCAGTGTTTGAGTGACAAAACAATAATCCTCCCCTGCAGCAAGTCAGGCAGCCAGGTAAGAGGAGGCACTGCTGGCACTGCCAGGGATGTGCCGATGCCGGATCCTGGCCCTGGCTAAAGGCTTCGAAGCACAGCACGATGCTTTCCAAGAGGGATTGCACCTGAAGATTGACACCTTGCCCAGCCTGGAAGGAGCAACCAGAATGAGAGTGCCTTGCTGAGACTGTGCTGCAGCCAGTGCCCAGGTATTTTTCCACCACAGTGTGTTTGTGGGGCGTTAAAACCACTTGATTGTTACACCCCAGCTTTTATCAGGGACGGAAATTTGGGTCTAGCAAAAAAAAACCAGCTTTTGGACAAGTTGTTAGATTTCAGTGCTCGCTGTATCTCGTCTTTGGAGCCGTTCAGAAACATCAGCTCCCCATGGCTTGGGAGAGAGCAACCCTGGATCTGCACCTCTGCTGCCAGAACACCCCAGTTCAATGGAATGTGCTGTCAGGATCACCCTCAGTGTAGGAACAGCAGCAGCACCAGCAGGCAGAGAGCTCCCAGCCACCCCCCAAGTACCATTTTGGGCAGGGATAAGGCCAATTGCTGCTTCTCTGGCATGCAGGGCAGTGAGCCAGCAAATCACAGAATTGTTAAGGTTGGAAAAGACCTTCAAGATCATCAAGTCCAACCAAGTCCTTCAGTGTGTGTTTAACACCAAGTCCATTCAAGATTCAGTGAAGCACATTTACTTATTTTAGTGCCTTGCTGTGGTTCAGAAACCAGATACATTTGCTGTATGTGCCACTCCTTTCTGGGCTGTTTTCTGTGTCCTCTGGGCAGCAAGTGCTTGCTCGTCCCCATCTTGCTCCAGCTGCAAAGTTTCACTCTTGCTTTTGAGAAAAACTAGGAAGTTGTGCATCTGCAAACTGAGCACGTGTGGGGTGAGGGGTTGGTTTGTTCATTTAGAAGAAAGAAAGGAAAAAGCAAAAGAGCCCAGTATGACTTAGAAAATAGAAAAGGGGAAACAGTTTGAGTGAAGATCGTTTCGGGCCCACCAGGGTTACACATCATATATCAGGGTCTGGAAAGGGAATGGGTTTATCAGATCCTTTGCCTTTTGGACAGATGAAGGAAACATTTCTTTATAGAAGAACATCATAAAATTTGGCACCAAAAGTCTGTCTTGGCCTGTTGGCGAGAGTACAGTGTGGGGATTTGGTCCATAAATGTGGTGAAAAGCCATATTCCCAAGCAGGGAAGTGGTGCAAGGGAAAGTTTCCAGGGCAGACCTGACCTTTGTTTATGAATCATTTAAATCATACATTTAATGTAATGCAGAAGGATTAACCCACTACAGATTTTTGAAAGGAAGCTTTAGAAAGATCACTCTCATACATTGTGGGTTTTTTTTTTTTAGAGCAATGCCTCAATTTAATCTTTGTGGAAGCTATTGTTTAAGCCTGTTAAATTCCATAGGATTTCTCATGGGATTGAGGATGAGTGAGAGGTAGACAGACAGCTGATGACCAACACTGACTATTCCAGCTGCTGTTTTCTCTTCAAGGCCTCTCTTTTAGTAGGGGCAACGTTAAATGTCACGCCTCGACCAAGAAACAGAGATATTTCGAGGTCCCCTTCCGTGGTGATCTCATGTCTGCACCAGGGAAACCTTAATTACAAATCATAGTAACACCAAGAGGGGTGTATCACACCCACCCTGCAGCCCCTCCTGGCAGCAGGAGCTCCTCTCCCAGCCCATCCTCCTGATCTGCTCCCTCCTCAGCCTGTTTACAGCAGCTCCCGGCTCCGGCGGTCGGAGCAAAGGGAGGAGCGGGGTTTTGGCTTTAGGGATTAGGACCAAAAATAAAACTCTGTGCTGAAAGCCAGGCAGAGCTGGGAACCTTGAGAAAGGCTCCCGCCCAGACACACAGACGGTGCTTCCTTGGGTGGAAAATTAGAGATGGGTATCGGGCAGGCGTGGGCGGCGGGTCACCGGGGTAGGAGCTGCTGCTGCCGTGACGCAGCCACGGCCAGGGCTCCAGTAACCAGGGACCTACACAAGAGCAGGTCCTGATGGGCTGCCCAAGCACAGGTAATCCAGGGGGAAGCCCTGGAGTCTCTGGGAAGAGCCATGTGGGTGGCTGTGAAGCCTCATGCTGCCTGCTGGACCAAACACCTCTGAGGGTGGGGAGGCCCTGGCACAGGGTGCCCAGAGAAGATGTGGCTGCCTCTGGATCCCTGGAAGTGTCCAAGGCCAGGTTGGATGGGGCTTGGAGCAACCTGAGCTAGTGGAAGGTGTCCCTGCTCATGGCAGGAACATTGTTTTCCAACATGGGCTTTAAGGTCTCTTCCAACCCAAACCATTCTGGGATCCAGTGATCTCCCACAGCCTCAGGCAGGCACATGTGTAACCCAACTAGGACCAACCTCTTCTTCAAAGATAGTTTCCACATCACTGATATTGCCCCATATTCTTTTGGCTTTGGCATCTGGCCTTTGCCACCTATGCTTGAAAATGGTGCTACAAGACCATTTTGTATCACCAGCTTCACAGGCAACACCAGACTCTGCTGTGTCTCTCTGTTCTGTGTCCCCAGGGCTTTGCCCCTCCATCTGTCTGTCCTGATGGCCCAAAAACTACTCAGGGCTTTGGAAAGCCCACAGAGTCAATCTCTAAATTCATATTTGCAGAAAAAACATTAATGTTTGCAGGTGGTGTCAGAACAAGATAAATGTCTGTGCAATTAAGAAACAGCTGTTGCTGGCAGCCTGCCCCGACCCGTCTCAACAAGGAGCAAGACAGGTAAGCTGCTTTCATCACACCCTGGGATCCCTCTCCAACCACCCCACTGTCTTCACACCAAGCATTTTTGTTAGCCTGTAGGAATGCACCTTGGTTTGGGTCCAAAGCACGAGATGAAGTTGTTCTAAGGCATGATGTGAGGACAGTGTGTTTCCACAAACAGCAGCTGGCAGGAGGGAGTACAAACAGTGCTGAAATCAGGCCAATGCAAAGGTGTTCTGCAGCTGACAGCCATGTGAAACGGGGACAGGTGTGACCACGTTTCCAAAATTGCCCAGGGCCAGTGTTTCAGGAACTTGGCAGCAACTGGCAGGGCCAGATTTTCCAAGGAGGTCATCAGCCAAGGTGTGGGGCTGGCATGAAACCCTGTCCTGTAATATCTAACAGAGAAATACGTTCCTTGAGGGTGGCACAAATGTTTTCCCACTGCACCAAGAGCAAGGAGACCTCAGACCCTTCTCCAGGCCCTGGGCACAGTGCTAATAACTTTTCCTCCCATTCAGAGGCAAGTGAGGAATCTTTTTCAGTTATCTCTGAGTCAAATTGTGGCTTGACAGCAACTACTGGCACTTATCAAAAAATATCTGTACAACTAATTGCATACCCTTTCTCTCCTTACCTCTTTTCTTTCACTCTTGATTTTTTTTTCCCCTGTAGTTTGCTCTAATTTCCAAAGGGTTGTGATTTGCAATTGGAATTTATAATTGTGCTATAGCAGGGAGCATTCCCAGTATGATGCTGGGAGCTGTACAGACACTTCTGCCTGTCCTGCTGTTCCTACCCAGGGCTCAGACAGGGTGGAAGGGAGGCAGCTCCTCTGAGCCAGAGCAGGATGCTCTAGAAGAAGAGGTGCCTCCAACCCATCTCTGTCCAGCTTCAGGAGAGGTGGGAGTTGGATCTCAGCTCTTGCCATGGCTCAGGTTGGGCTCAACCAAACCCAGACACCCATAAATTCTGGGAAAGTCTGGTTCTGAACTCTGTGGCTTGGACTCCTCTTTAATTACAGGTCACTGCTAAAGCTGGTTGGAAAATGTTATATATATTCTCTGCAAAAGTGGTTGTTCCTTTCAAATTTTTTTCACAGATTTTGTTCCTTGATTATTGTATCTTTTTATTGAGCTCTCACATATATTTAGTTGTCAGTTTTTCCACTGAGCTTCCGTTTTTCCAATAGAGGAGCAGATTAAGTGACAGAAAATCAAAACCCTCGTGTGCATTTTTGTCCGAAAACTTGGAAAATTCCAACCAAAACAAAGCAGAGCTTTAGCCAAGACCCATTTTTGTCAACGGAGCGCTCTGTGAAAAGCCAAATTGAAACCAGCCCTGGACACGAAGCTAAACTGGCTCCCACCACATCCACAAAGTGCTGTGGGAAGAAGTTACTCCGGCTGCTCCCTAGTCCTGAGCCCAGGGCTGTTGTCCTCTGCTGGGAAACCCCACCATGGAGCTGGAGGGGGTGCAGACACCCCTGGAGGGATTACAGAGCTGTGTGGATGTGGCACTTGGGGACATGGTCAGTGGTGGCCTTGGCAGTGCTGGGGAGTGGTTGCACTCAATGGTCCTGGAGGGCTTTTCCAGCCTTAATGATTCTGGGATTCTGTTGTGGTCTCTGCCCACCTCCTGCCAGCCTGTGCCCCTGGGGGGTATCCCCTCTTCTTCCTTGTCTTCAGGGCTGCAGAAAGTCAGAGCTGCTGCACAGGCAGTGCCTGGGCACAGGGGGGAAGGGGGGCCGTGTGATCCAAGCGGGCAGATGTTCCCGGGAAGCGAAGGGTGTGGAACAAGAGTTTCTGCAGCACGTCAGTGGAAAACAAAAAAATTGTAAAGAGGAGGCCAAGTGTCTTAAGCAATGGTGCTTCCTGCAGAGCCAAACAACAGTGAGGACAACCACCTTTGGGAATTGATGATGTAGAAGTGCTCTCCTACAGGAGGAGGAAGAGAGGAAGTGGGAGGAAGCAAGTCAGCAAGGAAGACCAATGTTTCTGAGCAGCTTGACCTGCTGAATTCCCATTGAAGTCTGCATTTTATTATTAGAATCATTATTATTTGTATTGTGGCAGCATCAAGTGGCCCCAACTGGAAGAGAGCCTCATTGTACGAGGAGGCACTAAACAAACATGGAATGAGACACTCCCTTCCCCGTGGGATTTGCTGGCAGAGAAGACACACAGAGGAGCACAGAGGACAGGAAATTGTCATTTACTGGCATTCATTGTGAGTATAACGGCATTTCTGTGCTAATGACAGTCTCCCACTACCCTTATTCCCATCTAGGGCCTGATCCAAAACCTGGTGGAAGTGTGGATTTGTGCTCCCTCCCTGCATGTCTGTGCACACAGCTCCTAAAATATGCAAGAATTCTGATTTCCAGTCACCAGTGGCTGAATAAAGGTGCAGCCTTGAGACAGAGGACAGACATGCTCGCACTCCTCCGAGCTGGCAAAGCTAATTTTAGGTTTATCAGCCTTGATTAAGTCCTTTTAAAGAGTGACCCAGGAGGGAGAAGCTCACAGTGCAGCTGTGCAGAGGCCACGCACAAGGAGCACAAGTTTCTGATTCCCCCGACCTTCAGCTTTATAAGCTCGAGATTATTGCAGCAGCCTCAGAAGGGAAACTTGAGATAGATCCAAGGCTGATGGGTCTCCCTGGATTAAGGTCACTTGTTTTAAAAATCATTTTTTTTCCACATTCAACATTCCATGTCTAAGTGGCTGGGGCTCACTGTGCACATCTCCAGGGAAAGAGGAAAGCATATTCTCCAGGGCCTCAAATTCTGACAGACAGTCCTTGTGCTGCCAGATGTGTGACAAATGATAGTTCAGATCTACTCCATTTTTTGTGCTTCTGTTGTAGCCAACAGGCTATAACCAGAAGTCCAAGCCTGGCAGGTGGTGAGCACTTTGAAATCCCTTTGAGATGATTGAAGCTGCAGAAGAAATTTAGAGTTGCACTGGACAGTGCTCTGAGGGAGGCATCACTCTCTGCTTCAAAGGTCCAAAACCTTGCAGTGGGTCACAGTAGGAGATTCCCTGCATGCCCATATTCCATCTGCTCTTGGGCTGACACAGAAGACTGAATATTCCCAGTGCTCTTGCTGAGCCTGACAAAAAGTCACTGCGCAACCCAGGGGGAGAAAAAAAATCTGGTGCTCCAACACTGCTCCCTCTGCAACGTGTGGGAGTTTTGCCATTTGCCATGGGCAGGATCAAGGCTCTTCTTGCTGGAGGTGGAACTGAGCTACTCAAATCTCGAGGAGAAATGTCCTTCTAGTGAACTCCAACCTGTGTCACTGTGCTGCTGACCGAGAAGCCGTGGGTCGTTTGTCTCGTTCAGGTGTCTGGGACATGTCCAGGGCTCTACCTGTTGGTGTCCCAGGAAAGGTGACACGAGGGCAGGCAAACACAGCAGCTTCTGCCCTGCTCTTAATACAGGAAACTCTCTAGACAATTGTTCAGTGAGGTGTAGGCAGGGAACCATTTGTGGGCAGAGACTGGAAAGCAAGAAATCTTTTCCAGCCCCAAGTGACCCCTGAGCCTTTTCATTGTGCACGGGGTATCTGCCCTCTCTCTGATGTGAACGAGGCTTCTTCTTCACAGTAAGACTTATTTTGGCACTTAAAATCGAGCACTCAACAGTCAAGTTCTCAAAAGGTAGGAAGTGCCACTTAGAAAGAAGGATGCTCACTGAGCGTGGACGTGCTCTTGTGTTACGGTGTCATCTACTCTGTGGCTCTGCACAATTTTCCCTGTAGGGCTCCTGCTTCTTTCCATGTACAAACTTGCTCAGTGAACCATTATTCAACCTCTTGTTCTTCCTTGTTGTGCAATGTGTGGCCCTGTGCCTTATTTACTGCTCCCTGTTCAAATCCTGCTCCGAAGACAGAATTATTCATTTCCTTGTGAGCTCTCTGAGGCCACTGGTGACAAGCCTTAGGAAATTTTATTTTTCATGGTTCCCCTGTGAGATGTGGGGGTGGTATTTGCTTGGTTTATAGATGACATTTGAGGCAGGGAGAAATCAAATTCAGGAGTGTTCACCAGTCCTGGTTTTGGACACAATGTGTCTGCAATCATGGTCCCATCCAGTGCTGCGACTTCTCCGATCCAGTCAGGAACTTGGTGAATACAGAATGTGTATTTAGTGATGATCTTGGAATCTTTTATTTCATTGATTTGCCTAATTCTGCTCAAAAATTCTGGGGCAGAGGCAAGGATTTTACAGACCTTTTTTCCAGGTTGGTTTTTCAGCTGCATTAGCTAGTTCTTTCTAATTTCCTCCTTAATTCACTACATCAACCTCCTGCAACAAATGCATCAAGGGCCAGCAGGTTCCAGCCTCCATCCCCTTGCAGCCCTAATTCACCCTTAATAGGGTCTTGCCTGCATGCTGATAGAAACCTGGGGGGAAACAAGGATGTGGCAATAAAATCTGTGATAAATACTTTTGTGGGGGCCACAATAAGTTGACACCGACAGATCGTCGGGTCTGTGCTCCTCTGGGTTCTTCCAGAATTGTTTCACGTAATCTAATTTAAATCACAGGGTAAATTAAACCTCAAGGCAAAGCAGACCATGGCAGGCTTTGGACATGAAATTTTCACCTCGAGTGATGAAAGTTTGGCAAAGATTTCAGCAGGGCTTGGCATTGAGGCAGAGCTGTAGCACCAGCCGTAAGAGCCGCGTTTTACTCACGGAGGCTGTGCTGACCTCACAGGGTTTTGCAACCAAAGAAAGTGAGACCAGACAGTGATATTAAAGGTATTAAACCATTAAAGATTGCAGAGGTGGTAATCTTTGGTTCAAAGGGTTTGCAGGCTCTTGTGCTGCCAGGGAGAGATGCTGGAGATAGGGCTGAGCGGAGACAGCACCGTGCCTGGGGCACTGTGGCTGTGCCAGAATTCCCCAAGGAAAAGCTGGACTGAAGCTTTGTAGCTCTTTCATTTCTTGGGGTGGATTTCTGTATGTGGAAGTAGTTGATATAAAATATGGAATTGCTTCAGTGTATCTTTAAAAACCGAGCAGGCTTTAAAGGGGAAAGCTGTGCTTTGGCAGGAGCAGGGCTGGGTCAGGGACCTGTGTGATGTGATCACTGGAGTGAGGGGCTGGGGAAGGAAATGTGGAACAAGTTCTGCCTTGAAAATGTTCACAGGCAGATATATATTGCTCATAAACTTTTCCTCTAAAAACCCTCCCTTTCAAAGAACAGAGTAACAACCAGCCCTTAATATAATATATTTAAACATCATGATGAAAATCCTCTCTGGGGAATCTGACAAGGCACTGTTCCACCAACATGATAATGGATGGTTTTCTTCTTTTAAATGCCTTGCCATTAAAGTTTAACGAGCAATACTTACTTTCATTCTAAACTTATTTTTCTCCTTGACAGATTGGATACTTAGTTTGGATTTGTTAACATAGCTAGTCATAAAAATGTCTGCTTCAAGAAACTGATGGTGCTGTCCTTAGGAAATTGGGCTTTGATGCCTTATTTGATTTCTGTGGCAAAATAAGTTGAGAGTTTCTTTTTTGCAAAAAATGGACAAGCTGGTAAGCTCCTGCCCCTTCTCATCTGCCTAGAATTTCAGTTTGTATCAAGCCTAACAGGTTGTGTAACTCAGAAATGTCCTAACTCAGGGCTGCACTTCCTAACAAGAGGGGGGTCACTTGTGGAATTTCTGACCAAGCTTTAGGTGTTTGTAGGACTTTCCATCTTCTAATCCTTTACTTTAAAACATGTACAAAGAGTAACTAGAAATGAAATTGTGATGGAGGGTCACATCTTTACATCCAGGTGATTTACGGCATTTCATATCTTAACCAAGTGTCTCATTAATGTCCTTCACAGTGTTTCCAGTTCTCATGGTTTTACTTTGAATCTCATAATGCTAATATTTCTGCTATTTTATTTCTTTTATTTTTTAATTATTCCTTTTATTCTTTTATTTGGTTTTATTTCTCTTATTTCTCTTTCCAGTTTCCTTCCATAAATGATTTCTACCCTCACATTAGGAAAGGGAAGGCTCACCTTGTGGATTCTCACGCTTCAAGACAAATACACTTTTATCTTGAACCATAAACCAAAAGAAGCTGCAAGGAAGGAGGGATGAGCCTGACTCGGGATTTTTCTTACATTCAATTTGTCTGATATGCTCAGACCTTCTTTGAACAGTCTCTGTGATCTTGACAAGCCTTGTGCTTCAAGAACAAACACTGGAAGAAAATCTCCTTGACCCCCTTAGTGCTGCAGTGCCTGTTGTTGAAAGCCCGTGATTCAAAGACTTGCAAGAAATATTCATGGGGGAAAAATGCTGAGCAAGGACATTCAGAGTTTCTTTAACATCATTTCCTTACAACAGCTGCTGTTGTTACCCTCTGCTCCAAAGCTGAGCTACAGCACCTACTGATGAGCCTTTTCCTTGCTCAGACAAGGGCAACAGGCAGCACTTGATATTTGAAGACACAAAAATCCACCGGGGAAGAAAAAAGCAGACCACAAACAGACGGTAGAAACCCATACAAGATCACAGCAAACATTTCCTAATTTACTGCAGTGCCAGAAGATGATTCACCCCAGTGTTCCTGTTGCATAATCTTCCCCACAGCTCCGGAGAGCGAAACTAGAAACCCAAAGGTCTCGCTGGGCTTTCAGTGACATTTATGTTTAGACTGAACTTTCAGTTAGGAAAGTGTGAGTTTTTCTCTGATGACAAAGGAGGGGGAACTGATATAGTAAGGTGTTGTTTCAGAAAAGATAAACTCCTGAGTGTAGCACACTGTCATCTCCCTTGACCCGGCGTAAACCCTGAGCCAGACCACAGCTCATCTGCCCTTCCTGACTTTCAGACAGGTCTTGTTCCGATGACATTGTGACCCCTTCAGCTGCCTGGTCCCTGGGGGGACACAGCTGGGCCCTCAGAGCTGTAAAACCTCTCCAGTTAAGCCATGCCACTGTCCCTCAAGGCTTGGGCAGCACATGTGGGGCTCCCCAGGCCTTCCAGTGGCAGCAGGAGGTCTGGAATTCCTGCTTTGCTCTGCCTGAGCATCCTGCACCTGGTAGATCCAAAGCTTTCCAAAAGCACCAGGCTTGCTGCAGGTCCTCCCAGGAATGCAGGGAGCCCCAGCACAAGCAGAGATGGCAAACTGTGCAGTCACCAAGGAAAATCCACCCAGGAAACACAGAGGAGTGAGAAAGGAGCAGGCAGCAAGGATCACCCCTTCAGAGCCTCTGAGAGGTGCCATGTATGTACAACTACATATTTCAGGAGCCCAACCATAGAATCCTGGAATCAACCAGGTTGGAAAAGACCCTTGAGATCATCAAGTCCAACCCTTGATCCAACCCTGCTGTGGCTACCAGACCATGGCACTGATGCCACATCCAGTCTGATCTTAAAAATCTACCAGTTTACTTCTTCAAATCAAGTGAAGCGAATTGGTGAATGCTGCACATCTTCCAAGGAGTGTCAGGCTGAGGGCTACATTCCTGTCAGGCTGTGTTATCCTGGGTTAGTGCCTGGTGCCAGGCATTTTTCTGTGCTGATCTGGTGAATATTGTTTCAGAGGAGCTGGTGTGAGCAGCACATGAGTCCTCCACACCTCAGCGACCTTCTGCTCTCTGTTACACCAGAGTGAATCAGGTTAGTTCCTCCTTCAGGGCAGCATTACTACAGGCAGTGTAAATTCTTCTCCTCTCTGCTGAGAGCAGAAAAATTTCCTACATTCGGCGAGAGGAAAAAGAAAAAAAAAAAAGCCAAGTATTCTTGTTTTTCTCGGCATTTCTGTGGGATTTCCAGAGATATTTCACATCCCCCTCCCTCCGGCCGATGGCCGAAACGAGCCTCCAACTGCAGAGAAAACATTTGTTGAGAGCTTGTCTGGAACAAATGCCCTTTTGGGCAGGGGTGGGTGCTGTTCACACGGCCTGGGCTCTGCAGGTGCGTGGCCCTGACTCACGGCAGAGCTCTTTCCTGCAGCAGGGAATTTCTGCTCCTGGCTCTGTGCCCCTGCTCTGCCCTCTCGCCAGGTCTGGACCCGCCGGCTGCGTCTGAGGATGGATCTGAGCAATCCAGGCGGAGGAAAGTGGGTGATCCCCAGGTGACCAACAACAGCTGCTCTCCAAAGCTGCGGGTAATCCCGAAACTAAAGAGGCTTTAGGGTTTGAAAACAAAAGGACGGACCCAGGGCAGAGCACTGAGAGCCCTGGGGAAGGTCGGTGGAAGGAAGGTTCCTCTCGTTGTGCTGGTGCAGACCACAAACCCAGCAGGCAGCTGCCTGTGGGCGCGAAAGGGCTGCCTGACTCACCACCCTCCTCGTGCCACCATGGCATGGGAGCAGAGGGCTGAAGCACAGCTTTATCCCTGCGAGCCAGGCTGCAGCTGAAGTGGGAGCACATGCCAGAAAGGGGAACAAAAACTCATCAACTCAACCACAGCTGTGGGTAGAGAAAGGAAGATGGGGTTTCACAGCCTCCCTCCTCTCACATCAGGGCTGCAGGCCAGAGGAGGGGAATCCACGCTGCTCCCACCCTGGCATCGCCTCTCTGGGACTGGGAGGCAGAGCCTTGCAGCCCATTCCCCATCCTGCTGTGATCCCTGTCCTTGGCAGCAAGGTGGCCTCATTTGGATGAGGATGGGGATGAAGAGCCCTGCTGGCAGGAAAAGACATCAAGGTGTAGGTGCCTCCTACATCCCTAAAACTGTTACATTAAATGGAAAGTCATCCATGAGTGGTAAGCAGAAAACCAACACACTGGGTGCATTGGTGGAAACACAGGTTTGGTTGACAGAGAAAGACAAAACTGGGCCTGTGTTGGCAAAGATGACCCTGAGAGAGCAGCGGGCTCACAGATCACTCTGAGGTCCTCAGCTGCATGAGACAGCAAAAGGGAAAACATGAGTGTGCATGTATTTAGAAACTACCTGCAAAGCCATAATTCCTACCCTAAATTTTTTCTTTGTCATGCTCTGTGCAGTGAATATTTCTTCTCAGGAGGGCAGCTCTCCCTTGCACTGATGAGCAGGATGGTGTCACAGTTCACTCAGAGATATGAAGTGGGTTTGAAAAGATGGGGATACTGACCCAAAAGAAAACTTTATCAGTCATAGATATTCTGCATGAAAATACTTGGGGAATTTTCCAGCCTGGGGAAGAGGGAAATGTCCTCAGAATTGCTGAAGGACTGCTAATTTTTGATGCCAAGTCTCAGCTCGAAGAAAGTATTTATGGCCAAGTTATTAAATGGTTTCTGAGGGAAAGGCTGGCACCACCTTAACTGGAGCAACACTGGCAGGGGCTGCTGAGCCTCTGACACCAACATCAGCCCTGGCTGCAGAAATGGGAAACAGCCTCTTGTTTGTTCCTCATTCTGAAGCAGGGAGGGCACATGTGCCTCCCATGGCACATCCCCTTCCTCTTGTATCCTCTAATCTGTAATCTTTAATATCCTGTTTTAACTGGAAGTTAAGATTTTAGTTTCATAGCTCAGCCTACACACAAGGAGAGTGAAACTGAAGCAGGGCATTGATGCACATTGAGTTCAAAGTCCTGCAAAACAAATACATGTTTAAGCATTCACTCAGATTCGTTCTGTAACAAGAAAAAAGTATAAAGATGATTCAGTGTTTTGATGAGCAAAAGCAGATTTAAGCACATGCTTAATTAATTCAAAAAATTTGTGCCCAAGGCCTGCTCCAGGAGTGTTACAAGATGTTCCTTTTCCAGAATCTAATGTTATTCTATCATAATTCATTACAGGCTAGACTTTGCCACTTCCATTAATGCAAAACCATCCCTTCACGTTGAGCTGAAAACAGCTAAAAGCAAGAATCTAATTTAACTCTTGAAATAAGCAGCCTGTTTGGAAGGATCTGTTACCAGAGAGTGTAGGTTCTGCAGCCCCTGCTCTGTTTGATCTGGTGAACTGCTGCACAATTCAGGCCTGTGACACTCATTGTTCACTGGAAATCAAATTGCACGCTGTCATAACAGTCTATTAACAGCTCTGAATTTCTGCAGAACTTCACCTCTTTGCTGGAAGATAACATTTCTCTTTCCTCCCAAGGACAAAATAGCTTCCTTTCTCGCAGAGGTTCATATAATGGTGCTATTGCTTGACAGGGATGTCAACTTCCCTCGACTATTAAGGAGAGGGGAAATGTCTTTGTTACACATTTCTGTTCTCCTTTCATCCTCTTCAGAGAGGCCCCCAGCTCAATCTAAACAAAATAAAGCCAGGGTATCAGTTAAAAACAAAACCATTTTGAAAACTCTTTGATCTCCCTGGCTTCCTGTTAAATATACAATCGGCTGTTTCTCCACATCCTCGACCACTACAGATCTGATTTGCTCTGCAGTTTATATTGACTTTGGCACCACACAAAATTAACATAGCATTGGCTATAAAATCTCTTAAAGGCAAAGAAATCCAAGCCCTCCTCAGCTTCACCTTTGCCTCTCTGTGTCCTCTGCTTTTCAACCCTGCCACCCACTGTTCTGTTTGAGGACCCCAAGGACGGTCCCTCTCTTTTGTCAAATTCCTGTTTTCCAGCTCCTATCAGTCCATCTTCCCTTTTTCCCAGCCCAACAAACATCCCTTATACATGTTAGCCCTGGAAAAAACTCAGTATCTCTTTTCCTTTGCATTTCCACACTGTTCAGTACTTCTCCTTCCCTGTTCCACCAGTGCTGCTACCAGGTCACTGTGTCGACTTTGGTTTTCTCCTCCACCACGGTGTCTTTCTCCACTCCTGCCCTTGGCTTGTACCATCCTCTGGATGGGGAAGAGCATTGGATGGGGAGAGCACTGGTTACCCCTCTCCACACCTCAGCACCAGCCCTGCATGGTCAGATGCTGATTTTTCATCCTTCCCTTCCTCCTCACCTCGGCCTCTTCGTGTGCTGCTGGGACTCGATGATCTTGGGGGTCTTTTCCAGCCTCACTGGTTCTGTGGTTGTGTGTAGCCCAGCACTCAGCTGCATCTCAGCCCTGCCCTTCTCCCTTTCCAGGGTTTCAACTTTTCCAGTCTATTCATAATGTCATTTCTTTTCTCTCAAAGGGCTTTGTGCCTTCATCCCCATCCCCATTGTCATTTGAACAATTCATTGCCTTTTTTCTTTTTCTTTTCTTTTTTTTTTTTCCCCTCTGAGGGGGTGAGAATGGGTGGATGGGAACAAGACAGTTCACTGCCAACTTTCTGCTCCTTGAGTTTATCTCTTAATTGTCCAGTGTTGATCAATTCTGGTGTGTTAATGACTCAGGCAACATTTGTTAATTATTTAGGCTGAGAAGGGAGTTCTATCTGATATAGATGAATAGATGGTGAAGTATTTAGGTCTTGCTGTACTTGTGCAAAGCACTGCACATAATCTATGGAGTTATACAAGTAGAAACAGGAAATCTAATCCTCTATACAGGCAAACTGTTAGCTTGGTCTCTTCCAGGCTTAATCACATTGAAGAAAAGCACAATGTTGTATCTTTAAGGACTAACTGCTCCATTAAGTAACATTTTAAACAAGAGAAATGTTCTCACACAAGGGAAAGACACATAATGTCTCTCCATGCCCGAATCAGAGAAATTGTTCTCTGGCTTTAGTGACAGCAGAGACAAAAGGCTCTGTCTCCTGCACTGTGGCAGCAACATCTGGGTGGCTGCTTTCAAATTTCTCCCCTTGAGGCCTCTGCCCGTCCCAAAATCAGGAGAAAGAACATTGTTTCACACGCCTCAGGTAGCACCAAGATGGGCCAAAGCAGCCCAAAGCAGGCTGGGGGGGTGTGATGGATGGGAGTTTTGCCATGCCAGTGCAGAAGTGGGAATTGGGTTTGCATGTGTCACAGGGAGATTTGCTGTCAGAATAATGCACCTCGTGGGGCTGTAGTGGCTGATCAGAGAATTATTTTGCAACTTGCCTGGTTTCCCCTCTTGCCTCAGAGGTATTTTATAAAATGAAGCCAATAATTCATAGAATAAAGGGCCCAGAATATCCAAACAAATTGCTCCCTAGAACAGTCAATCAGGTTACCCAGTCTCAACCCAAAGCAGAGCAAAGGCTGAACTCTCAGCATATATAAACCCACTCAAATCCTGCCTTGCACTGCAGCAGCTCTGGGTTCATCCTGCCTTGCAGAGCTCTCGTAACCCACCACCAACTGTCCTTTTTGGGATTCTCCTCCCATTGAATCACAAATTGACAATGAAGAAATGAAGTTGATATCAGATGTTCTTCTTCCCAGCTCACAGCCCCCCCCAGAGCCTCCATTTCTGCCTGAAGTGGTTGTAATTAATGTTTTCTGTACCCTTTTATCATGAAAATATTGTTATGTTCAGGTGTTTGCCTCCATGACTAAAGGTCAAGTGTTCTGGGCTTATGCCAGAACAATTTATGCAGTACTGAAGTAATACTGCAATATATCTGTATATTTATATATCAATGTATATAAGAAAACAAAGAACCACTGGGCACTTAATAACTGAATTATAGCATTTTGTCTTTTTAAACCCAAGGACTTTCAAACTCTTTACCAAGCAGAGGAGCTGTGGCTGCCCCATCCCTGGAAGTGTTCAAGGCCAGGTTGGAGTCACCTGCTCTAGTGGAAGGTGTTCCTGGGGGTGGAACCAGGTGGATTTTAAGGTTCTTCCAAGTCAAACCATTCGGGGATATGATGACTCTTTACAAACCCTAATTTCTTGCATATAGTGGGTTTTGGATCAGCCCTCTCCCCCCAGATAAAGAGCCAGGTCTCTTTTCCCCAGCCCTTTCTTTGCACTGTGGGCGTAAATCACATTTTACTTTCTCTAAGTGGGGAGCTACAAACAACTCTGGTGCCTTTGGGGTGGGTGTGGAAAAAGAAGTATGGCTGATTCTAAATAAAAGTTACTGTCAGATCAACTTTGATAGCAGAGATAATGAGGGTGATCACATGGGAATAAAGATCCAGGGTTTAGTTTAATCATCGTTCCGTATCAGCTGCGCCGATCCAGCTCTGCGTGACTCAGTCAAATAAATGTTAGGTAACTCAAATTATCTCCTCACTTTTCACTCCCCCTTTCCAGTACCCACAGTGTTTGTTTCAGTGACTTTAAAATAGGTGTAAATCTACAGAGGACAAACTTTTCATGAAGAGGTATCTGAAATTAAGCTACGAAAGAGATTTCTAAAGGCAAGAAATAGTAATAAGGTCATAAAAATTACATGTGCCTTTGAAAATTTCTGTCAAGGCTGTACCCAGCTGCCTGAATTGGCTCCTTTTAACTTCATAGGGTCTCTCTGAGTACTGAAGCACGTGATTGATTTTCAGTTCTACTCACAACAACATGGGAGGGGAAAGACCATCAATATTGAAAAAATTACTTCGATACATTACAAAAAGTCTTGTAACTAGTGATGTGGCATTTTCATTAAAAAAAAGAAATCACAAAAGCTCACATCAAAACCAATGAGAAGCCTTATGTAGGCAGCCTTGAGCTTTGGTTTGAAATCTTGAGATGGATCCAAATTGTGCTGGTTAGCTTGTCCTACAAGAAAAAATAAACAGTGTAGGATCCCAATGTGTTACAATAAAGCAGTTTGAGGCTTCCTTAATTTGTTCGGTGTCTCAGGGAAATTTATAATTATTTGCATTTTCTCCACAGCTCTGGTTTCTTTTGCACTGTCCCTGCCCCTCCTGAGCTGACTGAGAGCTCACACAGGTGATGTTCCTTAAAGCCTCAACTCCCAGAATCACAAAATTGCCTCAGAACTTCAGCCTGCATCTCATCTCATCTCTTGTGTGGAGGAAGACAAGGTAGGAAACATGAGCATTTCAAGATACAGCAAAAGTAGAAGAAAGGAAACAGCATCATTATATTAATTTAATTTCAAACCCATTTAAAAGGGTCTTGATGCAGTTTGAGTTGGTAATTCTGCCTTTTGCCCCCACACCGAGTCCTACGCTGTGTGTTTAAACTAAATTGGATTTAAGTTCAGTTTTAATTTAGGGCAGCCTGCCCAGGTTTCTTTCCCCTCTGCTGACAGACTTGGCAATGCTTTTGCAGGGCCTTGAGAGTGTTTCAGCCTCACCAGCAAAGAGCCCTCACACAAAGCACTTTATTTCTCCCCAGAACAAATAAACAGGGAGTAAACACCCCTCCTCTCTCTCTCACACACACACACACAGAGCATTTCCTTGTGCTTCTCTTCCCCTTTGTGCCCTTCCTACAGCCCAGGTAGAACTGGAGCTTTATGGAAATGGTATGAAAAAGCAAAGCTGCATTTTTGCAGTAATAAGCACTCAGAAGATGACTTAAAGGCAAAAACAAACCAGTTTTTTGCATGTGTACATGCACAGCTTGTGGACTCCGTCCAGTTCAGCTGTGTTTGAGTATCCCAGTATTTATGTGACTGTGCTCTGTTCAAAATGTAGTGAAACCCCTGGTAGAAAAGATTGTAGTGGCAGGTTGTAGTGGTTTGATTTCCCTCTTTTTTTGATCTTGAAGAATGCACTGTCTTGGGTTACACATTAAACTGTCACGGGGCAAAACCAACACTTAGGGTTCTACATGGAGCTTGAAAGGTTGGTCCACAAAGTGTGGCCACACAGAGCTTCTCCCATAAATCCTTGAGTTGTTTTCCTTATTTAAGCAAGCTATGTATAAATATTAACATATTATTCATGGGCAAATAACTCCACAGCACTCCTTGCTGCTGCTGCCCTAAAGAGGATTCTTGGTTCAGATGAGAATGACAGTCCCTTTGTAGGGCCTCAGCTGCGTTTCATGTTAAAAGAATAAAAAAAAAGACTGAAAAAAACCAAACAAAAAAAGGGTAATAGTGCTTCTTAATTAAGTAAACCTCAAAAATGAAGAAGTAAGCAGCCTTTAACTGTTGGGTTTAGTGTAGGGGAGCCACCACCACATAAAAACTACTGGCTAAACTGTGTAGCGGCTGCAATTAGTAAACTCCCACTTGACTTGGGTGAGGTAGGGCTGAGATCCAAAGGATCTGCTCTCTGGTGTGTGCGTGGAAGGATGCTGGGAACAGCCTCAAGCCCTGCCCACGTTCAGCACAAATGTTAGACCAAGCAGATGATCTCAGACCTAGAGTTTGAGCCTGATCAAGGTCTCCCTTCAGTACTGATGGTTCAATTCCAGCACGTTGGCCAGGGTAGTTTCTCTTTCCCAAGACTGGAGCACAATGGTGGGATTTCCCCCTCCAGTACAGGTGAATTCTCTCATCAAAATGTTCCTTGAGAATCTCCCTTGTGCACAAGGAAAAGTATATTCTCCCTGCAGAGGGCTGGACATGTCAGTACTTGTGGGCAAGAGGCCATTGCAAGTGGAACATGTGAAAACAGCAGCCTATTCATAAAAATAATATATTTATATTTACTCGTTAAAAGCCTTTGCTCAGGATCTTTTTAAAAGTTCAGCTGGATATAAAATGCCCACTTCAAAAGCCAAAATGAAGACTTTAACAGATGTGCCCTGGCAAAGAAACGGGTGCAGACACAACAAGGAATTCAGAATGGACAGTCAGTCGTGTATGGACACAGGAATCTCAAATAAAATGCTTGTGGGCCGGGAGCTGGAGTTTTTGTGTTACCTGTAATGAGCCTCTGTTTTTGGGGCCTGCCTTATTCCTGATCTTTTTTCTGACTGCAGCTTTTTGGTGCCTTTTTGTACTACAGGAGACAGTCAGTGTAACTTCACGTGGACCTCAGTCACTCTTGCAACCAGAGGAGGGAAATGTCTTATGAGGAGAACCTTCACGAAAACCTGAGAGTTTGGATTTTATTTGAATGACAAGGCCCACTTTAAAACCCACAAAATTTCAGGTTGCAAGGCCTGGAACAGGCAAGTGTTTTGTGCTCTGAGCAACAGCCTGAGGGCAGCTACTGGTATGCAAAGTCTCAGCAGTGCTGAGCGTTTGCAGGTGCTGCCTCCTCACAGACCCTGGTGCTGAAAATCCTCCCCTCCATCCCCCAGGATATCGGCCTGGCCCGGTGGTGTCTGTCCCAGTGACACTTTTATCTCCAGCTTAATTGAAAGCACATTAATTTCAGGCTGTTCACACGTTTGTAAGGATTAGGTCAGGCCTTATCCAAGGGGTTGTGGTTCAGCTGAGGGCTCGGCCTCAGGAGGCTTTTGTGTCCCCACGTGTCCTTTGAGAGCTGAGCAGGGGAAGGTGCTGTGGTGTCCCTCAGCAAGTGCTTTGTGGTCTCTCACGAAACTAAGAAACCAAACCAAGGAACTGCCCTCCAGATTATTGGCTGCCCTCTCCTGTCATTCACTGGACACGTGTAAACCATGCTAAGAGTTATCACAGGAGGTCTATTAAGATTTCAGAGATGAGCAGGGAAAACCAGAATTAGGACTGACATTTCCAAAGCGCTGAAGGTGTGTGTTTTTCAGGAGGCCTGTGAGGACCCTGCCCAGCAGGATGTGCTGTGCTGTTGAAGCAGAGCTTCCCCTGCAGCTGTGTGTGCCCCGACCCCAGGGGAGCTGCCAGGCCCCCCGAGAGCTCGGGGCACACCCCAAACACTCACCCTGTTGGCTGAAGCTGCCTCATATCACAGGGGAACATTGTGACAGAGAGGGCAAAGCTCCAATTTCCCGGGAGATCACTCACCTGCCCCAACCACAACTGCCCTTTCCCACCCTGTGTGGCCACCAAGAGCTGTACAGTTCATAACAGAAGTAAGGAGGGAATCAATCATGCAGGCAATATATTTTCAGTGGACAATTTTGGTTCCTCTTTAGCTCTGTCCTGTGATCCTGGCTTACCCCAGAATGGCCAGTGAAGGCCATTTGCAAATGTAACTCAGAAGCAGAGAGGTCTTGGAGTGCAGGAATGGCCTGTCTGTGGCTCTCCAGAGAGGTCAACTCCAGTTTAGGAGCAGCTCCACAAGGAACTGCCAAAAACTGGGAGAGTGTATTAGAAGGTTCACTCTGGACATGCTCCTGCCTTGTATTTTTTCCTCAGGCAATGGGTGCTGCCACGGTCACAGAAAGGATTCTGGCTTAACTAGACCTTTGGTTAGAGGTGGTTGTGATTTTTGCACTGCTGAGCCTCTTGGAACACAAGCAGGGGAATTAGCCTGTCTGTATGGAGCACTAGGAATTTTCAACAGGGCAACATTTTAATCTCTCTCCATGTTTTCTCATCTGTGGAGAAGAATAATTACTGTACCATGCAAGGATTTGGGTATTTCACAGTGCTGACATTAAAGTTGAAGACATTAACTTTGAATGACCTTGCTTTGCTCGTGACTCACACCACAGGTTATTTTCCTCTAGGTTTGCTCTGAGTGATTAAGATAGGTTTGCTTGCATATAAATGCTGTTCTACATATACATATATATTTATATTTATATATATTACGTTCACCAACGAAAGCTCCCACACTGTCCCTTGTTTATGCATATTATTCATGACATAGACTCAAAGTTAAATGTCACAGCCCTTATTTGTAAGGTAAGGTATAAATATAACCCAATTTAAAACTCCACATTTTCACTGCTGCCCATCACGTCCTTACGTGTGGCTGCTGCTTAGGGAACATGGAGCAAGTGGAGCTGAGGAGGTAAACCCCTATTTGCTGTGAACTCCAAACGTTGTCCACCTGCTTCTCTTGGTCAGTGCCGTTGTAAAATTCCCTTCCCACACAGGTAATGGCCAGGTAGGGAATTATACTTAAAATTTGAGTCAGTGAAAGAGAGATGGGGGCAGCCCATCAGAAGCTGGTTCTCAACCACTCCCTGATTTTCAAACTAGCCACAATTGCATGTTCAGGCAGCCTGGGAGCTGTTTCAGCAGGCACCAGGCTCCCCTAAGAACTGGGAACAGCTCTGGCCACGCTCCCTCCATCCTGCCAGTCCCAGCACGTTCCTGCATTGGGGATGTCGAGGAGGGAGGTTTGTGTCTGCCCAAAAATCCTTTGCTCCCTTCTCACTGCTTGAAGGATATAAAGGGAACATGGAAGCTGTTCTTCAGTCTCTGAAGCTGTTAAAAATATTTCTAATAAAGGTACAAATGAGCTCCAGCGAACACCTCCTTGTTTCTCATGCTAATTTTATATTGTTCCTGAAGCAGAGCCCAATTTTTTCTCTTTGTGAAAGTAAAATCGAAACTCTGCTCCTATTCATTAATCCTATTAAGAAACAAGGTATGCAGATGTTATTTTTTAGTAATTTTAAGGTGTAAGTGTATTAGTAAAAGGTTAAAAAAATGAAAAATAGCTGTAAAGGAATTTGGGTTTTTTTTCTTGAAGTATATGGTTTTCTCACATTATTGCAGACTATATATATATCTTTATTTTTCAGCAAGAGTAAACAGTGATAAGTCCCTGAACCCCTACTATGCCACAAACAAGCGAAGATGATGACTTTCAAAAAGTAAAGAACAAATTGTATCACAAATAATGAGCATAATGACAAAAAGGAAGCATAAACTTCTCCTGCCTAATGGTGGCTTCCAAGGCATCAGACATTTTGTAAACCAGCAAATGGATCCAGACCACGCAGAACTGGGACGGTCCTGCTTTTCCTGGCTCTTAATTTTTCCACTATGAGAGTGCCCAAAACTCTCTGAAATAAAGGATTACTGTCTAGGGGTTCAGAAAGTCATATTTTCACAGAACAGTTCATTCTTACAGGTAGCCCAGCAGGCACACAAGCTGCTCCGTGAAATGTCACGACCTTAAACCTAAAAAAAAGGTTAACATCCCAAGCCCAGGTGTTTGTTTTCAGTAGTGTCTTCAGTGCTGCTGCGGCCCAGAGTTTACATCAGTGGTTTAGCTGCCTCATTTATGAGATTGTAAGCAAGTGGCACCCATTTTGGTTTAGTGTTTAGCAAATTATATTCACCCTTTTGCCACTAAATCACGGTAAAACCACTCAGCTCTTCCCTTCCTTCCCCTTATTCAAATTTACCCAGTCAATCACTTGTGATATGACTGTGAGAAGTGAAGATACGTACAGAACATTCTGGAAGCCCTGCTGGACCGAGGTCACAGCAGGCATTCTGAGTGTAGCAATGAGATTTGAGCACTATGGAAAACTTTCTGGATGAAAAGAGCATGGAATGGTCCCTGTGATTTTCCATCCAGAAAAGATGGATCTAGAAAGAAATGTTGGTCTCCAATAGAGATCTTCTCCGAGATGACCCTGTGGTAGAATGGACCTATCAGGTCTGAGGCAGCTCCTTCAGGCCTGGTCTTCTTCTGGGCTTCTTTTAGTTGCAAAATGTGCTGGGGCAAGAATTAAGAAAATAGAAAAAGGTTCTTTAACTTCACCACATTTAAAAATGTAATAAGTATGTAATTCTACATTAAAAAAAATGTATTTAACTTCCCCGTCTGTGTTTCACATCTTCAAGATATTCTCTGAAGTTGTGAAAAACAATTTTTAAATAAGAGTTCAGATTCTTAAATGATCACAAACTATCAGAAACTTGGCCTTTTCAGAAAAACTCAAAATATGCAGCAAGTCAACAGCACTAGAAAGTTGGTAATTCAAGGCACTCTGCTTTAAGTGTAAATTGTGTCAACAATTTTTGCATTGTTGAAGAGGTATTGAGGAACTGTTTCCTCAAACAATGTTGGGATCATCTACAGGGGTTGCACATCTTTGTACTTCAGGCCTCTCAACCAAGGCAGCCAAAAACTGGGTCAGGGCAATGCTCCAAAATATTAGTGGTGAGCCTCCAAAATTCAAGACACTCAGGGAATGCATGTTGGGGAATAATATGAGAACGCTGGAGGGAAGAAAAAATTAAAGAGAAGGGCGTATTTCAGTGGTCCCCAACTTACTGATATTTCAAAAATTGGTATTGTCAATTTGGAATAAAACAGGCTGTTTGTTTGAAATCCCTGTGACAGCCAAGCCAGTTGCCTCAGATCCTCAGACCCTGATCCCATAGGTTCCTAACTTGCCACAAGGCAATCTGTATGGCTGGCTGCTCCCAATCCATGGCATGGGAAGCTTTTGGATCCCAGCTTTCAAGGAGTCTCCCCACTGGGTTGCACTGGAACCCGGAATATGGGAATGTGGGTTGGCAGGAACTGGCGTGTCTGGGAGCTGCTGAGCAGCCCTGAAGGCTTCCCAAATTTGGGCTCACCGTCATCACTTCTGATAGGATGGAGAAAATTGGGAAGCATATCTCAGCTTGGAAGCTCAGAATTCGGGATTTAGGTCCCACAAAACTTTTATGCCGTTGTTCCTGGGCAGCAGCTGCAAGGAGCTGAGAAGCAGCTGGAGTTGAGAAACGGGAACCAGCCTTGCCAGAGACACCTGGGGACTCTGCAGGTGGCCCTCAGCCTCCTTGCTGCTTGCTCAGCACCATTTTGGGGTGGTTTATCAGAGAACTGGTGCCCTGAGGAGCTCAGGTTTGTATTTATATGTTTTTTAAGACCTGGGCTCATTTTTAGCATGGGGGGTGATGCTTGAGACTAGGTAGTGTGACAGCCCAGTCTACCCAGAGATGGAAAGTTAGAAATTGGAAATGTACCTGGATGCCACCCTGAGTCAGCCCAAACCAGAACCATCTCTACCAAACACCTAGATCTGAATAAACTCCTGTGCTCTGACAAAAATATTCCGTCTGAGAATTTCTGACCGTCTCTGGTGGTAAACATCTCCAGGGTGTCATTTGTGCCTGATACAGGGCAGAAATTATTCGGGTACCTGGTGCCCGGCGTGGAAAGATGAGGGAATGGAATAGTAAATTAAAGGGGCTGAAACAAAAAGCTGCTGATGGACTGAGCGCCACTGGCCAGGCTGTATGCAGGTATCTGTGTGGGAACGCACTTTTCCACAGAGGAAACAGCCGTGGCAGGGGCTGCACCCACCCCACCCTGGCAGTGACCGTCCACCAGCGGGGCTGTACATTAATTTTTGGTGCTTTTCCGGGCCCGCGGAGCGCGAACCCCCCTCGGGGGAGCGGGGCCCCTGCGGGCATGGAGCGGAGTTCCCGGCGGGCCGGCCGCCTCCGCGCCCTCCCTCCCTCCTCCCTCCTCCTCCTCCTCCCATCCCTCCCTCTCTCCCTCCTTCCCTCTCTCCCTCCCTCGGCGGCGCGTTTGGGAGGGAAGGAGGGGGTGGAAGCCGGGCCGGGGCGGCCAGCAGGCAATTTGCATGAGAGACAGACTGGGAATGAGCTGGAGTGGGCGCCTCTCCGCGCACACA
>VYXB01007428.1:1690864-1762145 GCA_013397135.1 Pachyramphus minor | reverse complement strand
CCCCCCCCCGTACCTGGAAGTGTTGTCGTTCGTAGTTTGTTGGGTGTATTTGAAGCGTTTGGTAGGTGTGAAAGAGGTTTTTGTTCCTGCACCCCGTTTTCTTAAGTTGGGGTTTTTTTACTGGCAATGTTTCTATTTATTTTTACTCCTATTTTCTATTTCTGTTGGAATAGAGACACAGCATTGCTGCCTGTCAGGGTAGCACAGACCGACCTTTGCTGGCTGCTGTGGCTCAGCTGTGTGTGCCCCAGCACTGCTCCCTCCTGCAGGGTCTCATACTCGGGAAAACTTTCACTTGAGGACTCTGGCAACTCATAATCACAAGTTGTCATCCTTCTAGGTGAGAAAGATGGACCAGCCTGCTTGAGAAACAGAAAAGCAGGGGATTTTTTTTGTGCTTCTAACAACAAACCAAACCCAGGCTTGGTTCCTGTGCAGATGTGCATTTGCAGATGTTGGGCAGTACTTTGCTGTCAGCAGATGGACATGTACCATGATATGTGCTGAAATCTTAAAACATTCACCAGAGACAACACCAAAGGAACACCCTGTTGTTAAAAGAATTGCACCAGATGCTGATGGGCTGTAACATTATGGTTACCTTTTCTGAAGATTATTGGAGCAAATACTTAAACTGCAGTCAAAACAGAGGTGTCCTTTTTGGCATATGACAAATAACTTGTTTTCCAAAAGTAAAACTAAGCTAAATGGTTTTGTACTTTTTTTTTTTTCTAGTAAGCTGCCCTTTACTCAGATAAATATTATTTTTAATTAGCTCTTAAGAATTGCTTTTTGGTCTCCAATAGAAATGAGCTGCTCCTGGTGTCTGGGGACCGCTCTGAGATCATTGTAAACTGACTCATTTTTAGTGCCCCATTATTTTAAAAAAATCTTGTTTTGAATTTGAAGTGATAGTCCATCAGACAGGTTTGTGGAAAGCATCTCCTTATGTTACCACTATTTATGCTTCAAAGTTTATTATGAAGTGCTTGTAAGCTCTCTTGTGTTCAGGTGTGAGAGGGAGATGCTTTGGAAGTGTGGGAGAGGAGGAGGGTGAAGGGTGGCTGGTTTGCCTGTAGGTGGGACAGACAAGTGTCTGCTGCTCACAGTGCTTAGCAATGAAAAGCCTTCACAGGAGAGGAGCTTCTTGGCTGGTTTGGGAAGTTCCTGCCCTGCAGCATTAACCATCAGCTGCACAAACAGCACACCTAGGAGGGTGTGTGTGCTCCTCAGGAGGAGGTGAAGAACTTCATGGTGTTTCTGTGTGTGAAGGGTAGAAGTTACCAGTTGTCAGAAGGTACCCGTGAGCATTTCCAGGGCTGGTGTGTGTCACTGACAGGGGTATATTACAACAGCATTTTAATTAGGCTTTAATAGTATAAAACCTCATTTGTTGGGTGCTTCCCAAATGCCCTGTGCTGTGACTGATCGTAGGTGAACGTGTTCCTGTGTTCTGGGGAAGGTGAGCTGTGCTCACACACTGCAGAGGGAATAATGGAGGATTATTCCCAACCCAGCTTTCACTACTCCATAATAACAGTAAACACTGAAAGCAAATGTGAAAGTACAGCAGCATTCCTGGAATACAGAAACATATCAGAATCTTATCAGTAGTCAGAAGTCATACAGTCCAAATGTATGTTTTATAGCTTGTTATTAAGATGGCAGCTGATTTGATTGATGCAAAGAAAGCAATTGAAACAAATGGTTTTGTGCAGCAAAGGCAGTGCTCCTGGGTTAATGGGTTTATTTCGACGTGGCTGCAAATCAGATTTAGCAGCTTTGTAGGGAACTTCTTGGGGTGTGTTTTGTGTGGTTTTGTTTTCAGAAAGGGAAAGTTGTCTTTGCTCCACTACTTGAAGTTGGTTTAGGAGACAAAATACGTTGGGAATGAGCAGGCCAGTGGCAGATCTGAGGAGGACCAGTGTGTGTGGCAGGAGAGGCAGAGACCAGGTACAGGGCTGCAGCTGCTCCGTGTGTCACAGGTGCCACTGGAGCTGCTTTATCTGCAGGGGCAAAAATGAGGGATTTTTTAAAATCATTAGTTCAGCTGAGGTTTTGTATTAATGATGCTGCATTTACTGGGATTGTGTTTTCTAAGGTGCATGTAGCATGTTTAAAAAGCCAGCAGCTGACTGTGCTGGCCTGCATCTGAACAAGCAGCACAGGAGTTTTTCATTATAGTAAGTCAAGATGTGCTCTGCCTGGATTTATATCTATATAGGTATATAGGGTATGGTTTCTATGAGCATAATTGTAACAGGATAATTGTTAATGAGGAAGTAGTCCTGCTTATACAAATAGATCTGTTGATAGAAGTGTGTTCTTACTAGTGTAAGAGATGGGGATGAGAATGACAGGTGCTGCTCTGAGTCCATATATGCACTGAAAGGAAAAGAACTCTTGTTCATGTTAATTTAGTTTTCTTTAAAAGAAATCCTATACCTTCCATGTATGTGGAAGGTGTGTTTTGCTCTAGCTGACATGTTTGGGAAGAGTGCCCTGGTTTTCCTAGGCAGGATGGCCAAATTGCCCTGTTCCTTTTGAGCTTTCAGGAAGAACTTTGATCTGGATTAAAAATCAAATACACATTCTAGATTTGAATAAAGACATTTTTCGAGAGGGTGTAGCTCTTATTTATCTACCTGAGGGCCATGTGCCTCAAGGCAAGAGCTGCATTGTTCAGAGCTTCGCTGCAGCTCTCAAAAGGCAAACAGGAGGCTTGAATTTAGTGTCTGTGATCTCACAGTAGTGCTCTTGAATGTGTGTGGCAGTTGATGGTTTTGAGTAAGAATGGAGTAAATAACACTTTTTTCTGCAGTAAGTCACTTTCAGTGACCATTTGCCACCCATTATATCCATAGGTTTGGGGTCTTTTTAAGGTGGCATTAAAGATTATTTTGATGAAAACTGACAGTGACTGTTGGCCTATGCCTGTGTAGTTGACTCTGGGAACACCCCACACCTGCAGGTGTATCCAGATCCTGTTGCCAAATGTTTCATTTAGTATCTACTTTTGGAGTAGTGTCTGAAACAGTTTACAAGAACTAGAAACTAAGCAGCTGTGTGAGCAGCTGAAGAAACACTCAGCCCATCCAACCCCTCAGGTGGAGGAAAGGGTTCTCTGGCTTCAGTTTGCTGTCTCTTCCCTGCCCCAGCTCCTCTGCTCTGTCCCAGCCCCCAGCTGTGCTCCCTTTCACCCCGTATCACCTCTGCTGTGCACTGATCTCTGCTGTGACTCGCGTGGTTTGTGCTCGTGCTGCAGCTGGGCCAAGGGAGCTGTTGGTGATGCAGATTCATAGCAGCAACAGTGAGGGGACAAAATGGCTCTTGGAAGCTAAGTGGGCAAGATAATGGTCTTAAAATGTTTTGGTTTTTTTTTCTTCCTAACTGGTCCAACTCAAGTTTGTGATGTTCTGTTCTGTTTTGTTTCCCCATTGCTGCTGCTGCTGCTGCTCTGAAGGCCTTGCCTGTGGAAGGTTCCTGAGTCAGCTGGAGGACAGCAGTAGCTGAGGTGGATTAACGCTGGAATGTAGGCAGGGGCTGGAGCACTTGGGAGCTATGCTTAGACAGAAAGGGAAAGAGGTAAGAAATGTGAAGTGCTACGACTGATTTTAAGCTGTTCTTTACAGACTTTACCCAATCTCGTAATGCCAGCATTTGTGCATCGTGTGTGTGAAGTGTAAGGCAGAGGAAAAACAATCAGCACCAACCTCCTTCCCTGACTATTTTTACACTTTAAATACTCACTGCAGCCAGTTGGCGAGATCCCTTCAATAGCTGGTGTATCTGCTGTCTGAGAAAGCAGGGATTGGCAGGGCTTTGGATGAGCCTGTGACAGTATTTGTGTGCTCCATTGTGTCGCTGGGCTGCTCTGCCCCTCCACACAGGCCCTGCATTTGCTGGGCAGGACACTGTGAGGCTGCACTTCCCTCCTGTAAATACCTGTGTGTGTGTCTGTGCTGCCACCAGCCCTGTTCCTGCTGCCCTGGGGCTTGGCCCAGGCCCAGCACTTGTGTGTGGTGAGTGAAGGAGCTGCTCTGCCCCAGACCGCTCCTTTTCGGCTGGATGAGGTTTTGCTCTGGCTGCTGACACAGTGGTGATGTCAGGAAACACGACACATGAGGCTGGGGACCCTTTTCCCTTGCAGTCTGATCTGGCTGCAGTTTCACAGTCAGTGTAATCCAATCATAAATTACGTGTATATTGATTATTTGCTTTGTTCCTGCACATTTTACAGCGACTTCTGTGCTGCTTTGTTTAATTAGACAAATGTTTTTGCGAGCTTTGCATTGAAAATTTTAAGATGATTCTTGATTTAATTTAAATGGTAACAGCTCATTTATTAACCATTCTTCTATTTCCAAAATAATTTTTATTCTGGGGTTGTTCCTGCTTAGCTACAATCTAGCTGAGGATTATTTTGGAATTGCAGAGCATATTCATGCAGCCTTTTTTCCTGATCAATGAAGTGTGGATATCATGGTGTAAGCAAATAATATCCTTTGTGCTTCAATGATCTCCAGTCTTGATTCCAAATTTCAGCAAGATGTGCAGGCTTTGCTGCATTTCTCACCCAAATCTTTTAGAAATAGCCCTAAACAAGCCAGGCTCTCTTACTGAGTATGTGTGTTGCATCTTGATTTCACTGCCCATGGGTGTATGTATATAAACCTTTATCTTTGGAGGTCTTGAACAGGCACAAAAGATATTCTTTAAGATGGCAGCAGTTGTGCAAGCCTAATTCTTGAGCTGCAAGTGCCTCTAACTCAAGATTTCCTATGCCCTGGAGAATGGACACAATTTCAAACTGCTTTTTAGAGCACAGTAGATTGCCAGTGTTGATGTGGGCTTTGTCATATGTGTTCAAAAGATCCTTCAGAAAACACTCAGATTTAGCAAGAGCACATCCTTTAACACACCTTTCAACTCTGCCTACGGCACCCAAATCAGAAAACCCCAGAGGAGCTCCCAGCAGAGTGTGGGCAAGCAGGTTGTTCATCAGGAGCAGAAATGAGGAGTTGTGGTTCCCAGAGCAATCGAAATCTGACCATTTTGGATTTCACTCTGGGGCACAGAGGTGCCACAGTGCCCAGAACTCCTGCTGAACAGAAGTTGATGAGGAAACAGTTAATTCCCGCTCAGTTTTGCAGTGAGTGTCCACACCCACCAGATGGAGCTTGGGGCTCCAGTGGAAAATTCCAGAAATTGAGCAAGAATGAGAAGTGTGTGAATGACTTAGGAGATCCCTGTGTGCTGGACTGCAGAAGGTGGGCTTTTAACCTTTAAATAAAGAATGAATGGAGACAGGCACATCAACCTTACTGATTCCTTTCACTCCAGCTCTCTTCCATGAGGTTTTTCCTGTGATGGCAAGTTGGGAGTTCTTAGTGCAAGAGCTGAAGGGAGACAGCAAGCCCCAAAAAAGAGATTTAAACCAGAGTTTCATAAACCTTTGCTGCAAATTGCCTATAGCCATTGAAACAGCACAATAAAGATTTAGCCTCAGAATCTCCTCCAGAGGATAAGGTGGGAGTGTTTTAGTACCACATTTTAGATGGACTCATCTCCTCTCCTGAAGCCATGTTTACATGGGATGTCAGGAGAAGGGGTGAAACAATCCCTTTGGTTTGCCACACAACTTGAAATTTTTTTTGGATGTAGCTGATTTAATCTCTGAAGTGTTTTTTAAATTTTTCTTTTTGACAAAGGGTCTTTAAGAAATAAAGAATGTATTTGGCTGTGAGGGGGAGCTGGTGTCACGTGCACAGTGCTGCATGAGTTTGGCAGTGCTTTGACCAGGTAGCAACTTGCAGTTGTTGATTGCCTTCAGTTCCAAGAGTCTTAGTTTTAAAACAATATCAGAGTTTTCCCCAGGGTTTGATTTGTTCTTTTTTTTTCCATATCTTTTCATTCAGTCCTGTTTTGGATGTAGATGTGGGTTAAAGGGCCTTGGATATAGGAACAAACTGAAGGGCTGGGACTCGTTTGCTTAAGGTTGAACTGAAGGGCTGTGTCTGACCTGGAGCTGTGCACCCCAAATTCCCCACTGGAGCTGGGGTGTGTTGGAAGCTGTGGGACCATCCTGTTCCCTGGGCAGGACCTTCCAGCTGCAGTGGCTGAGAGGAGGTGCTCTCAGTTTAAAATGCTGCTGTTACAAAACACTCTCCCTCCAGGATTATAGTGGATTGGAAAAACGAGCCCTGAGTTGTCTGGCATTTCAGATGTGCTGTTAAACTGCAAATCTCATTACCTTCACAGGAGTGTGGGTGCACAGCCCTCAGAAAACTAGGCCAGAAATGCTTAAATAATGTGGAAAGGGAAGAGTCCAAGGGAAGAAAGTGAAAATGCTCAAAGTCAGGCAGCAATAGATGTGTCAGGAGCTGACTCTTCAGTCACTCAGTGCAGGGAGGAGAGAGATTTCATTGCAGCTCTCACCTTTTCAAGGGAGTTTTTAGTAGCTTCAGTTCTTCCAACTTCTCTGTTCTCCCTGGTATTTCTACTCCTTGTGGTTTTGATTTGCTCACTCTTCCTTGAGACACCTTTCTGCTTCCTGGCTCTCATTCTTCCTTGCTCAGCTGTCCTGGAACTGTCAGGTCCCAGAGTCCCAGGGACAGGCCATCCTTGTCCTCATGTGAATATAGAGTGCTGCACACCATCATTCCACACAGCACCATTTAACCTGCATACACAGGGAGGCAGCTTTTCTGTTGCTGTGGGAACCACAGGTTCATTTTCTTGCACATTTTTCTTGTATTTTAAGAGATTTCACTCAATGCTGCACTACCAGCCTTCTTTGCAAATCTGTTTCATGGCTGCTTTTTAAAGCACGTTATTAAATGTAGTTAGCTGGGCAAATTGTTAAAAGTTATGTTATTTTAAAAGCAGTTGGAATAGGGAGATAAAAAGCACAGTATCAAGAAACCAAGTCTTGTTTCATCTCGCCCAGGATCTTAAAGATGCAGCCAGCTCTGACGTTTGCTCCTGTGTTGGGCTGTTAGATAAAATCCTGGCAAAATAAGGGCTAATATAAAAGAAATTTGGATTATATAGACTCAGAAATACCAGATGCTTGGGGATCCTTGTCAGCAACACAGTGCAGGGAAATGATACTCAGTCTGTGGAGACGCAGCATGGGATGAAGTGCTTCCCTGAGCTCAGCACCATCAGCCTGATAAACTAATTGTCACTGATCTGCTCTCAAGGCTGATGGGTCCTCACCCACAAGTGTGCTTTCTGCAGGGAGGATTCCATGGGAGAGAGGTAATTTGGGCTTGCTAGAGGCACACAGGCACAAAGTTACCTTCTAGTTAGAAAATACTTCAGCATGAAACAATAACCCATCATCCATCCTTACCTATCTGAAGGTATGGCTGCTGCTCTTGTTAAAGCAGATGCAGTATTCAATTTTGCCTCAGTGTGAAGTGTGAAGTATTTTAAGAATTTTGTCTTTTTTAATTTCTTAAAACATTTTAGTGTCTAGTGTTGGAACTGTACTTGCCAAAGAAAGCAATCTGTACTTTAAGCTGTGGATGTTCTGAATAATCAAGAGATTAAAATCTAACAATTTATTTTGCCTTATTTCTTGGCAGAGTAATTCAAAATGACTCAACAAGTTTTGCTTTTATGAACTTCAGATACGTCTGTTCCAGATTTTGTGGTGCTGCTGTTGTGTCTTGTGTTTCCAGTCTGTTCAAAACTGAATTTCTGTCCATGGCTAGTGGGAGTTGAAGAGGCATCAGTCTTCCAGCAGAAGTGTGATCATTGACATGCCATTCCCCAGAACTTCCCATCCTCCCCCAGCAATGTAATGACTTCTAATCTGAATTAAATTCCTTCCCAAAGGAATGTGTGTCCCCAGGGCGGTGGCTGCTCCCATAGTCTGGTCATTGAAGGTGGGGCCTGTTTGTGTGGACCCCTGCAGGGAGACTGAGCTGCCCAAGGCTGTGCTGCTGCTGTGGGTGTTGCAGTGTCCCTCAGCCCTGCAGGGTGCAGCTGTGGGTGGTGCTGAGAGCTCAGGGCAGTGCAAACAGCTCTGAGCCCCCTCAGCCAGAGGGTTGGCTGGAGTGTGAGTAGGAGCATTCCTGCTCTGTTCTCTGCTGGACACTGCATCGTTCCTCCGGCAGCACCACCCGGCACAATCTGCTGTTAAAGCCACCACCTGGCTGCAGCCCTGGGACCTGCACTCACAGCAGCCCAGGCACAGCACTGTGGTTTGTACAGAGCACTGATGGTTCATTATCACATCTCTTACCTTTGCTTTACCCCTTTGTTTTGTACAGCAGGGTATGATCCTCCTCCTGTGCCCGGGCTGGGGCCTCCCCCAGTAGGTGCAACATCCCCCTGAGCGGGCGGCCTGCAAGAGACTTGGGTTTGGAGGCTTTTGCATGAAACTTGTCCAATGAGTCTGAGACGCCCAAGCACCATTAATTTTGGAGGTAAATGCCTCATCATGTGTACTGAATAGATGGGGAGGAGTTAAGATTTTCATTTGACAAAGTGTGGGCAAAAAATAGTAGAAAGGATAGTTTTGACTGTTTGCTCCTGAGGTTTGGATGTTTTGAACTTAAAGGAACACCAACTTGAACTCCAGAGAAATTGAGAGGTGGGGGCTTTGGGCTCAGTCAGTCTCACAGCTTTACTGCAGGTTAATTAGTTTCCTGGGTTAAAATTTTCTTCCCTCTGTTGGTTTAAAACCATCAGAAATAAAAGTGAAAGCTGATTCTGACTGCAAGGGAAATGACCAGCCTGCCTGAAGTAATGCCAGGCTGCACTGGGGGAAAACCTCTGAATTGGGGTAGGGAAGTTCAAAGATACTTAATTCAAGTTGGATGTCCCTTTATTCCTTGGAATCTGACATTACATATTTGACTCTCAATTCAAATGTTTAATTTTGGAAATTCAACTGAAATGCTCTTTATTAAGATATTTTCTATCATTTGTCTATAACTTGGTCTGTCAAAGTGTATAAAGGGAGGGGAGGGAAGAATACTGTGAAAAGTTAAAGCCAATGGGGAAAAAAAACGCCAACAAAACAAACAAATGAAAGAAAATATAACAATTAGTCCCAGAAGGTTTTTTTTTTAAAATGACAAATTTAAATGTTGGTACTTGCCTTGGGTGGGGGAGGGGGAAGAATAATTTGCATGACGTGTGTTTTACTTCCAATTTAATTCATGCTGTTATTGGAATTGAACCAGGTTACTGATCAAATTGTAAAGATAATGTATGTTTAAAAGTGAATGAGTTAAGTTTGCTCGAGTAAACACCAGTAATGTCCTGGCACCCAGCCCACAGAGAAGTGAAACCCTGGTGAAGGTTTGCAGGGCCTGGGTTGCACTGAGGATGTTGATCCTGGGTTCTCGTTGCTTTCTGGTTTTAATGCCAACTGTTATTGCCAAATATTTAATACCTAAACCAAGGCTGTCTGGTAGAGAGCTACCTACACCTTTTAATGAAGTAATTTGGAGTATAATCTGAATTTTCTGTACTAATGTGTTGCCAAACTGCATGCATTTTTTTGATTATGGTGTTTGTCTCTGCTGCAGCCCTTCCCTTTTAGTATTATGGATATTAAGAAATTTGGGGTTGAATTATTGGAATGAAAACCATGGGATCATGATACAGAGCTAACAAAGGACCAGAGGAGAGGGTTTAAGTGTGTGGGGTGGGGTATTATGTAGGGGAAAGGAACAGCTTTTAGAATAAGGGTTTGAAACATTGCTTTTTCTGTAGGAAAAAGATGGAGTATTGCATGCTGGGAACAAGTGCTTTCCATAAGGTAGCTAAATTTTAAAAGTACATTTGTTTCATTTTGTTTTAGGCTTTGTTTAAGTATTCTAATCTAGTAATTTTGTCCTTTTCTGCAGTTTTCATTTTGATTAGACCTCTGCAAATCTCTCTTCTAAACAAAAGTTAAACAAAAAAGCCCAACCAAAACAAACCCAAAAAACTCTCAAACCTGGGCCACAATTGTAGTTTGTCATTGCTGAAACATTGCTCAGTGTGTACAGAAAGGAATTTAAAGGTTATTAGTAATGGTATAACTTCTTCCTGGGGTTTGTTTTGTTCTCCATGATTTCAAAATTGCAGGTATTAACATTGTTACATTTGAAGATATGAATGTGTTGGGTGAATACAGAGAATGACCAAAAGTAAAACCTTTTGTTAAGTGTAATCACCATTGACACCTCTTTAAAAACAAGAAACTCAAACCTCAAAACCCCAAACCCAAGAAGCTCCACTCCTGGGGAATGCTGTCAGCAGAAACTCCAAGTAAATAGTCTCATTTTTTTCCCTTTGTTCTTGTGAATAGCAAGACATAACATACTTGGAGGAAGTCTGAGTAGATGAGTCAGGACTTATTTCATTAACTGCAGTTAAATGTTTTGGCCAGGTTTCCCCAGGAAACAAAGCTTACACAATTTTTCAGATTGTGGCTTGTCTCCTAATCCCTCCTCCCAGCCAGGAGAAGAGGGAGCCATTTTCGACCAAACTGGGTGGAGATGGGGTCTGAAAAGATCAATGAGCACCTTGAAGTTTGGTTCAGTGCAGCTTTCCACTAAGGGAGGAAACAGGTTTGAACATTCCCAGGTTTCCTTCCCAGCTCTCTGAGCAGCCTGTTCCTTCAGTTGGGTGCAGCAATGCTGAGGGGCTGCTAAAAGCTCTGTGGGGGTCGTGAGGAGAGCACAGAAGTCTCAGTGCTCAGGCCTGGGGCTCCAGGGGGTTCCAGGGGGTCCCTTCCCGGTGCTGCAGAGGGGCCGGCGAGGTGGTGCCTGGAGCTGCAGTGCCCATCCCCATCCAACACGGAGCGAGCCCAGGGCTGTGCAGGGGAGAGAACAAGCAGTGCATTGTCCTGGCTTAGCATTTGAAGTCTTGACTCCAAAGGAGTGTTGGTGCCTGGCTGGGTGCATGTATAGTGTGTCATTCCATGGATACGATATTATTGCAGGTACAGCAGCAGCTCATGATGCCCCGTAAAGCTTTTCTTTCCCAGAAAGAAAAGCAGGCTCGTGCCAGGGAAAGGGATATGTTAAAAAAGAGGAGGAGGCGACAAGACTATCTCAAAAGAAGCGTGGAACCACAGAAAAATACTGAAACAATAAAATGGCACAGGGATGATGAGAAGAGGAGAGAAAATGAGCAAGTTAAGGACAAAGATATCAAGAAGCGGTGGAGACAGGATGAGAGAGAACGACGAAAGAATGTGGACGCTATGAATTGGCACAGGGAAGAGGAGAAGAGGGAAAATGAGCGAGGTAAGGACCAAGAAGGCCAAGAACCAGCAAAGAAAGGAGGAGGATGAGGGGGAAGGAGCACCGAAAGGATGGACCTTTGAGGCAGCAGAGGATGATGGGGAGAGGGGAAAAGAGAGAGTAAGAGAAGTTCTGGTTTATAAGCATGTGCAGAAATGTTGCTTTAATGAACTAGAGTTCTTAAATTGCTGATGATTGTAATAAGATTGATGTGAGTGGAGATGTAAACTAACAGTCACAGTGGGACAGAAGAGGCTGGGTTTACACACTGCTTATTCAATTGTCTGTTTGCACACATGCTCACACCTAATGCTTTGTTCAGCAGTGCCATTGGAAATGCTGGGTGTCAGATCACCCAAAACTTCAGGTTTTATCAGTCTTCATAATAGGAGTAAATGAGAGCATTAAGAAAGGGAGGGTCAACCTTACGTGCTCATAAGGGAAGGTAAAACTGATGCTTTATTTTATTCTTTTTAATAAGGTCCCTAGGAGAGTTGTAATTGCATGGACAGATCTATTCTGAGGTCAGTTATTTAGCATAAGTTGTATGGAAGTATGAATTTCATGGAATGCCTTTAAGAAGCAGCAGCTCAAGAGGTGAAAAGAAGAAATTTGAAGACATTAGGAAGACATTCCTCCCTGTGAGGGTGGGGAGGCCCTGGCACAGGTTGCCCAGAGAAGCTGTGGCTGCCCCATCCCTGGAAGTGCCCAAGGCCAGGTTGGACAGGGCTTGGAGCAACCTGGTCTAGTGGAAGGTGTCCCTGCCCATGGCAGGGGGTGGCACTGGATGCTCTTTAAGGTCCCTTCCAACCCAAACTGTTCTGTGAAGATTCTATGAAAAAATAAGCTTAGTGTATAAGGGGTAGGTTGAGGGGTAGATGTTGCTGATTATGAGTAACTTTATGTATTTCCTTGTGAGGGAAAATGCTCTCAAAATGAGTTTCCAGCTTTCTACCTCTACGTTCCTGTGAGGTTTTGATTGTAGGCCTGGGGGTCATCAGCTGGTAAAAAGAAACTGAACGTCAAGGAAATTGCTAAATGTGTGTAAAAAAAATATTTGCACTTCCTTTTTCATTTTTCATTCATAGTTTTCACTCAGTACTCACTAGGAAATGTTTTCATAGTTCTCCTTTTCTTGATTGACTGCTTCTTCTAACTGCTCTGTTCTGGGAACTCAGATCAACTTAGAACTGTGTTCATGACACTTTTGAAGGAAATAAATGAAATAGCTGGATAAGAACTTCCTAGTTATTCCTCTAGTATCATTGGAGTCTAGAATTCCACTGGCTTGGTTGTGCCAGTGATGAACATGCACTTGGGAAGAGCCAGTGGCCACTGAAGAGCTTTAGGATCCCTTTCCTCATACAGGTCTGGGATGCCTGAACAGGGTAAAATGCACAGGGGGCTGGGAGGGTTGTGTCCAGCTTTTGGGGGATTCCATACCTGGTTTTTAGCTGCCATTTCCCAGCAGGGCTCTCTCCAGACCTGACTGGGTGCAGACTCTCCCTCAGAGAATGTTCAGGTCACCCATGTTCTGTGCTTGCTCGTCATGGGAGGTGTCCTGTGTGGGCAGGAAATTGTGTCATTTCCAGTTAAGCACAAAGAGAAGGAAACCTAGAGTAGGTTTTCTAGAAAACCTAGACTGGTGCTGCCATGGTGCCTTTACACAGCAAGATCTTCCCCCAGCTTAGTTCTTTAGCCTTTATTTCTTGCTGAAAACAGTGTTTTACTGTGCAGACCCTGACATTAGAAATACACTGTGCTCACTGCTCGTGCTGGACCAAAGCTGAAACATAAACCCAGCCTAGTGAGCACCCTCAATAGTGTCCAAAAGTGCAAATAACACAGAGGGGGAGATTGTGAATACTGGCTGAAGATTTCAGTTGAGGGAAAAAGGCTGTCTTGGTCTGCCACTGGTGCACCTTTCCCAGGATCTCAGTGGCGTTGTGGTCTGTGGGTGCTGTGAAGCTGCACGTGGGAGGATCAATCCTTTATCAGCCCCACACCTGATACCTGAGGGCATCAAAGGCAGCAGGTGCACAGCAGCCCCTCTGCTGAGGGCCAAGATACAAAAGACCCCCTGGAGAATTAAGATTTTAGTTACACTAAAATAGAAAGATCTTTTGGGATCTAAAGAGAGGTGGGAGCTTTCTCTTTTTTTATCCCCTCTGATAATTTGATGAATGTGGGTTTCTGGTGGTTTTCCCCCTGGCTGTGAGTGCAGCCCTTCCTGTGAGGAGGGAGTGCAGTGCTGGGTGTGAGATCAGGACACCCCTTCTAAGGCAGGGCTGTTTGCCCTGACACAGAAATGTAGCATGACATTCACTGTTATTGCACAGTAATTTTTTTAATTCATCTTTTGACTCAGTTCTTAGATGGTTCCAGTCCCTTGGTAACTGGTAGGTGTCAGGGCTGAACTGCATGGCCAGTTGAAGCTGGTACAGTGAGGGTAGTTCATTGAATGCTAAAACTGGTTTAAAAATCAGAAATATAACAGGAGGATGTGTCAGACATTCTGGATGTTTTTAGAATAGTGACTGCAATTGTTTCCATCTGGAATTTGAAGTGCTAGTAAGAGTCAAGTGGTGAAGAGGTAATTTGGAGTTGGAAGTCACTGGAAGTCTGTCTAAATGTTTAAAAAAAAAAAAAATCAGTGAAGAGTTTGGGGTTTGTTAAAAATGCTCTGTGGCTATACAGTGGCTAATCTGGGGCTAGACCTTGTTTCCTTTTGGTGTTCTTTGTCATGCCATAGAAATGAGAAGTCTTGGTTTCCTGTTCTTGTGATATTTGCACTGTTAAGTTCCTAAAACCAAGCAGCAATGGTGGGTTTTTTCTTGACTGTTCACACCAGTGCTCCTGACATGGTGTTACACCATTTCCCCCCTACTTTGCCCACCTTGGCTGAGGAAAAGCCTTTTGCTGTGGGGCAGGAGGGACCTCAGGCAAAGGATCCCTCGTTTCCAGAACAGGGTTAGTGCCTGGATGGTGCTTGGAGATGCTGCTCAGTCCCAGCAGGTTTCATGTCCACACCCAAGGAGGTGCCAGCAGAGGGTTGTGTACAGTGCAGTCACAGTTGGAGTTACTGCTCTAAATACAAATGAATGGAGATGCTAAAAGCTGTTTTTGTAGTCACAGACCACAATAATATCTGGCTCTCCACTCACTGTTATTAAATAGTAATTTCCTAAATCAGATGAACTGTATTTGCTTGAGGATGAGGTTTTTTGTTAGATCAGGTGAGTTGGATTCAGCCATCAAGCAGAACTTGGTTGATTTTAAAAGCTGATCTGTAAAAGTTCAAGTTTCAGATGTGAAGATCTAATTCTCTGCTCTGTTACAATGCTGGGGAAAGGAAGGTCCTGGAGTTTCTTGTCTTGTTAAGACTTGACTGAGGCAAGCAAAGGGCAGAGGAAAGGGGATTGTGCAGAGACCACAGATCTTGTTATCAGACAGTTCTAAGTAATTTGCTTTTTCTTTGAGGTTCTGTATATCATTATATATTTGGCATGTTTAGATACAGTAATTAAGATAAAGCATTTGGTTCCTTTGGTGAAGAAGTTTAGTGGCATTTTATACTGAAATCAGCTGTTTGATAACAACCTTTATTTGAGACTTGTGGCTGACTCAGGTTTACAAGTGAACACTGCCCAAAGCCAAGCTCTACACTGACTCTGGAGAGAATAGAAATGGTTTCTTTGCAGGCAAAAGGAGTTTGTTCTTGAAGTGGGGACTTGAATTTTGGAGAAAGCAGCAGGGCTTGCCAGGAGCTTTCCCATGACTGGTTCATGCACTGCTGTTTCTGCAGTTCATATTAATCACTTGGGTTTTTCTGGAATAAAATTTCTAGGACATTATCTCCTTGGATTTGAAATTCACGTGAAAATATTAATTCAAATCCTGAACACACTTGACTGTGCTGCTACACAGAATTTTTAAAAAAATCCTGGAGCCTGCAGGTGGTGCCTGGAGGGGTTGCTGAGCCAGTGCAGTCCAGAGAGAGCCACGTTATCCCACTGCCTTCAGAGAGCAGGGGCTGCTGGAGCCACGAGTCATTTCTTGGCTACATTAATATTTTTCACTCTGGCTCTATGACCTGCAGCAGCAAGAACTTATAAAAAATGGCTGTTCTTGAGTTAAAAAAAATCATGCTCTGCTTTGAAAGCAGACTTGTGTGACTTGATTGTAGCTCAGAGTTGAGAGCCACAGCTCCAGTTCTGGTGAGGGAAGAGTTGGAATAGACTCTTAAGGAAGCATACTTCCTTTCTAATATTCCTTCTCATGTCTTTAAGGATAAAACCACTCTGTGCACTATGTGCTATTTTTTGTGTTCTGTTAATGAAGTTCTAGTATCACACAAGTCAGATCTGGTTGGAGTCTTTTTAAACTAATTTGTTACTAGTGTTTCACAGAACTGGCATTGGTGACCCTCAGCCCTGTTGTTAAATTTTTTTCAATTATTCTTCCTGTCTTTAAAATGGACCTGGCTCACTTTAGGCTGTATTAGACATTGTTTTTACAATTGAAGCAAAATTATTTTTACTCAAGGAGATTTTTGTTCTACTTGTTGAAGTAACTAAACTAATTGTAAAATTGCCCTGAAACACATAAATGTGCTCTTTGTGGTCATAATTTTTTTAGTACAGCAATTTCTCAGTACAAATTCCTGTTTGCAAGGTAGATATCCATTACTGGTTTCAAATTTTCCACCATTTATGTGCTTTTACTTTGACATAAATGGTATTATTTTTATTTTACTTGATCCAAAGGCATGTTAAGCAATAGCACAAATAACAGGATGCAGCCTGTGCCCAGAGGTGCTCACACAGTAACTGATACCCCGTGTGGGCAAGGCCAGGGAGAAAAGAGGGCAGGACTTGTAACTCTGGAGTAACTTACTCAGAGCCTCACACACAGAACAGAGTCAGAAAATCTTACCTATGTTGAAATTGGCTTTTAAACTTCTCTACCATGTGTGCATTTAGAAATAGCTCTTAATACAAGTTAGAGGCAGTGGCCATGTGGATAAATCAGAATTTGGTTAGGAAATCTGATAAAGAACCATAACCTGGAATTCAGGGTTCAGTAACTGATTTGCCTGAGTCAGTTTTCACAATAACAAGAAGTCAGAAACTCCGATCAGACCTTATTTCCCAGGCCTTCATGAGGATTTAAAACAGTTCCCTGGGCCAGAGTGAGCAGGCTCTGCAAGGCCAGCATGAATCACCCTCACTGTTTGAACAGTCAGGGTCCCTCCTGCACAGAGGGAGTGTCTGAGGCCCAGACAGTGTTAGAACTGCAGGTGAAATCCTGATTATAGTGGAGGAGGGATGGGAGTGGGGAGAGCAGAGGAAAAGAGCAGCTCCTGTTGTGTAGCTGACAGTGGCAGGTGCACACAGAGGTTTAATCCCTTGTACTTCCCCAGTGGTTGCTCTCTGAAGGTCTCTAACCAAGCTCTCAGGGCCCTCTTCATTGAAGGATCTTTGCTAAGCAGCTTCAGCCAGTTAAAGCTCTAAGTGCAGTAAAGGAGGGAAGCAGCATTAATCTCTCACCCCACCTGAGTGCAAGGGGCATCTTTCTCACCAAAGAGACACTGGTACATGGTTATAAGGCTGACACAACCCTTGAAGCTCAACTTGCCAGTTCTCAAATCAGTTAGAACACATATGCACAGGGGAGGAACTCAGTCCTGAAGTACTCCAGTGTAGGGGTTTGTAAAGAAAGAAACTCTAAAGAAATAAGTTATTTCCAGATGCACTGAAAATCCTGCAATAGTTGTTCCACCAGTTTGTTGCCTTGTTAAAGTGCCCTCTCCAGCCTTATGGGCAGCCTTAGCCAAGAACAATCAGACAGAATGTATAGTTTGTTAGTTAAAGGTACAGCTCTGATACGAGTTCTGTGGGGAAAAGAGACAGACAATTACTAATAATTAAAAGTGCAACACCATCAGACAAACCACATTTGATTTAAACCTTTTCTCTTACTCTCTTTTTCAATAGAAACTATGTTCCAACTTCCTGTCAACAACCTTGGCAGTTTAAGAAAGGCCCGGAAAACTGTGAAAAAAATCCTTAGTGACATTGGTTTGGAATACTGTAAAGAACATATAGAAGTAAGTATGGCACCTCCCGAGAGTTACAGCTGAAATTCTCCACAGTTAGGGGCACTGTGAGAGATCTGGGGTATGACATTATTTTTAGACCTGTTTAAGTTCTACACAAAGTAGGAGTTCATTAAAAACTTCAGGTTAAATGTAGCTGTAAACACTTATTGGAAGGTTTAGTGGAGCCAAGACACACCTGAGGCTCTGTGTGCCTGATTTGGTGACACTGAGTTCTCTTTGGTTAGGGTGGATTGTTAAGTGGCACCTGGTGCTGAACACCCAGGAATGCTGCAGGAACTGGGAGCGCTGCGGAATGTTTTTGGGGGCAGAGGATGGGTCTGTCCATACTACAGCAAGTCAGAAGTTAAAGAACCACTTTGTGCCTGTGTCAGTTCATATAAGGAAAGGGTGTTTGTGCTGTGTGGACAAATTCCATCAGTGCTGTCCCAAAGTGCAGCTTTGCCTGGTAGTTCCCCAGGACCCCTTGCAGCTCTCAGCACGTGACCCATTGCTTTGGCTGTTCTGTCTGTGTCCTGTGAGGAGCACTGAAGTGAGATGTGTAAGGGGAAGAGATGCCAGTCCTTCCTGCTTGGAGAATTTGCTGGGCCAGTGTCACGTTTAAGGGGAGAATTCTGAAGTGGGACAATGTTCATTCCAGTGGAAACGTTACTTTTGAGTCCTTTTGTGCTGCTGACTTTCATGCCAAAGGAGAAATGACAAAGTATTTCATAAGATTACTTTTTTAGTAAGAACTGGGTGTCTTGGACATCACACATGTCCAACTTCTAAAAATTTTATCTGAATTCCTGTGTGAAATTTAAATCCAAACAAAACCAATCAAACAAAACAAACACCACACCAGTATCCCCCAAAAAGCAACCAACCAACCAAAAATCCCCAAACATCAGAGCCTGGGAATACTTTTCTCTAGGATTGCTTTTGAAATGAGATGAGTATGTAACTACAGTCTTGGGTTAATCAGGAGATGAGTACTGAAAATGGTTCTTCGGGTGGTTTATGATGCAGTGAATATTCACAGCTCTGCACCTCTGAGGAGGTGTGACACCCCCACTGCCTTGGGTTGTGTCCTTTGCCAGCAGCCCCTGGGGAGAATCCAGGGAATGCTCAGGGATTGCTTATGGTTTTTGCTCCCGGTCTTTGGTTCTGACTCTGTCCTCTGTTCTCATCTTCCCCTTCTCCAGGATTTTAAGCAGTTTGAACCTAATGACTTTTATTTGAAAAACACTACATGGGAGGATGTAGGACTGTGGGACCCATCGCTTACGAAAAACCAGGTTGGTAAGAGTTGGAGTTGACACCAAGTCTGAAGGTGGTTTGTGCTAAAGGGCCTTCCACAAACATGCCAAGAGCTTTTCCTGCAGTTTCCCCACGGTTCTCGCTGTGTTGGCAGCTCAAGGGACAGCAAAAAGCTGTGTGCTTTGTTCTGACTTTTGTGTTAAGTTACAATCCTGGGCTGTCTCAGGAGTCTGGGCGGCCAATACTGGAGAACTGATGGCTCCAGAAACCTCGCTCAAGTCAAACAACTGCACACAAAGAGCCCATTCCTACCTGTTTCCATGGTTAGCACAATTCCACCGGCCTCCCTGTCAGAAGATCAACAGTTTTATACAGTTGGTGATAAGTTTTTTACCTTTCCTGGATGGTTTATTCCCTGTTTTCATCAGTTTCAGAAGCTGTTGAACTGAACACATCTCACTGCTGCCCTGTGTGTGGTCACTGCCAGTGCCCGGCAGCCACAGCCACATGTGGCTGGGACGTACCTGGTTCTGTGCAGCAACTCAGCAACACTGGAACTGTTGCTGTTGAGGTGTTTCTGAGCCAGTAATTAAAGAAATTTGAATTGAGCCAGAAGTGGAGGGAGGAAATGATACTTGGTGTTGGTTAGAGCAAGTTGTGTGTGCTGCAGTGGCCTCTCCTGATGATGCAGTACAGAGTAACCCCAGCACAGATGGAGAGGGCAGAATCCTCTCTACAAAGAAACCCCTCTTGTAGCACCTCAAAGGTCAGGGATTGCTCTCAGAGGAAATGGGAACCTGATGTGGGGTGGATGCCTAGTGTTAATCTGAGAGTGTCCCTCTATTACGGTGTCCTATAAAATACACTGATGTCCCTTTTTCTAGCTAATCCAGAATAAAAACTGTAATATAAAAGGAGGCAGGTGTTGGTTAGTTTGGTTTCTGTGGCCTGTCTCCAGCCTCCAGGTGTCTGAGGCTCCAGCAGGTGCCCAGGGCAGATATTCCTGTTTTCTTGTGCAGAGGAACAGTGCAGGTCTCCAGCTCCTTCACGTGACCTGTGTGTAGCTCAGTGCACAGGACTTGTTCTGACACCCACGAGGAATGTTTGTAACTATTTGAATTCCATGTCTTACCTCCCCTGAAGTGCCAGGTTGCTCGTGGCAATCTCTAAGGCCAGTGGAGCTTTGGTTTGTGGTGCATCAGTTGGCAAGAACTGCATTGGCACCACATTAAATGTAACAAAAGGAGAAGCTGCAGGGAAACTGCAAGGGTGGAATTTTCAAAGTTTTTTCCTGAGTCGATGTTGGCTTAAAAATAAGGTTTGTGCTTTGATCAAAATGAAAAGGCTTGGTGGCTTTAAGGGTTGTGTAGCCTTAGTCTGTGTCTTGGTAAGCTGAAATCCTTTTGTTCACCAAAAATAGGTTTTGAATTCCATCTTTGATATTAAAGTGTGTAATGGATAAAGACACTGAAATAGCTCAAGTTATAGATCCATCTTACATCTCCAGGAGTTTGGCAGATTTAGGTGGGAAGTATCTCATCTGGATAGTCTTATTCTCCTCAAGCAATCCTGTTTGCCTTTTCCCTCAGAAATGAGCTTATGGGGAAACTTTTGTTGCAGCTGAGCTGCAGGGAAGAGGCTCTTTTGTCACTGGTGGGTAAGAGGCTTCTGAGTCAGCCCAGCCTGCTGAGGCCGTGGTTAAACTCTTGAGGGGCCTCTTGGCGCATCACATGTATGCTCAGATCATGAACTTCTTAGGAGGCCACAACTGGGAGAGAAGAAGTTACTTGAAAGGTTTGGGATGGTTGCAGGGGGTCTCGCAAGTATCATGTAGAAACATTGTTTAAGGAATATTTGGTGGGTGTTGTTTCTCTAAAAACTGCCTTTCAGTATTGAGTTTGTGCTCTGTTCTCTGTTCAAGGACTATCGGACAAAGCCCTTTTGCTGCAGTGCATGTCCATTCTCCTCGAAGTTCTTTTCAGCCTACAAAAGCCACTTCCGGAATGTTCACAGCGAAGACTTTGAGAACAGGATTCTCCTCAACTGTCCCTACTGTACCTTCAACGCGGACAAAAAGACTTTGGAAACGCACATTAAAATATTCCATGCTCCCAATGCCAATACACCGAGTGGAGGCATCAGCACTTTCAAAGATAAAAACAAACACGAGAGCCTTAAACCCAAGCAGGCTGACAGTGTGGAACAAGCTGTTTATTACTGTAAGAAGTGCACTTACCGCGACCCGCTCTACGAGATCGTTCGAAAGCACATTTACAGGGAACATTTTCAGCACGTTGCTGCTCCTTACATAGCGAAGGGAGGGGAAAAGTCCCTCAATGGTGCGGTTCCGTTGAGCTCTGGTGCCCGAGAGGAGGGGGGGATCCACTGCAAACGATGCCTTTTCATGCCGAAATCCTACGAAGCTTTAGTGCAGCACGTGATCGAAGACCATGAACGGATCGGATACCAGGTCACAGCAATGATAGGTCACACTAATGTCGTGGTTCCAAGGTCTAAACCTTTGATGCTCATAGCTCCAAAACCCCAGGATAAAAAGCCTATGGGACTCCCCCAGAGGATGGGTGCCCTCTCCGCTGGAAGTGTCCGGTCTCTCTCATCACAGCAGATGATGAACAGACTCACTATACCAAAGCCTACGTTAAATTCCGCAGGAGTGAATATGATGTCAAATGTTCACCTACAACAGAACAATTATGGGGTCAAATCAGTGCCCCCGAGTTACGTTGGGCAGCCAGGGGGGAGGCTCAGCCTCAGTGGAAACACGCCCGTTTCTCTTTCCCAGCAGTCACAAACCATGAAACAGTTCTCAGCGAGTGGGAACGGAAGGCCTTACACCCTTGGAGGGGAGCAGAGGTCCCAGGCCTCAGCAAGGTACTCGCTGCAGTCTGCCAACTCCTCCTCGCTGTCCTCGACGCAGCTCAAACAGGCCTCGTTGTCCCAGTCACAGGCAGCGACCAGGGCTTTGGGCCAGTCTGGCTCCAAATCCCCCGTGGCTGCTACAGGTCCTTCTGCTGTCAACACATCGTCCACACAGAAGTGGAAAATCTGTACAATCTGCAACGAGCTGTTCCCTGAAAACGTGTACAGTGTCCACTTTGAGAAGGAGCACAAGGCTGAGAAGGTGCCTGCGGTCGCCAACTACATAATGAAGATCCACAACTTCACTAGCAAATGTCTCTACTGTAACCGCTACCTGCCCACTGACACGCTGCTCAACCACATGCTGATCCACGGCCTGTCCTGCCCCTACTGCCGCTCCACCTTCAACGATGTGGAGAAGATGGCTGCTCACATGAGAATGGTTCACGTGGACGAAGAAATGGGACCTAAGACTGATTCCACTCTGACCTTTGATTTGACGTTGCAGCAGGGCAGTCACACAAACATACATCTCCTTGTAACCACCTACAACCTGCGAGATGCTCCCGCTGAATCCGTAGCTTACCATGCTCAGAACACTCCCCCCATTCCACCAAAACCACAGCCCAAAATCCAGGAGAAGTCAGACGTACCCGTCAAAAGTTCTCCACAAGCAGCAGTGCCCTACAAAAAAGACGTGGGGAAAACTCTGTGTCCTCTGTGCTTTTCAATCCTAAAAGGACCCATCTCTGATGCTCTTGCACATCACCTACGGGAGAGGCATCAGGTGATCCAGACGGTTCACCCTGTGGAGAAGAAGCTGACCTACAAGTGCATCCACTGCCTCGGGGTGTACACGAGTAACATGACGGCCTCGACCATAACGCTGCACCTGGTGCACTGCAGAGGGGTGGGCAAGACCCAGAACGGGCAGGACAAGGGCACGTCCCGGCTCGGGCAGTCCCCGGCCGTGGCACCCGTGAAACGCACCTACGAGCACGTGGAGTTCCCACTCATGAAGAAAAGGAAAATGGATGACGAGGACTCCCCCTCTGGCTTTGAGGAGAAGCCTGAAGAACCCGTAGTTCTCGCACTGGACCCCAAGGGTCATGAAGATGATTCCTATGAAGCCAGGAAAACGTTTCTTACAAAATATTTCAATAAGCAACCCTACCCCACGAGGAGAGAGATCGAAAAGCTGGCGGCCAGTTTGTGGCTCTGGAAATCTGATATCGCTTCTCACTTCAGTAACAAAAGGAAGAAATGTGTTCGGGACTGTGAGAAGTACAAACCTGGGGTGCTGCTCGGCTTCAACATGAAAGAGCTCAACAAAGTCAAACATGAAATGGATTTTGATGCTGAATGGCTGTTTGAAAACCATGATGAAAAGAACTCCAGAGTCAATGCTAGTAAGACTGTTGATAAAAAAATCAACTTAGAAAAAGACAATGAAAGTTCCTCAGATAGCTATGAAAATATAGAGGAGGAATACAACGAAAGCCGTAGTCCCTTTGGTCAGCGCATCTCTGACATTGGTGGGAAACCCACATCTGATGGCACAGAGGAGAACCCTGAGGACAGCATATCCAAGGAAATCATGGAAGAAAATGCATTACAGTCTCCAGAGAAGTCTGATCAAAAACAAGAGGAAAGCTCTAAATATGAAGAGGTTATTTCTGCTGAAGAACCAACGAAACTGGTAGGGGATGTTTCAGATAGCGAAGGTGATCAGGATGATGCTGTGGAATGGAAAGATGGAGCTTCCCAGTCTGAAAGCGGGCCTGGTTCCCAGCAGGTCTCAGATTTTGAAGATAATACATCAGAAGTAAAACCAGAAGTGTGGACAGATGAATCCTCCCAAAGTGAAGATGCTGGGAGCAGTAAACCAGCTGTCGAGGCCAAAGGGGGCGGATCCGAAAGTGATGAAGAACAGTCAAAGTGGAAGAATCGTTCCTATGGAAAAGTAGAAGAGTTTTGGTCTAAGGACCAGTCGCAGTGGAAGAACACATCGGAGATGGAGGAGAGCCTGTCCAGTCAGCAGATGGAGTGGCAGAGCAGCGCGATGGACAGCGAGGACGGGGAGCCCTTCGCGGGCGTGGCGGCCGCCGTGGCCGAGCCCATGCACGGCAGCCTGCCCGGCGTGGAGCTGAGCAGCCAGCAGGCGTGAGGGCACGGCCTGGCTCCAGCCTGCACCGCCCCACACCCCCTGCAGTGGGACTGCGCTGCTTCCCCCAGCTGGGACTGCTCCCAGGGCTCGGCCTGGCCTGGGCTGGCCACTGGACGGATGCTCTTGGCTACTCTGGCTTGAGAATTCCTGCTGGGACGAGCACAGTAACTTAATGTGAAATGGATATGCTGGTGGCTCCAGAATGCACACAGAGAAAAGCAGAGGTTTATTTTATCTGCATTTCCAACCTTTATTCACCTTGTCCATGTTGAGTTGTGTCTTTCCAACATGCCCCTCTCGGCGGCGCGGCCGCGACCCGGTGCACCTGTATAGCAGACTCTGGGGAAATGGACTTTTCATGTATCATTCTGAATAGTTGAAATGTATATTTGTACAGTCTTTTAGACCTATTCAAGTGAAGCTTATGGAACTGTTCTTGTGTACCCATCATAGATCTGTTTCTCTTTTTTAGTGTTGCCCTGCTGTGTAATAAATGCTGTATCTAGTTTCCCTAGCAAAGCTTGAGACTGCTCTAGTACGAATTTTGACAAACTTAGTTTTTGCACATAACCTTGTACAATCTCCAACCAGAGGCCAGCAACGTAAAAATATATCTGGGCTCTGTTGTATTATAGAATTTTCTTGTTCTGAATATCCTTGACATGACAACTGATGACAAACGTATTTCAGAGCCATTTTCTGAAATCTTTTAAGCTAAAAAAGAAAAATCACATGCAAGAAACAAGTTTGCAGCTACTAATTTTGACACCTTTTAGATCTGTATAAAAGTGTATTGTGTTGAAGCAGCACACTGAGACAAAGTGCTGGGTTTGGATATTTAGTTTTATCTTTAGTTAACACCAACAAGGTGTTGTATTCATTTATACCATCTAATATATGACACACTGTTGTAGTATGTATAATTTTGTGATCTTTATTTCCCTTTGTATTCTTCATTTAAGCATCTAAATAAATTGCTGTATTGTGCTTAATGTAAATATTTGCTTTATTACATGCAACTGCTACATTTCTGGTTAGTAAATCCCACCTTGCTCTGTTTTCTTTTCTCCTTTGTTTTTCCAAGTGCTCCACAGCCCTGCTGGGGCCTGTTTAGTACTTACTGAATAGACTGATGCCCTTCAAGGATATTGAAAATCTGCACAACCAACTTGGGCTGAAATTTGTTGTTCCTGTTCACTGTTGTAGAACACAGAGTTATAAATAGATCTGTAGTGGTTTGCTTGTTCTGCGTCCTGGGGAAATTGTGAATTCCTTGCCTTTTCCATCCCTTTGTACTCGATGAATGGAAATTGCTTTCACCTCTAAAAACCCTCCCCAGAGCTGTGTCTGGAGCGCTGTGGCCTGAGGGACAGGAGAGCAGCGCTGCTGGAAGACTGACCACTCCCACAGGGAGGAGCACAGGCTTGGCAGGAAAAGGAATTTGAATAGCAGAAAAACTAAAAATCAGGTTATTCGAAGTTGGGATTGGTTTGGCCAAGCCAGTCCTGCACTGGGGACATGTGCAGGGAACAGACAGCTGAGCAAGGCAAGCTGAGGATTTACTGAGGGCAATTGTGATGAGAGCAAAACTCTTCTTCATCAGAGTGATGAGTGGGACTCATAAATCCCAGTTCCTGCTGTTTGGTACTTTACAAGAACTGAACTGACCTGTGCAGTTTTCATTGATGTTGTAAAGGAGGGAATAATTCTGTGTTTTCCTACGCTTTAAGCAGCAAAACCATTTCCTGGAGATCTGGAGCAGTCAGGTGTGTTTAACTGTACTTGGCCCTGGGAGCCTCTGCTCCATGTGCTGCTGCCACTCCAATGAGCATTTCTGGGGTTTGGTGGACTAACTCTGTGTGTGATGGCTGAAAACAGGTACCTGGAGGTGGAGATGATTTAGATTTGTCCTGTTCTTTCCCCCCTCACAGAAGGGACACAACTCTTGTTGTGCTTTTTTACCTCAGAGCAGTGGAAGTTGGACTGGCCAGCTCCCAGTTCTGAACTCCAGGGGTAGAAGATGTTTCAAGAACAATACAGGAAAAACACTTTGGCATTTACATCAGCAGAAGAGTTCCTTGTGTTTCTCTGCTTTAAAAGAAAACAAGAACCTCAACTTATTTTGTGAGCAGGTTTTCCAAACAATTTCATGGAGAATAACTTCAGTAAATCAGGTGAGAGTTTGTTAATGACCACTTAGAGCTGTCAGTGGCTTGATCTGTATCCCAGTAGCTCCAGGCAGGGAGTCCTGGAAAAGCTGAGTCCTTTCTAAGAAAACTTGGTTGTGTTCCTTCCTCCCACTGTGTTGCAGGAAGCTGTTGGCTGAAGATTGAGACATTTCAGAAGTTATTCTGTGTCCTTCATCATGGCTTTAAGGGATTTTACAAATGTATTTGCAAAAAGCTTAAACCCAAAGTACAGCAGCCTTTATCTATCAAGCAATGGCAGAAGCAATTTGGTATCCTTTTATCAACCTGCATCAGATTTGTCTCAGAATCGGGCAAGGTAAATTTAGTATTAGTGAGCTCTGTAGTTATAAGTTAAATATTCTGAACTCCTGGCTGTAGTCAGTGAATACTAATACTGAAATAGGAACTCTCTAGGAGTGCTTCATTTTGCCAGAAAATTCCAGGAAATGGCATTTTATATAGTGATTGAAGGTCTTGCACAAAACCAGTCTCTTACCAGAATATCAAGAAGGATGAATCAGAATCGGGTCAAGTTTTGCCTCAAGTTTTGCCATAAACTTTCCACTATTTCAAACCAGTTACTCTTCAAATGTGGATTTGAGGCTGGGCTCAGATTCCTCTCAGATTTGAGGCTAACCACACTTTTGAGGAAGTCAAAAAGCAGAAGAGGTAAATAGCCCAATAAAACTGGGAGAACCTTAACCCTAATTTGTGTAAATTAACACCATCTGTAATGTGTCACACCATTATAACTTTATGAGCTGGAAGGTACCCAAGTTTTACAGCCATTACAAAGTTCTGTAGCAGATCTCTGGTCACCTCCTGCTGTGCTCACAGAGGAGCAGCTGGAGCTGCCAGTGACATTCCCTGTGTCCGGTGGCAGCCCTGGAACCAGGAGGCTGCCTGAGCTTTGGGAGCACAGCGGCACAAAGACCATTAAGACTCTTCTTTGTTTCAGCCACTTCACCTGAACTGAAGAAAAGTGAAGAGAATTTTCTGGCTTAAATCCACCCTGAGATCTGCAGAGTGGAGCTGCTGAGACTGAGCAGCAGATTTTGGCACAGACATTGTTTTTGGACACACGCCAGCTCTGGGCAGCAGAAAGCAGGAGCTGCTGTGCCCTGTCACCCCCAGGGACAGCGGGTGCTGAGGGCAGCCCCAGACAGGCACAGCAGCTGCTGTGGTGCTCTCTGTGTGGGGTGTCACAGCCAGAGCTGTGCTGGTGAAGCCCTGTTCACAGCTGGACCTGCACTGGGCCTGAGGTCCCTCATGGACTCTTCCCTCACTTCCCCTCTCAGTGCTCCTGTCCTCCCATCCCCTGCCCTCCACCCTTGGGCACAGCCACTCAGCTCTCCCCCAGAGTGAGCAGGGATTTCCCAGCAGGGACAGACAGGCACCTTCCCTAAACTCCCAGTTCTCTGTCCTGTCCATCACACACCAAAGCCACCCTTAACCTCAGTCCTTTCCCTGCTCTGGGATTTCTGCTCAATCAAAACATTCCTGAAACATCATCAAAGATCTGCACTGAAGGTTTGTTGCACGAGCTCTGAATCTTCCGGAAAGCTCCAGTGACGTTCCCTGCTGCCATCCCCTGTCCTGCAGCAACAGTTCTGTAGCAGCAACTCACCAGTAAATACTTGGTCCTTTGACATGTATTTTCAAGACAAACCTGAATATTCACCCCATATTTTTATAGGAAAATTCTGTCATTCTTGCTACCAAGAAATTACCAGGTGTCAAATATTCACTAGTACAGTTACAGGAAAGTTTCCCTTTGTGTAGTACACACATCTCACACAATGCTATGGTATTGTTTCCATTTCTATCAGAACCAAAAGATTTCAGGAATATGTTGTGTGCACTGTCTGTCCAGTTTTGTTAATAAAGGAGCTGCTATTTGGATAAACAGGTTGGTATAACCAAGAGTGGTTTATTCCTTTCATAACTAATTTTCCTCTCTGTAACCCCAGCTCATTTGTAATGATCCATTACAATAACCTGCATTGCAGGGGCAGAGGCAGCAACCTGCTCTGTCTCTATTGCTTTATATTTTAATTTGACTTTATCTTTCATCATCAGTCCCACTAATAAATATGAAAAGGTTGTGTTCATTTATTTCTGCATCAGAAGAGCTTTGGTCTCCATGGTTACAGCCATGCAGCTTTACTTTCACCATAAGCTTGGCTTTTTTTTTCCCTTTACAGACTTTGCAGTGGGTTCTCCATCTTGAGCTTTTCCACAGGCATTTTTAAAACAGGTATTTTTTCCATTTCTCTGTATTGTACTGGATGCAAAGCCAATCATTGGAAAGGTACCTCCCCTCCTCTGTTCCTTATTCAGAGAACTGAGGGGGTTTTGTTTCCCTAGCCCTCTTTTGAAGTAAAACCATTAAAAATGGCACTGTGGTACTCCTGGTCCTGGCTAAGTCACATCTGCATCACAGAATTGCACATCCAAAGGTCCAGAAAATACAGAAAGTTTATTCATATCATTCAAGTTGTATTATACAACAGCTTGTAAAACACTATCCCTGTGTAGTAAAGAGTGTAAAGAGCATGCTGGAAGCTTCAGCCATGTGCAGTTTATTGAATTTTAAATTTTTGCCATTGTCTTCATGTTCTCCTCCACAGTCTGAGCATTTGTGGAGCTGGCAGTGTTGGCACATGACTGGCAGGTTTAACAGGCTACACTAGAGCACTCTTCAACCCTCTGATCGTTTTAAATTTGAAAACATGAGGGTAAACCAAAGTGAGCTTTTGTACATTGGCCTCACTGATTTTGGAAGCTCATCACCTAAGTGCAAACTCCTGTGATTAAATCCCAGAATAAACATTCCATCTCCACAGAGCTACAACAGGATCAGCAATCTTTGCCTTCCCTCAGAGCTGCCAGGCAAAGCCCTGAGATGAAACAAAGTCATAATGTCCTGAAGTACATTTAAGAATGATCCCAGGCACCTTTCCTAGAAACTTTTGGTTATCAAAGCTTAATTATTTGGATACTTGGTACCTACATAATCCACAGGAAAAAAGTCTTCAGTTCAGTGGAGTTCTGGCAGGTCATAGGGGCAAGCTGCTGGCACAGGATGTCTGTGGAACAAGAACAAGGCAGAAATTCATCTTATTGCTCAAGAACAGGAAATAATACTTGAGAGGATTGACTGGTAAAAGAGACCAGGGCAGGGGGTGGAATCAGCATCTCAGACTGAAGTTGCTCTCCAGTAGTAACTGACTTTGTAAGCAATACTGAAAATGTGAAATTGTTTACTCTCACACCTGAATCTACAGACTTTTGCTGGGTTAATATGGAACAGATAAAAATAGAGTAGAACACAGGGGAAATTAGTTTTAAAGCACAGAGAAATGCAAATGAATTAGTACCACTGGAAAATACTGACTAAGAAGAAATACAGAAAGGGATTTGGTTTTGCTCCTGGGGTTTTGAAGAATTCAAATAATTGACTAATCTTGAATTGGCGAGATAAAATCGTTTTTTCTGTGGTGCAGCAATCCAAACCTATAGCTAAAATCCCAGTCTCGATGGAAAAGGAAGAGCCTGTCTTTCCCATGAGGCTGATGCTCTCCAGGCTCTAAACTTCACCTCTTCCCAGAGGGTAGTTTGCTATTTAAAGGTAATCCTCCCATTTATTTGTATTTAATTCTCACTCGTGTGTTTCAAGCCATGTGTCTGCTTACAAAAGTTTCTTGAGCATCCACTGTTAATTCTTGGGAATAGATCCTGGCTCTGCACATTCACAGAGGCCTAATTAAGTAGTAAATGTTCATTTATCCTGGGAGCTGGTGCTGTTTGCAGAAAGCCCTGCCCAGGGCAATCCACCTTCTCTGTGGACACAGCCTCTCAAACCAGCTTGAAAAGTAGGGGCTGGATTTCCCACACCTCATGAAACCACTGTCCCACTCTGGTTTGTAACCTGCTACTTTAGAACTATCAGCACTTTAAAAACGAAAATTCCTCCAAACAAAGGACGCCCCAGTTGCAATGAGAATGTATTAATTTCTTTTGAGATCCCTGCTATAGTAAATCTGATGCTTTGGTGAATAATACCTTATTTTTTTTATAATGTTACAGGTGTTTTGACTCACAGGCACACCTGCCCTTCTGACCTGCAGATACCATGTGCTTTCTCTATACTGTCTTGACATGGGTCATTTTTGGGGGTGACTTCCTGTAACTGTGCCTTAAACACTTCCAAAAGTGACTCCTCCTGGTTTACATCCCACCACACCAAACATTCATCGAGGAACTCTTTTGTTTCCAGCTTATGTTAAAGGAACTACTTCACTCTTATTACCTGCAGTACAGCTGCTGAACCACTGGGAAACGAGAGGCAAAGCCCCCAGTCCACATGATGTGACTGTTTTCCAAGGAAGGGATCCAAGAAAAGCTTTTTCCACAGTGGCACAAATGCCACCCAGGGTTAAACAATGGGGGCAAGAGGAACCTCTGTGCTGTGCACATCACACAGGCTGCACATGAAATAATTCCTTTGTGGGCAGGCTGCTGGGAAACTCAAAGGAAAGGTGATGTGGTTGTCTGCTAAGGAAGAGGGGGAAGGGGGGAAGAGGGAGAAAATGTCTTGAAATTCCAAAGCCTCTTGAAGTCATCACAAGAGAAAGGTTTAAGTAGAAGCAAGTAGCTTTTCACCTCTAGATCACTCGATTCCTGTGAGTCACCATCTAATAAAGGCCAGATCATGGCCCTCTGCAGGAATCAGACCTCTGTTGAGCTGCCCTATACCCCTGGATTCTATTACCTTAAAGATCCAACAATGAGGGAATAAACTGAGGAAATAAAGATTAAAGAAATTATAGAGGAATTTAGCACTTGCAAGGCAGTAAGGCATGTTCAGATGAGGCCTGATCAAATAGTAGTAATGAAAGGATTAAAACATTTGTGAGAGCCTTTGAAAAAATCAAGTCCACACAACTCTGCACTTGCAGGCAAATAAAAGCACTGGCATGTAGAATCATGCCTGGAAGATTAAAACTTCTGGTGGCAGCTGTAGAGACTTCAGTCAGTTGCATTTTAACATGCAGCCAATTTATCCAGGGACACAAAGTGTGTGCCACACTGTTGAAGGCACTGAAAGCACCCTTGGGAAAGGCAGTTGGAAGCTCCCAGGAGCCAGGGCCCAGCAAACACGGAGCAGGGAGAAAATGACCCGCTTAAGAGCAGAGAGGTTACTCTGACAGCTGCAACCCAGCACCAGAACAGCAAAGCTGGGTCAAAAAGTGGTCACTTCCAGGTTGTATCACAGCCAGCAAACAGTTGAATTCACAGTCAGTGAGATTGTACCTTCAGCTGAAGAAAGAACTGCTGGGCTGAGGGGGTGGTGCCTGCTCAGGTTCAGTTCCACAGCCAGGCTCACACAGCAGCACCACATTTAAGGTAAGTGCTCCAAGAACTGCTGATGTGCACACAGAAAATCATTTCCCTCCCATCCAAGTATCTACAAGATGGTCCAGAAATCCACCTTAGTACTGATTTTATAAGGCAGATGGAGGGCATTTTCCCTCAGGGACCGTTAGCCCAGCCCAGAGTTCATCCATCTATCCCTGTCCCTGCCCATTCTCTTTCCAAATGGCTCCCAAACAGCTCAGAACAGGCAGTGCTTCCCTGGGGCAGCACAGGAGGTCTGGGCTCTCAGTGGGGCAGGGCTGGTACAGCCCCCAGGTTCCCCACCTGAAAGGTTTGACATCACCAGGAGGATTTCTGAGCCTATTCCAAGCAGGATGGTTATCCAGGCTATTGACAGCTGAAACACGGAGCTACCTCCACAGCCAGAGGGGAGAGAAGATTACCTGAGAAAAGAGGGAGGGATATTATTTCATGCAGAAAAACCAAGGTGCCCTTCCACGTTCTGTGTCCCTGGAAACTTGGACCTTCATTCTGACACTGACAGGGATCATTCCAGATCCACCAAAAAAAAACCCCAACCAAACAAACAAAATAAAACAAAACAACAACAACAAAAACCCCTCAAACCAAAACAAAACAAGCAAAAAACCAAACCAAACCAAAAAACCACAAACAAACAAAAGTCTCCTTTCAGGGTACCAGATGTACAGCCTTGATAATTCAGCAGTAACTGTCCTGGGGTATTTATCCCTCTGAATTCAGCTCTGGATCAAATCTGCCTCTTCAAAGTCAGGACAGGAGGAACAACAATTAAATATTTCAATCCCCTCTGCTGGACTGTGGTGATGGCTTTGCCTGAAATACTATTCCTGTTCCCAGAGCTCCTGAATCCATGTCTCTCACACCTGCTGCCTACCACCTGAAGCAGCACTAATGCACCTTTCCCTTGACACCAGTAAACAAATTTGCTCCAGTCAGTTTACAGGGAAGGCCTGCCAAGCTCTCTGGAGTGGATCAGCACAGCTGCAGGTACCCAAAGACAGTGATGCAGCTCAAGGAGCACCTCTCTACAGAGACCTGCAACACACATCTGAACTCTGCTATCAAAGATAAAAGGGGATTCTTGGCTCTCTGGCAATAATTATTTTTCAGCTCTGACCATTCTGGCAGGTATTAAAATCAATACCTAGACTGACTGTAGTAGTCAAAACAGAGCAAAAGCTGAAACCTCTTTCTTTGGCAGCTCCAAAATCAAGCAAACCTCATTTTTTTCCCAGCAAAACTTCAAAAATTGTCATTTGGATTCTTCTCAATCTTGATTTTTAGTATAGTTTATACAACAACAGTAAAATAATTTTCATTTCTACTAAAAGAGGTGTCAGCTATTGCCACATCAGAGACAACTTTTGCTCAGGCTGTCTTCCATCATCATCCTGATCTCCCATTTTGGAGCTACCAATCCCAATGTGCTGAGAAAACAAACCTCAGCTCTTGGGGAAGCCTATGCTGAGTGACCACAGCACTGAGGATGTAACAGCACAGGAGGAAACCCACAGTGTAAAACCAGGGCTGGGGCTCATCCTCAGCCACCCAGCCCAACTTCTCAGAAGCTTCTTAACCAGCCTCAAGGAATCACCTTTTGATTGGCAACTCCAAACCAGACTGGAGATTGAAGATAACCTAACACCAGCCCTACAAACTCGTCAGCCACGCTGCACCATGGGAGGCAGGGAGGTGGCACAGCACATGCCAGGGGACAGCAAGTCCCAGCAGAGCCTGGATTTGCATCAGGGGAATTCTTGCAGCGCCTGCAGTGCTGGTTAAAACCTCAGCACCTCCAGCTGTGCTCCCTGTTCCTCCCCCCAGGGGATTTTTCACTCCATCACAGGAGGAAGTTGTGTCACCACATCAGAGCCAGCCTGACCCAGCACCTCAAACCCCTGACGAGGGCAGGATTGTACAAACAAGCCAAAACTATTCATTGCAAAAGCCGGAGTACACGTGGAAATTCTCCTTTTCAGGACAGGATTTTCTGTCCTAGCAGTGTCAAACCACTCCAGTTTTGGAGCTCAATTTTTGCCTATCTCCTGCATCAGACATACTCTACCCAGCACTTGGGTCCCACTCTCCATAGGAGCAGCTTTACTATCTCAGCCAGGTAAGGAAATCAAACTACCTCTCTGCAAACCCAAAATGTGACTGGATGGGGAGCACAAGTTGCAGAACTTTCTTCTTGAAGAAATACAGAAGTCTTTTCCTTCCTGTTGTTGCAAACATTCTGTTGAAGCACTTCAAGCAAAGCAAATTCCCTGTAAGTTCCAGAAAGCATCACATAGACCCCTTTGGCTGAAATTGGCCATTCATGACAACCTTTCACTTATACATATAACTTCCCGAAGGGAAGGATAAATCAGGCTTCCCTTTGTGAAGTACAATACCACGAAAGTATGTAAAAAATGCCAAACAGCTATTTTTATTTCATAAATAATAATGAGATACATAAAGTCTAGAGAGAATTTTAAAAAAACACAGGAAAAAAACCCAAGAGTGTCCCCTTTTTTCACCTTCAATCTCTTCAGCAAAGATCTGTTCAGCAGCTGCTGTAACGATCTGCACAGATCAATAATCTTGCTGAAGCCATGAGGAGGTACAGCTTATTGGCTGTTTGGTAAGGAGACAGAAAACAAGGATGCAGCAGCTCTTCTCTTGCCACAAGAGTGTGGGACACAGAGGAGATGTGACAGCTTTCAAACCCTCACTGCAAAACGTGCTCTGAGTGCACAGTCCAAGACTTTGTGCTTAAGCCTGTCACCCACCAGGTTTTCTGCTCTTCAGTGATGGATTTAGCTGCTCACTAATAGAATCATTTTCCCAATATGCTCTTGCCAGAAGGAGCATGTCCTTTAAAAAAGCAAGTCTGGATGTGTTGTGTTGCCATTTGTGGTTGGTCTGACAGTCTGTGTCTGCGAGGCTTCCTGCGGCAGATTGCCCGGCTTGGGCAAGCTCAGCCTCTCAGTTGCCTCACGTGTTAATCTTCAGGAAAGCCAAAAGGGAGTAGGAGAGAAGGAAGGAATGAGACAAACCAAGATAAATAATAATAGTGTACTGAGCATTTCCACCTGCAGGAGCACCACAGCACCTGTTCTCATTCTACCTGTTAGAGAACTCTGTGCATCCTTTGCCCCGGTTTTTACTGCCAGGACTGCTCCCAGAATGAGCAGGCCCCTGTTAGTGGCACAGCCTAAGGAAGTGCCTAAGACAGGGGGAGATCCAAACAGGGACTATTACAGCAAGCTGGTTAAAAAAAGCTAAAAAAACCCCCAACCTCTAACAAAGCCTTTGGGACCAGACTGATGCACCTGGGGATGCTAAAGCTGCTGGTTCACATCACCGTGAGGCTGCTGTCAGTCAGCTTAAATGTCAGGGCAATCAGAGGAGGTTCTTCATGACTGGAAAAAAGCCAAATGTCATGCTTGACTTCCAGAAGGCTGAGGAACAGGATACAGGGATTTATCCACAGGATGTTCAACCTAACCTGAGTACTAATGAGAATGGGGAACAAAACCTTTTGGAATCCATTGCCAGCACTTCAGAGAAAAAGAGGTCGTTGGCAAGAGTCAGTATAGACCTAGTAAGAGCAAACAGTGGTTAAAAGAGTCAATGTAGTTAACAGCTGGCAAGAAAGGAAGTCTTGGTGGTCCTCAGAGACAAGAAGCTGCCCCTGACTCAGCAGAGCCTGTGGCAGTGCAGAGAGAGAACACATCCTGGTGTGGGACAGGCACAGCCTGCAAACTGGGGGTCTGATCATGGCCCTCTATCTTTGGCATGAGACTCAACTGAGTACCATGTCTGGTTTTGGGCTCCCCAGGACACGAAGGATTTGCAGGACTGACACACTGGGAGTAAGTCCAGCAAGAGGACAATCAGGATGCTCAGGGTATGTACGTGATGAGCAGAGGCTGAGACAGCTGGTGCCTTCAGCCTGAAGAAGAGAAGGCAATGGGAACTGAAAACACACAGCACCTTGGACAACCCAGCAGATACTGGAAATGTGACAGAACTGGAAGTGTTAGCTTTAGCCTGGCAAAATATTCAATATCCTAATGCTCATTGGGAAGGCATTCAGACAAACAAAGACTGACCCACCCACAAGTCATAGGAGATGGAAAATTACACTCAGCTTCCAAGAGTAATACAGCAGGAAAGAAAGATCAATGAGGGCTGGCTTGTGTGTGAACCTCCAGTGAGCAGCTGGGATGCTGTTCTGCAGTGGCCCAGGAAAAAATTTGCCCACAAATACAGGAATAGCCAGCATGCCTACACAGTCCTGCCAAAGCCGAGGAACTTGTTTCCAGCTGAGGTCAACAGCTGATGCTTAGAGTATAAAAACAGGGCAAGTATGCAGCATTCTGGCCTAGAATGCTCCCCTAACCTATAGGAATTTGCAGCATCCTAGAAACAGAAAGGCAACTTTGCTAAATTACTTTGATCAAATTTAACATACATAAATCTTTCAGTTACAACTTACAACTTCAATCAATATTAAAGATGAAACTACAGATGCAGAGATGGGCACAAGACATTTTTGATTTTCTTTCTTTGCACTTTTCCTAATAGTTCCTAACTTTCAATGTTCTCTCTCTGTAACTGAACTGAGAGCTGAAGGCTTTCATGAGGCCACCTGGATTATTTCATTATCTCCTTCTTTAGTGAAAAATGCTGGTTCAGAGAGCAACAATACACACATGAGGCTCCCTCACATCGCCCCCATGTGCATCATATTTAATTTATTGACATGTCATTTTGGCTACAAGTTTCCCGTTCTCAATGTTGCAGCTCTCTGCAGCTGACATTCCCTTTTATGATCTCAAAATAACTATGTCAACAAGCCTTCTCATCCCATTGTATGCCTCATTTTCTAAATCCCTTGTGAACGCTGAACAGCCTACTGGAGACACAGCCAGCACCTGAAAGACTTCTTCCCCAGCCTCTTACTCAGGGGCACGTAAAATCTTTGGGATCCCAAGAGGATGAATGAGCCAGCACTGTACTTTTACTCTTTGCAGGCCTGTCATGGAACACGTGGGAATACATGACTTTTAGCAACCTGACATAAGCACATCCACAGTGCTTAAGCTGGAGGAGAATCAGACCAAAATAAAAATAAAGGTACTGATAGTCCCACCCTTGATACAAGCCTCTGTCTGTTTCTTCTGCAAGAGGAAATACTGTTCTGTCTTAGTAACAACGGATAGCAAAAATTGTTGTTTATGGTCTGGAAATTATCATAATAGTTTTGCAATCCCTCAAGGTCCTGCTACAGGGAGTGAGCCCCCCCCACCGCACACGTTCCCCGCAGACTGTCGGGCATTTGTGTTCCTGGCGAAGCGGAGCAGCTTGGGGAATGCTCGCAGGTCCCGCTGCCCAGGCAGGCACAGCCCAGCAGGGACCAGTGGCAGCGTCACTGCGAAATCATCCCCGTCAGAGCCGGTCCCGGCCGCGCGTCCTGCAGCATTCCGGCAGAACCAAGGGCACACGGGCCGTGCTCACACACCGGTTTCTCCCCAAGCCACACTTACACACGGACTCTGCGACAAAATGAATGCTACTGAAGCCCCAAAATACCTGCACTGAATATAAATACATTATGAAATAGCTTTAAACTGTGCCCGAAAGCACTTTGTGATTGGCTGCCAATGATGTCACACAGCCCCAAAGCCCAATAAAGCGGCCGGGCTACCGGGGCTGCTCCGGCGTGTGCCCTGCCCGCGGCGGGACTGAGGCACTGTAACCACCCCACAGCCGCACTAATGACAGAAATAGCAAATAAGCCTTTAAAACGTCCTATATTGACACCAATTGCTCATACAGTAAAATATGTTAACTCTTCCTGTGCCCTCATGTTTACAGGTTGCCTGACAAGGAAGCCTGGCTTGCAGGTTCAGGCAGTTCTGGCAGATGGAGCATTCCGTGCAGAGGGAAACTTGCTGTGTAAAGTACCAAGTGGGTGTGATGCTCAACTACCATCAACCAGTATTTGTTTCTTACTATGAATATGATTCCTGGAGCTGGCTTACTTTCAGATGTTATGAGGTAAGGAATATGTGGTGGTGTAGTAAGGAATCTTATGCATGAGCTGAAAACATACTGAATTTGATCACCATATTTCTAGGTCATTTTTCTGCCAGAAAGGGTTAAATCAGATGTAGCAGCCCACTGAATAGCTAGCACTCATACTTTCAAAGCAAGAGCAGAAGGAAACCACAGAGAAATATGAAAATGTTCCCTGATTTGCTACATAATACTTTGTTTTTCAAATATTTCAAACCTTTTCGTAAGGTCTAGGAACATTCAATAGAATTTAAACCACATGGTCAAATGTGAAGCTGCCATAAGATCTGCACTGCTCAAAGCCCAATATAGAACCATAGAATGGTTTGGGTTGCAAGGGACATTAAAGAGCATCCAGCTCCACCCCCTGCCATGGGCAGGGACACCTTCCACCAGCCCAGGTCGCTCCAAGCCCTGTCCAACCTGGTCTTGGACACTTCCAGGGATGGGGCAGCCACAGCTTCTCTGGGCAACGTGTGCCAGGGCTTCACCACCCTCACAGGGAAGAGTTTCTTCCCAGTATCCCATCTAACCTGCCCTCTGGCAGTGAGAAAGCATTCCCTCTTGCCCTGTCACTCCAAGCCATTGTACATAGTCCCTCTCCATCTGTCTTGTAGGCTCCCTTCAGGTAAAGGCTGTGTGCTGCTATCCACTGTTGCTCCTTGTGGGTCTCTTTGCAGTTTCATAATAATGGCAAAAATGCAGAAATCAGTCAAAGGAAAAAACCCCACAAGCTCAGTGTCTAGAAACCTCCTGCTTTCCTCGATTACTCCTAAAGGATCCCTTGACCGCTGAACCCAGCACGTACCGTTGGATATTTCAAGTGGAACAAATCCATTACCTTGTAAACACTACTAGAACTGGGAGCCAGTGCCAGCCCCAGCTCCCTGTTCCCTGTTCCCGACTCCAGGCAGAGCTGCAGTCCGTGTGTTCACATTCGCCATCTGCTCGGCTGTTTTTTACCACAAGGAAAAAATGTGACTGCTGAGTAAAGACTCTTCAAAAACGAAAGAGGAGAAACCTGACCTCACCAAGCCATAAACCGCGGGGTTATTTTGATTTCCCCTACACCCACAAGCACACACTCGCTCTCTCTTGCTGCTCAGACCAAAGGCACCTGTGCAAAACAGCCTTCTCAGCTATTGTTGCCTTGGAATGGCGACACTGGGAAATCAGGAAGGAAAAGGCAGTGCCCGTGGGTGTGTGTGTGCAGGAGCGAGGGAGCTGCGCGGGGAGAGGCGGGGCAGGACCGCGCTGGCGGGCGGGGCGCAAGGATGATCAGGGATGCGCAGGGATGATCAGGGATGCGCGGGTTCCCGCGGGTCCGCAGGGAGCCACTGCTCGGCGCGGCACCCGGAGGCTGCGGAGCAGCAAAGCACCTTTCCCGCAGCACCACGACACCAACCCAGAGTGCCCGAGGCCACGGAACAGGGACCGGCCGGCAGGGATGGGGTCAGTGATAGAATGTGCTCCGTTTTGTCAAACAGGCAATGGTTAAACTCATTCTTTTAAAAATCAGCTTGAAAATATCCCCCCCTCCCTTACTTCTTACCCCCTGGAGAACCAGGGAATATCAACATTTTGCCCCAAAGTTGTGCCTGGGATTTAAGGGAATGCCAAGACAAAACAGTAGGCTTTGTTTTAGCTTTGGCCAAGGTGGTGTTTCATTTGACTTACAGTGTGTGCTTCTGAAAAAAAGACACCAACAGGACATACTCATGCCACAAATATTTGAACAAAAGGTATTCTTTATAGTGAAAAGCCCCTCATCTGGTCCCAGATCCTTCATACTCTAAACCTGAGTCATTTTACTTCCAGTCCAGTTCTTTGCTCTGCACAAAGGAGCTCAGGTGTTTCTTGAACTCACTTTGCATTTCCAACACCTCACTCATTCCCACATCAATGAAACCCATATGGTTAAAAATCACTGCCCTCCATTTCTTCCTTCCAGATACTTGAAATCACTTCATGAGTAGCTTTTCCTGTACTACAAAAAGTTGCAGAGATTTTATTCACCCCTTTCACAATTTTGAAGACTACTCTAAAATTGCTTATTTACCTGAGACAGTTTTGACACAAGGAACCAGATGAGTGTCTCCTCTGCAACATTCAAGTTCCTATTTTCAAAAGTATATTGGTCCAAGATCACCCCTTTTACAGCTTCCCACTTAAGAGCTACTTCAAGAATTAACGTGGCAGACTGCATACATTAAACTGGAAGCTCAAAGACAGAACAGCTTGCATGAAGACAGCTGCAGTGATTTTCAACCCCCATTGATCCCCAAGTATAAATTATGAACTTTTTTTTAAAAGCAAAAATGTTTGTAAACAGATACTAATTTTCATTTTTTTTCTTTTTCTGTGCAGAATTAAAAATAGGAACAAAATAAACACAGAAGTTTTTGCTTTTGTCACACTGAGACCACAATTTCCACAGACATTCCTCTGGTGGGACACGGTTCCAAAAGTATATATTGCATGGTTGCAGCACTAAGTGGAGGAGCATAACGTGCTGTGGAGACAATAACCCACAGAAATATGGTAAAACAAAGTTCCCAACAAGGTCACCACAACTATGGCTGGCAAGCACATAAATTCTCAGTGTATAAAAGTCCGTTTGAGATCCTTAACTCCAAACATCGTGCAATCTGCAGGATGTTTCTTCATCTCATTTAACTAGAATTTTTCATTCAGCTAGAATTTAACATGTAAGCTGGTACAGCATAAACTGAGAAAAATAGTATAACCAAGGAAACCCTGAAACAGGGAACAGAGTCATCCTTTCCTAGTAAGGGAACTCTAATATTTTAGGAAATGTGGTTAATATCTCAACACCAGCTGTACAAACAGCACCTGTACCAAAGCAACTGGGATACTGCCAGAGAAATCCAGACAGGTGATTCTGCTGAGAAAGGGACCCAAGAGCACCTTTCCCAGCACATGCCCTGCTGGTCCTGGGGTTTTCATGCCAGAGACACAGCAGCCAAGGTTTAGCTTTTATTCTTTCATTGCTTTGGGGTTTTAAGAGCTGACAGCAGCACAGCCCAGGTTTTTGAGGAGGAGCCCTGATCCCTGAGTGTTTCACACGTGTTGTTTTGTAACACTGAGCACACCCAGCCCTGTGTGACAGGGTAAATACAGCACAGAGCTCGCAGGGACAGAAATGCAAGTACAGACAGGGAAGCTGACCCTGCTGCAGCCATCCCCATCTCCCAGGCAGCCACATGCAGACACTTCATCCTAACAGCAGCAGCATAGGAACGTGAAAAGGAGGGTGAGGAGACGTTCCTGCCATTGACTGGTGCCAGCCAATATCTGCTCTGTGAGTAATTCACTGTTACTCTGCACAGGGAGTGTTATGTAAAATGCTGCTGAAGGAAGATGTTTCTCTGCCTTCCCAGAGCCCAGTGACCGTGCACTGCAGAGAGCATTTCAAGCTGAACTAACCAATAGTCCCTGGCACTGACTTGGAGGAGGAGCTCTGGTTCCTGCTCGCTGGCACAGATCAAACCAGTTTACAGAAAGGCAGCATTTTACAAATCTTTACATATGTAGCCAGAAGCCTTTGTCAGTGAGATGCAATTATAGCTTGAAGACAATTCCTGTGACAGAGAAGTGATAAGAGCACTAATGAAAGAGCCTTTCTGACAAATCAAGTTTTTCCTAAGTGTTTTTATTCACCCATTTGATGTCAGTACTGGAATTTTGCAACAGGAATTGGCTCGGTCTCTTCCAAAACATAAAGGGCTTAATCCCTCCCATTAGAGAACAGGAAGTCAGAAGCCAATCTTAGCACTGATTAAAAAAAGGAATCTGGATTGTTATTTTAACTTCTTTGCTGCACATGAATGAGAAAGTGTTTTGGTTTTTTTTTCTACTACCATTGCAGCACGATAGCTGGGTTAAAATCTGATCTCCCAGCTAAGTGGCACCTGTTTATACAAGAGCCCCTTTGCCCCAGCTCTCCCCAGAGAGCAGCAGTGACACTGCCACGTCCCCCCATGGCTGTGTCTGTAACTCAGCAGGTGAGCTGCATGTAGGTGTCACTGGGCTGTCCTGCTCTGCACAGTCTGACAAGGACATGTCTAACAATGTCTGGTGCAAAGACTTTTTACACCTGCTCTAAGTACAGCCCAACACAAGTGGTTCACGTGGAAACAGGCTCTACTTTGTATTTTGACTTCTGTTCATGCCCACTTAAAAACTGCAAACTGTCACAGTGTTGTGACAGCTGAAATCTTGCCTTGTGGGCCTACTGCATCCCCTCCCTGAATGTTCCCATTTTCAAGTGTTCTTTTTCTCAACACAGAACCAGTGTGACCTTTCTGGGGCTGCCAAACCAGTTAATGCACCAGTCCAAGTCAGAAAAGGACTGGATTAACTTCAAGCATAGCTGCAGGTAAAATAAGCTGAACATACCCCCAGAGTCCTTAACATTAAATTTTTTAGGACAAGCCAGATTTTTTTATTTTCCCAATTATTAAGAAAATGGTTTGTAGTATTCAGCACTTGAAAATTAATGAGTTTTAAATATGAACATAGTACACCCCCAGTTTTGAAATACTCTGCTCTATTTTCTCTCCTCTCATCTTTCCCATCTGGTATGGTTGAGTATTAATTTAACAAATATTTTTCTTCAAGGCTGTCAGAAAAATCTCATAGCACTTTGGAAACACCAAACATTATCTTGTGAGGTAAATTAGGACACAAAGAAGTAGCGTGACATATATGTGATCACACATTGTCAGTGGCAAAGACAGTAACAGAAATTCCAATATGTGCTGCTTTGGAGTCCTCAAGAAGAGGAACTGCTAATATATAGCAAAGAGTGAGGCTGGCACCTACATCAACTTACATTTGAAGGCTGATCTGCAACAGTTAAAAGTATGCAAAGTCTCAGTATAGGAAAGATTTCTTATTCCCGTGATTTATTTTTGATAGGACACAGTTTGTCGTCTTCTACACTGAGCAAAACAAACTCCACACAGCTCCTTACTCCCCCTGAACTTTCTTCTCTCTGAGAATCAGTCTCCTATCAGTCTGTGGAGACTGCAGCCAGAAGGCTGAGGTTCCACATCCACACTTTACACCGGCAGAAACTGGAAAGGACTTAAGTAAAGCTCTCTCAGTCTAACTCATCAATAATTTCTGCTCATTACTGAGCTCAGTTGAAGCAATAAACACAGAGAATGCTTCCTATTCCACTATCAATTTCCCACTTCAATTTCTGAGACTCTATCCCAGGTGTCAGGAAAAACGATTCACCAGCACCTCAATCCAGACAAGACAGCAACCCCCAGCTCATATTAGCAGATGTTGTTGCAGAGCTAACAACATCAGGAGAAAGAAACAGACAATAAAAAGCCTCCAGAAAAGTTATCTAACAAATGTGCACTTTTTCTTCAAAAGAGATTTTTTGGAGTTTGATTTTATAAGCCTTTCCCTGCAATTATACAAGGGTTAAAAATAACTCTGAACATAAATATTTGACAGGATTCTCAGCCAGTGACACTGGAAGAAAATTTCTAGCTTTAAGAACACCCCAGCTATCACAAGCTGCAAAACAGTAAGAGCTGCTAACGTTCAGCTTTCTTCCATTGGGAGGTACTGGTGCTTCCTTTAAACTCTACATGCTGAAGTTTTCTAAAATAGATTTCCTGTCCTTTTTCTAAGATTGCTGCACCCCATTCAGCCGAGGCATAGATAATATCTTTGAATAAAAAGATTTGAAATCACAGTTTCTCCCATACAAAGTTCAAGCTTTACAGCAGAAAAGCTTTTCTCCCACAAAGCCGCAAACTTCACAAGAGAAAGTTCCTTCCTCTGCTCTGTTCCCTCTGGAGGTTTTATATTCTTAGAACCCGTCACACTTACCCAGGCATGTTTGTAATTTATATTTAGCACAAGGTCTTTTCTTCTCAGCCCACCTCTGGATATTCCAAACACAAAGAGTGAATCCTGATTACTCACTTTTCTCCTATGGATTAGATCTGTCTCCCAGCGTTACTGTGCATTGGAAGTGTTCATAAAACAAATCTCTGAATACCCAAAAAATCACAGTGAAAGATAAAAAAGGCAAACATTACAAGATTTTGAAATCTAATTGCAAAACACTGAGAAAGAGATTTCCCTTGCATTTAAAATGGCATACTTGTTTAATTAGAAGAGGAAAAAACATTGCTGAAATAAGTATATACACTCTATTCAGAGGGGGGCACTCAAATTTTTTTACCCAATCTGACCAAGGCTGTGGAGAGAAGATACCCAAGCTGGACACTGATTACAATGTAAACTCACCTACAGATATTGTCAGGACAGTCTTAATTTTCCAATGGCAAAAGATGCTGAAGGGGCATCTCTGCAGTGATGTCCTACAGAGCACGGGGAAGGGACGGACAACCGCAAACAGATTTGCCACAACCACTTGGTTTCACTTCGAGTCAGTTAAAACTGGTTTTAAGCATTACACAATTTCTCTGCTCATGTTTTCATTACACTCCTCCCAGAGGCACACTTGCCCTCAGTTGACACAACTGTTACCACACTGCTCACTAACGATGGGGAGGGCAGACAGTGCCCTCCCTCACACTGGGTTCCCTCAGTTGGGATGCAACAAACACCAGAGGAGCCACAGCAGAACAGGGCAGCTCAGAGATCTCAGCTCTGGTACGAGACAATGCCCAGCAATTTCAAATGGGCACGTCTGCACTGCATGTGACACTTGAATTTTTGGTTACAAATGGGTTCACACACGCTCTTTCGAGTCACAAAACAGATTAACATTATTAGCACAATTATTAACATTGAAACCACAACTAATGCTTTTCATCTACTATTTTTAACTGCAGAATCCACAGCAATAAATTACTCAGTGGTGTTCCAAACCCATAAACACTTATATGTGCTGAACCATGGGTAAACACACTGATTTAAAAACAAACACAAGACAATAGAGGGCCATAAACATCTGGAGTGTTCCATATAAAATCCTGGACAGTTAACCCACAAACAGATAAAGAGAAGGATGTAAATTTTCTAGTTAACAAACCTCTAGTTTATCAACTCTGGCACAGATGTGGTTCCCCTCCAGCACCTTGTCTTTAATGAGTGGAATGGTCTCGTCCAGGGTCTCTGACGTGACGCTTCTGATCTGCGTGGAAAAAAAAGTAACTCACATGAGGCTGAAGCTTGAGGATAAACACAACACTGGTTTTTTTCATGTGAATATTTCAAACTACACCTATTCAGAAAGTTATCACAAGGGCCTAATATAGCAAACATTTTCTTTTGTTAGCTACTACAACCAAGCCTGTTTCTGGCATCCACAGGAGAGCCTGAACCTTATCTGAAGTCCTGCCAAGGGTTGTATTAGAATTACCCAAATTCCTGTATAACACCTCCCAGTGCCTTGTTCCATGGCAGCAAGATACATTTCCAAACAGCACTGCAGCTCTTGCAATGTACAGGCCAAAAGTGACGGATAAGCTGGGAATCACTCTCTTAAGTTTATCTGAAAGATAAAAGCAAAACCAAGAAAACCTCCCCAAAACACCCAAAAAGGCATTCTAATCTGTAAAACAGGGCAGCAGCACACTGACAAGAGAAATGAGAGGCAGTAGAGCCCACCTTTATACTGGTGGAGTAGTACTCCACTGCAGTGGAGTAGAGGAGGTCTTGGTTCACTCTGGATTAAAGCTGTGCTATGATTTTTATAGACTTAAAGAATACTGAGGAAGGAAGATCTCTTCAGCTGAGATTTTTGTCCCAGTGACTGAGCTAGAAGATACTCTTCCCTTAACCTTATAGGAAAAAGTAAGGATCTTTTAGCTAGAGATCTTTTAGCCAGGAGAGAACCTGGCATCGGGCTAATAGTGCAGGGAATTTTCAGGGCATTTTCCAATTTAATCTAGAAGCTCAAATAAAGCATAAATGACTGCTGTAGATCATTTAATCCATGGACCATGCGTTATAACTCTAACAGGTACTTAGACATTTTACTGATGATCATATGACTAATTTGTGTGTGTGGTTTTTTCTAAGAATTGATGTTTTTAAAAACAGAGTATAAATGAAGCAATATGCATATAAAATTACTCATAGTAAGATTTTTATGGTACTTTTATTACCAGAATGAGTACATGCAGATTAAGTGCTTTTATAGTGCTCTAAGTGTTCTGCAATAGAAGATCAAACAGACATATCAAACAGTAGCAGCTTTCTACTGCAAACAAACCAACAGTGTCTCCTGCACTCCTGGTCCTGGCACTGCAGCCACCAAATGTACCCTGGCCACCTCCCCAGCAGTGACACAGCTGCAGCCCCAGACAGTGCCTGGGAGCTTTACAGGATGTCCCTCATGTGCAACAGGATCCCTGTCAATGGAGCCGCACTGACATTTAGTGTAAATAAAATACAGAATTAACACATAACAGAGGAGATGAAGCATATGGATTCCAGGTTCATTTTGTTGAATACTTTTGGGTCAATGGTGGGCAGAAAAACCCTCCTCTATCATAAAGCACATGTGAAGAACAGATTGGTGGTCTGAGGTAAGGTTCATATTCAGGTAAACAAATCCAGGTTAAAAGCTGAGCCCGGAATTTCCAGAGAGAAGGTGCAAACTTACTTGCTCATGTTGGTCATTGAAGGGACCTGGAAGAGCCCCATTTCACTTTTAAGCGAAATGTTATTGTAGTGATCCTGATAACTACTGCCACTATGAACCAGAGTCTGGGGCACAGCCAGAGCAGGAGATGGTGCATGGAGCCAGTACAGAAATTCCCCCCACAATGTCAGAGCAGACATGGAACAAACTTAAACCATCTTTCTTCCAGGCTGAAAGAAAAAGACCAATACAAGACACAAGAGAGCTGATCTGCCAGCAGCAGCCTGTGCTGAGGGGAAATGATATGCAAATATGATTCATGAGGAGCCGTTGTGCAGCAGTTTGCAGAACCACAGCGACAGCGAGTTCGAGAGGAGTCAGTGCATGACAAAGGGAAATGATTCTCTTGGTACAGCAACCTCTCATGAGCCAGAGAGAGCAGGACTGCCCTGAACCCCTAACTATAAAACAAGATTTATTTCCCCTTGTGCAATGTATTTTACTTTATCTTACCACAGATTTAGTCAAGTTCTCGGCATAAGTACCAGAGCACAGCAGTCCATGGGAAAAAAATTATATTCCTCTTCCTAGACTTTACTGTGCTAAATGGAGGAGGGAAGGTTTGACTGAGCTTGGTCTTTTAACTCAAATCAGCAAGACCAAGCCCCAGGAGCTGGCAGACCAACAGCACCAAAGTCAGTCTGGAGGCAGCTCCAGCAGAGTAAGAATGATAAATGAGAACATGAACCAGGGTCAGCACATTGATGTAGGGCATGAGCCCTGGTCCCTGCCTGCAGGTCAGGCTCCACCACTTAACCAAGCACAGATTCCTGTTGTTTTGTATTTAATAAAAACTCTTATTTTTTCAGAAAAAGAAAAAAAAGTAGCAATAGCCAAAAGTGAAAAACACTGTGCAAATCCTAGTTGTCACAGGGACTTTTTGGAAAGGATTTGTCTATATTCTTTTTCAGTCTTGGATCCCATGTTAAGTAAGCACTGTAAACTGAACAGCTCAGTGGTGAGAAGAGAGAAGGTTTGCTTGGAAGTGAGCAAATCCCAGCCACAGTGACCCAAACAAAACCTCTTCCTCTCTTTTCAGTGATAACACCAGGTTTCACACCCAGGGCCTCAGGGAGCAGGTTCTGAAAGCACCATGAGATAAAGATGAGCCGTCAGCAGCTGCACTGGGGAACCATCATCAGGCAGGATTTACAAGCATATCCTGGAGCAAGTTCTGTCCAAAGTTCAGTGGCTTGAGAATCAGTTCCCTGTGGTTCTGTAACTGGTGAGTATGCTGGAGGATCAAAACATGCATTAAAAAAAGAGTATCAATAAAAGCAGATTTTGTAGCTATCTGTAAATCCTCTTCAAGGACCAGGAGCCAGAGAAATGTAAACAGGGAATTTCCACACGTGACTAAACCAGCTGTGCATGTCTGAGTAGGAATCTTTTCCAATGTACACAAGAAGCACAAAGAATCCTATCTCAAAAGGTAACCAGCACTGGTTACATGGAAACAATAGGAGAAGAGCATATACAAGAGGCTGGGGTAGGAAAGGTTGGCAAGGGAAGTCTCACAAGAGGTTTAAAAGCTCACAGGATTCGTCTGAGCAAACCAACCACCTTCCCTACACTGGAGGCAGAAATGGGAGGTGCATGACTGGCCACTGGGAAAATGCAAGAGGAACATAAAAAACCCTCAGCATAAGCTCCCAAACTGAAGAATTGAGTGAATGAAGTTAATAGTAAATGAGACAGAACACAATCAGCAGTCAAGAGCTATTGATTCAAAGCCCTGGCTTTGAGCAGGTGATGCTGTATCACAGAAGCAATCATCACCTTTCAGGAATGAACTCAAGGGACTTTTCGCTGAAGAAACCAGCCTCTTGTGTTCTACATTTTGCACAGACTGGATGTGCTGTACTAGAGAATCCAAAGGCATATCAAAAAATAGACTCTGAGGTTCACGTGCTCCTTTCCAGCTATTTTTGTCAAAGGATGAATGGAAAAAGAGCTGCTCCAGCAGCCACTAATACTGAACCATTCTTATGAGACAGCTTTTCTCCTCTGAAGTCCCCTGCTAACCATGTGAGATGTGAGCAGCCAAGCTTTTGTTTCTTTCCACTCTATGTCATTTCCTCTGGAACCAACGATGCCTCCTTTCCATGAGCAAGACAAGACCATGACAAAGCCAGAGACTGATAGAGGCTCTGATAGAAGTCAAAAATAGCTAAATAGCAATGCAGATCTCTTGCTCTGAATGGTCCATTTCCACAATTAGGTGGTTACAATGGTGAAAACAATCAGTGTGCTACAAATGTTGTACCCCGCACTCAGCTACTCCACCAGTACAAACTCCTGTCTCCCATTCTGATTGCAGGCTCTTGGTGGACACCACCAGCTTGTGCCATTGATGGCTGTGCCTATTACCACAACACACATGAGCTGGGTAGAGACACTATCTCGGAATGCTGTGGCAGCACCAGGACAGCCTCCTTAGATGGTGTCATAACACCATGGGGTACCAGAGAGGGCCATGGAGAGTGCTGATTGTTTACAGAATCCCAGGATAGCTGGGCTTGGAAGGGCTCTCTGGAGATCATCCAGTCCAATCTCCCCACCAAGGCAGGGTCACCCAGAGCAGGTGACACAGGAACATGTCCCAGTGGGTTTGGAATGTCTCCAGAGGGAGACTCCATGCCCAGCCTGGGGAGCTGTTCCAGTGCTCTGACACCCTCATGGAAAGAAGTTCTTCCTCAGGTTGAGGTGGAATTGAGAACTAGTTCCCTGTGGTTCTGAAACTGGTGAGTGTGCTGGAGGATCAAAACATGCATTAAAAAAATGCATGCCCTGAGGAGCCTGTTCAGTGCCAATCACCCTCTGGAGGAAGAACCTTTTCCTGATATGCAACCTAAATCTCCCCTGACACAACTTCAGGTCATTCAGGTCCTGTCTCCAAAGAGCAGGAGTCGGTGCTACTCCTCCACTTCCCGTTGTGAGGAAGCTGCAGACCCCAGTGAGGTCTGACCTGTCTCCCCTTCTCCAGGCTGAACACACCGAGTGCCCTCCACCGCTCCTCATAAGGCCACTCTACACCCTCCCCTACCGTCTCTGCCCGCCCTGTTGTGGCTATTGGTGACTGTCCCTCCCCACGGGGGTGTGTTCATGCCCCCCTGCCCTATTCGTGTATATTTGTGTGTGTCGGTGACTCCCCTCAGGCCTCTCCCCTCAGACCCTCCCTCCCCGCGGGCAGCCGCGCGCGCCCCGGCGCCACCTGGCGGCCACTGCGCCACAGCGCCGCCCGCGCCAAGATGGCGCCCCGTGCCCGCCCCGAGGGCCCCGCAGGGCCAGTCCGGCCTCCGCTCCGAGATCTGAAATAAATCCCGCTGGATGCATCTCACTTGTGACCAAACTAGGGGGTGGCAGGTGTTTCTTAGTCACAACTGTAATTGCACAGACACTTTCAAGCTGCACAAGCCAGCGTTGGCAATGCAAGCGTTCTGCTCATCCCATCACTGCCCATGTCCCTTGGCCAGCCCTGTGCATGTGAGAGGAGACACAGTGGGACCAACCACGAAACTCTGCTGGGCTGAAAACTGCCTGTTAATTCCTTTGCCACCTCATCTTAGGCCAGCTGAGCTCTTCAGTCCATGGCACAGCTGTGTTCATGCCAGCACTGCCCAAAGATGGGATAGGTTCCATCTTCCAGAAGCAGTGATAACTTACCATGAAACTTGGGCCAAAGGCTTGACAGCACCACTTCCACACGGCATTTAACATTCCACTGCTGATCCTCCTGTTTATTTAAGCAAAGAAAGCAAAACAAAATTAAAACCATTACTTCATTTTGTAACTTAGAGGGGAACAGTCCTCAGCCTGGCTTTGAGGTCAGCTTTCCTTTCATGCTCTGGTTTGTGCACGATATACTGTGCCCATAGTAGTATCTCTTTCTCACCACTTCTTTAGATGCCTTTATTTCTCCACAGCAAATCTCCTCCCTCTTCACTCCACACCTGGAATAAGAGAAGCTTTTTTTACTCCCCACCATCACTCCTTTCATTTTGCCTCAGCTTTGTGTTCCCATTCAACCTTATAACAATTTACCTGCTTTTTCCCCTGGATTTTTTTAATATCAAGCTCACTCCTTGATAAAAATATCTGGGTCAGGTATTTTATATCATCAACTGTTCGGGCCCACAAGACATGAATACGGTGTTCTAACACCACACTTTATGAAGGAACTTGAAAAAAGAAAATCCAGCACTAAATCTCTTCTACAAAGTTTTCCAAAAAGCCTTTGGCTTTCACTGAAAAAAATTGAGCTGCTTTTGTTAGGATCTGAAGTGCTCTCCTAGCAAGTCATTAAGGTGAGAAGGCAGAAAAGTTTAAAAATAGCCAAAGCAGACAAGCACAGAGCTCTGTATGACCCTGGAGACTCCAGCAGGAACACTGAGTATTGCTGCAAACGAACAGGGCTTCAGTGTGATCTGGTCCCATGGCAGCTCCAGAATCCTGAACAAACCCTCCCAAGGACCAATAATCTGGGTCTGAGGAGAAGCAAGGAGTGGAATGCCAGGTGTATTTCCACAGTGAACTAACATCTGTCCCAGCTCTTTACAGGATACATTCATACCAGGCAGAATAACGTCACCCAGGAGAGCTTGAGAGCTTCCACTTGGCAAAGTCTTCTGTTAGACTACACAAATATCTTATTTTGTATTCAGCAGTACTGTAGTCTTTTTTTCTTGGTACAACTGCTACACAGAATTGAACCTCACAATGAAAATTAGAAGTCATGTGCTTGAGGAAATAGTTATTGCTAATTGAAAATTAAAAAAACCCTGCAAAATTAAGGCATCTCTCTGTGCAAAGGAACCCAAAAGCTCCATTCTGATTTCCATGGTGCTGAAATACACGACTGAGGTGAGCTGGCAAGGCCAGGCCCACCCAAAGAGACACTCCAGAAAACGCTGCCACAAAAGCTGTGACTAATTCCTAAGTAGGAAAACACCTAAATTACTGGCTGCTTTGAGCAAGGTACCAATATAAGTGCAAGGTCCAAGAGAGATCAGTATTAAAGCACATGTTTAATTTCAGCTGAAGAGGCCCAAATTACTTGCAAGAAGCAAAGAACACAAGTTGTTTCTGTACTTCTTGTCAGGATTAACAGGCATCCAGTTACAAAAACACACACTCCTGTACAGCACTCTACAGGAAACTTGTTTATGTCTTCTTTATTTCTTATTTAACACCAGTATGAGTGGCACTTGATAAATCAATGGACTCCAGCTGACATGAACCAATACTTAAATGAAACTTATTCCTGAGTAACTAATTCACTTTCAAATGTCATCTTAGTCAAGCTTAAAAATTCATTTTTGTAAGTGTTAACAGCATTAACAAGGCCTGTGTCTGGCCCACTGTAGATATATACATGACTAATGAAGTAGATCCTAACCCACAAGTAAGACAGAAGCTGTCAGTGGTTTAACCACATGAAAATGATGTGGATATCCTGGACTAAGTTGTATCATCACGTTGAAAATGCTGAACACAAAATCAAAACAAAGATCCCAAGGTTTGGGTGTAAGCAGTCTGACTGACTTACTGCAAATCACTGACAATCATGTATAGAGATGGAATTGGTGTGGAGGGAGAGGCATGGGGAAAAAATTTTTCTCCATGTGAAATTGAACAAGTTTCCCTTTTTTTCTTGGCAACAAAAATAAATCACAACAACATTTTACTGTCGAAATGAAGGAAGGGGGCAAGGGAAGCTGTTTTAAAGGCTGGTTTAGAATTATCTTTTATCTTAATACGGGAAAATTTTAATCTGCCCAAAGAGGCTCAGGTGGGATAAGAGCTTTCTACAATCAGAACAGGGAACACTCCCAAGTGCTCCCTACTTCAGATTTTGGAGCCTTCCTCTCTTCTTTTAGGGTGGGAGAGCATCTCAGCCTGAAAAGGGCAACTTCAAACCCTCCCTCATGCCTTCAGGGATCTGAAGTATCCCCTGTCCCTTACCAGGACAGTGACAGTGCAAGCCTGCACTGTCACAGCATGGACTCACCAGCTGCACTTGGGGAACTGGCCACTCCTCAGACCCTCAAACCCAGCACTGTTCGCTCAATCACAGCAGTGCTTGGAGCCCACTCTCACTCACACACACCGGCAGGTTTGGTTTCCACAAAACAAGTAACAAGCACCAGCCAGAGTACTTGAGAAAAAAAACCCCAAAACACGAAAAAACCTAAACAAAGCATGGAGATTCTTATTCAGCAGCTCAACTTTACCGAGCACTGCATCCCAGAAACGGGAGTCCTGCAGACCTGTCCCTGCTCATCCCAAGGGAACACCAGCACCCCGCGCTGCCCACTGAGCAGAGCTGGGCTGGCTCTTTGCACAGCTCCGACAGGGCTTGGGGAGGGGGCTCAGGAGCCCTCACAGCTGCTGTGGGGTGAGCTCGGGGGCTGCGGTGCCCGGCAGGGACAGTGGGACCTGGAGGGGCAGGGAAGGCTGCAGGGACCCGGCTGCAGTCCTGCCAGGATCCCCGGCCCTTCCCCACCCCAGAGAGCCCCCAGCCGCAGCCTGCCCGCCCCACTGGGGCAGCTCCCATTCCACACCCACCTCCTCCCCGGTCCTGGGCCTGGCTCATGGCTCCCACCGGAGCAGGGTGGACTCCACGTCCAGTCTCAGTCACCGGCACATCAAGGGCTGCAGAGGAAAACAGAATTTCTCTGTCCCTGTTGGCAAGTATTGAAAGGACACGAGGTCAGAGACATTCAGTTCTAGATTAAGCAGAGAAGAACTGACACACTGCTTGGGTCACAAGAAGATCCTGCCCTTACCCCTTCTTCCATCCTTCCCCCTTTCTTTTCCTTCTGCATTCCCTTCTGCCTTCCTACAATCTAGAGATCCATTTACTAACCACCTGAGGCATATTTGCAAGACAGTTAATGGCATTTCAATGTTAGCATTTCAATGTTTAATAAAAACACCTAAATTGTCTTTTGCAAGTAGTTGTTTTGCTTTAGGTTTTAGCTCATTTGTTCATGAGTTCACAAAAAAATACCTACTTTTCTAGTTTTACAGCACAGGACAGAAAGGGTACGAAGGGCAGGCTCAGTAACAAGGTTATTAATGGATTTAAGTTATTAGGATATAATTACAAAAAAAGCCATTATCAGTAACTGGGTGTTGCAGGTGCTCACAGGAAAGCATTCTGGAGAAGTCACTGCACAAAGGGGACAAGAATCTTGTGCTCCCAATGTGGGGGCAACACACATGCTCTTATAGACTTTCTTAAACATAACATCACAGAGCCTGAAACAAGCCTTTCAAACTGATGAAATGCAAAGTATTTCCTTATGCTACCAGGTAATTAAACAGTAGTTCAAGTGGAAAGGAATGTTAATTGGAAGGACAGGATATGATATCTTATTAGCAACATTTCTGAAATCTAAGAACTGCTGGTTCAATAGCACAGCACTTCTTCAATTGCTTTGTGCTTCATAGCTCTAAAGCATTTTTAAAATCAAGCACACTACATTAAGTCCTCAGAGACAAATTTATCTCCTGTTTGAGTGGCAAGGTACATAAATGATCCACCGTAGGATCTGAAGGAGTCTGAATTCTTACATCTTGGCTGCAATCTTGCCTCTCCAAGAACCAGCCATACCATTTCTTACATACTTCTACAGCATCCAAGAACAATACTCTAACTGTCCAACACATTTTTCCTCATGTTAGCATTGGAAGCTATTTATGAAGTTACCTGAAAGCTGATTATTCCTCTACTACCACATGCAACTATGTCCCAGTATCTGAGTATTGATACTCGTGTTGCAAAAGATGTGTTCATCAGAAGTAATTCTGGCAAGTCTGAAACTAGAATGTCACTGCTAGTTTTAAGATAAAAAACTTCAGAGGTGTGTTTAGTACTAGTCTAAATCTTTCTCCTGCTGGTGTACTCAGGAGAGGAGGTTACTTGGTTACTTATGAAAATCCAGGGAAGTCTTTGTATCTGTAACCATGCATGAATTTTCAATTTCATAAAGTAACTCAAGTCCTAATACCTTGTTAAGAGCTCCTCACCTTAAGAGAAGATAAATACTGCTGGCTTTTAAGGGCTGGGTGTTATTGCAGTTAACAGCTGCATTCCTTCCTCGAGGAGGCAGCAGTAGGGGAGGTTAGTCTTTAAATTAGTTCCTTGGTTTAAAAAACTGCCTGTAGGTATTAGTGATTTGTAGAACTGGCATTGCTGCCCTGCCTGAGTGGGCACTTCAGTCTCAATCCCTGGAAGTGTGCCAGCCCAGCTCCTGGACTGTGCCTCCTCTGCAGAGCCAGGCCTGTCAAGCCCACTTTATCTTCACAGATGCAGGCATTCCTGAGGCTCCTGCAATAACCCACCCCTTTGATTCCAAGTAGATTATACTTCAGACAAATTCTCCCATACATAGAACCTTGCAGGAAGACATCAAACCCTTAATGGATACTTCTGTTCCAGCTAAATGGCATGTGCTCCTGCTGCAAAGAGCATGAGCTGGCTCAGTAAGTGACCCCACAGCCTGTGTCCTGAGCCAAGGAGCGCTGGGGAGGGGCCATTTGCAGAGCCCACACCACGCCAGGAGTCCTTCAAAGTGTCCATGCAAAGTGAAGAAAACTCTTCCAGCTCCAAGACACTGAGGCCCAAGTGCCCAGGGGAGCAGCCTGGGTTCTTCCAGCAGCACACTGAGACACTGCAATGCTGTTCCCAGCACTTCTGTCCCCTCCCCATAGCTACATTAGCAAGGATGAAAAGCACTGACCCACACAAGCGAAACAGTCCTGCAGACACAGAGGGAGGTATGGAACAGGAGTCCTGTGCTCGGCCTCAAAGCAGCAGAAACCAAAGCCACACACGATGGGCTGAACACAGCTCGAGTCTCTGGTCACTGGGTAAATGTTTACAGGGGCTGCCAAGGAAAACAGACGGGAGAAAACATGTGCAAGTAAATTGGCTGAGTTAGACAGTTCACCCCATACTTACAGCAGCAGCAGCAACCCCACATCCCCAGCAGCACCTGGCACAGGTGAGGGAGGGTGAGGAACCACCTCCCAGGCCTCGGGACCCAAACTCTGGAGGAGCAGTGCTCAGGCAGGCACTTGTTGTAGGAGTCACCATTTGCAGCTACTGCAGGGACAAGCACAGCACAGATTAGTTCAAGAGGACCAAGGACAAGTGTCTGGAACTCCTGTGACCTTCCAGGGAAGGCACAGGAAGCACAGGGTGAAGACTGACAGGAAAACACAGCTCGCTGAGCTGTCCAGGAGGAAAACGCGAAACTTGAGAAAAAGAGGACATATTCTTCCCCATTTTTTATTTATCTGACAAAGTAATTGAGAAAAAAACATTTTATTTCTATATCCATTTATTTCAGTCTGTAAAAATATAAGACTAATATACAACTACATCTAGCTTGATTTTGTAAAATCAATCTTCATTCAGTGAGATACCAATGTACATTATACATTAAAGTTGTAAGAAAAATACTGATATTTGACATTTTAAACAAGTTCATTCATGTAAAAATCACATTGCAAGTAATTTAATTAGAAAATACATAATATTCACAAAAATACACATGTTAAAGACAGCTTGTGAGAACATTGTCCTAAATTTAACTCAGGTGTGGAAAACAAAAAATATGATTCACAGTTAGGCTTGACTTCTCCAGTACCACAGCAGAACTTCAAAGTAAATGCATCTTAATTCTATTAAGAATTTGTTCTTCTTCCTATTAAGGTGCACTTAGATCTCCCCTTGCAAGGGAGAACTGACTTGTCCCCCCCACTGTGCATGTACAACATATAACACTAGTCAAAGGAATTGTAGTTTTTCATTCTGTTCTGAAATAATTTGGATACTTATAAATTAATTTATAAAATCTGGATTGAAAATACAATTTACAGACACAGGATACTCAATACACAAAGATTACATCAATAGCAGCGTAATATTGTCAATCATGCGCAGCATCCTCACCATCACCTCTGGATTTTTTCCTCTTTTGTTTTTTTTTAGCTAAAGATAAAATCTATATAAAACAGTCAAGCCTTTAAGTATTGTCTTCCAGGGAGAAAACAGTAAAGATGTTAAAAATTTAGGAGGTAGTGAATGAAAGGCTAACAATATCAGCATATTTTAAAAAACCTTATAGTGAACCCCAGTATCATTTATATATAAAATTAAGTTTAGCCACTCGTAATCAACCGTTGATCATCCTGAAGTAGCAATTTAAAAATCTTTTGTAATTAACAGTGTATGCACTAGTAGGATATGGAAGAACTTTAGGAACTTTGTGGTAACTGCAGCATTAAGCAATTACATGCTGTGCAGTCTGTCATTGTAACTGTAAATACACACTTTAAAAAAAACCCCACATTTTTAGGTTTATTCTTTACTGTTTTTATCAAGTCCCAAATGCTTAGTTTTACTACATGTTACCAAATGTCTGTAAAACAGAACATGATATATGTCAAAAAGAATATTATCTCACGTTTAGATTAATCAGTTTGCAGGAAAGGTCCTAAGAATGAATTCTCATGCAGTTTAGAGTAGGACCCCAGTTAAATTTCTACAAGTCCTTAATACTGGCATATATATTCCAACTATTCATGCCCCTGCTCCAAGCACAGCCTGGATGGCACACCAGCCTCAGGCTGGGAGCTGAGCAGTTCCCTTGCCAGCTGGGCATTCCCAGACTCAGCCCAAGCTGTGATCCAAGCTGCAAAACGCTCCTGGACCACATCAGCTCCAGAAAGGATTTCCATGGAATGAAAGTTTTACACCTGCATTAAGTGCACTACCAGTTCATTCTCTGTACCTGTGGACCTTATCTCTTCTTCCCATCCAAGTGCCTTTATTCCTTTGATTATTCACAATACATTCAAGTAAACCAAAGGCACAGAAGTGCAAACTAGCAGAATAATGAGCCTCACCCTCCACTGGTGATTTCATACAGGAAGGAAAGTCTTTTGATAAAGGAAAAAAAAAATAGATATTTTAAAGTAAACAATCTTCCTTAAAGAAAGGAAGTGTAGAGCAGCACTGAGAGAAAACACGTACAGGTAAAGTCTACATGTCGCAGAATGAGTATTTCTTTTCCTCATTTCACACTACGTGGGTGTAGTTACTTCATTTTTAGTAATTATTAGCAAAATAAGTGAAACACTTCAAAGTTCTTGCTCTTGTAAAAGGTTCCAGGGCCTCTCCTTACACACCCCAATAAAACCATAAATAAATGTGAGGCCAGAGCACCCTCACCTGTATTTGCAGAGCGCCACTGCTGGGGCTACTCTCCATAAATCCTAAGGACTGTGGATGCCTCTTGGCATCTATGAGGTTTGAGAACAACCCTGCTCATGAGATACAAAATGCACATTTGAAATGGGTAACACTAAACAGCAGGGGCTCCTGCAGCAGTGTTGGCATCGTCACAAAAACCTTAAACAAACACAACTTTAGCCTCTGACAGTCTCTGAAGACCTTTACAGATGCCTTAACATTTAACTTACAGTTAGTCTCCTGTTAGTAAAGTTACCAGAGGTAGATGTTTCCTCAAGATAGACTGAGGGAAAAAAAGAAAGGGGTTAGTGTCCCTTCCCACTCATCCTGTCTTCCTAGAGGGAAGAACATGCTCCCAAGCACCTGGTTCTGGTGAGCACAGGACCACAGGACAGAACTGGTACTTCCTACTTGGAGCCTATGGGATCCCTGGGGACAAGCTCCAGCCATCCTCCTGCGCAATCTTACTACTTCCCATCTCACTTTCCTGGCACAACTTATGTTCCCAGAGAAGGGTCAGGTTGGGAACTGGGTGCCAAAGTGGTACAGCAGGAGATACAAAAAGGGGAAAGGGAAAAAGAAGGCTAGAATCCTCCCCTGCAAGAATCCCAGTGAGTGCAGCTGGTTGCACACACACCTATGTGCTCGCAGCATCAGGACTTGTCAGTGTTCTTGCACAGAGCAGCTCTGGAATATCCCAAACACCCAGCCAGGGGCACACAAAGATCTGCATTTACAGTTCAGTTCGTTATAATGGGTAAGTTCATATCACATGGCTCAAACAAGTTGTAGTAAAGCCTCATTCTGATTTAAGACTTTTTTTAATCCAGGGATTTAATTTAAGCTGTTCTAACTTGTTCAGGTTTGAAGAAAGTCACTTTTTACATTATCCAGACTCACTACAACAAACCTTTGCCAGTAGAAACCCTTACAGCTTCCACTAGGACTGCAATTTTAACAGAGAATATATTATGCTATTTCCATAGCATTAAGTTTACATTTGATTTCTTTGTAATTTACAGGGATTAGCAACTAAATCCAACAATGTCTTTAAAATATTGCAAACTAAAATGAGAACAGGTCTTCGATGCACTAGTGTTAAGACTTTCACATTTGAATTTCAAAATCAGAGTCATTAAAAGTAAGCTTGCCTGGCCATTAGAACCAGGAAAGGTGCATGACTAACGAGCCTGTGGTTGCACATTCACTTACAAAGGAACAGGCACTCTCCAAGCCCCCAGCTCCAAACCCCTGTGCTCCCTGTGTCAGCCAGGGAACAGCCCACCCACCTCCAGCTCTTCCCACCCACCTCCAGTTTATCTTCCAGCTTCCTTCTGCACAGAGCTCCACAAGCAGCTCAGCAGCCCAGGGCAGCAGTGAGGTGGCTAAAGCAGCTCTGTCACACATAAGCAGCACTTCAGATGAACATGAAACCACAGGACATTAGATAGTCAACCTCACACATAATTAAGTTTACGTCTATAGAACCAGTAGTATTCGACATTAAAAAAATAATAATAAAAAAAATCAAGTACCTTTAAAAGAAAGCTCACAGCCATCTCTTAGCTATCCTTCATTTTCAATTTAAGTTTTCCTCATCCAATTTCAGCCATTTATCAATTATCTTCCAGCTTTGTGAATTATTTACATTGAAGTGCAGAATTAACAAAGTTAGTTACCTTACATAATTTTGAATTTCTTGTATTTACTTTTTTCCCTCCTTTTAATCTAACTGCAGTGCTTGGTAGATGGAGAGGTATCAAATGTATTACATATTAAGCCCAATTAAAACATGTATGGCATCCTTACTTAATACAAAGTACACCAATGGAATTTCATAGTGTTATTATAGTTCCATCTTCTTCCAATGACTTACGCCCTGGATCTGGTACATCATATTCCATGCTAATGCTGCCTGCTGAGTGATTGGAGTTCATCTCACTGGAAGGAAGGAATCCATTTTGTGTGGACTCGTGAAGCAGTTCAATTTGTGACAATGATTCTATGCTCTCGCTGGGAGGTGCAGCTTTTGGGATCTGCTGTGGCTCCCCACTATCTTCAATAATAATGTCCTCTTCATCGCTCTCCTCGTCCCCTTGCAAGAGGTTTCCCAGAATATTTGGCGTGCTGCTTGGAAGGCTGGACTCAGTGGACTGGCCGGAGCTGCCCGAAGTCCGACTGTTCCTCACGACATTGTTCCTCTGGTTGGCGGGTCTGACCGTGATGATCAGGTTGCGGCTGTTTGCAATCATCATGTCTGTAACTTGATCAAGGCTTTTGCCCGACACCTCTATTCCATTCACCTCCAGCACCTCATCATTGACAGCCAGTAAGCCTGTGCTCTGAGCCAGCCCTCCAGGGACAAGCCTGGATATGAAAATCCCTGGCACTTTCTCTAAGCCGTGCGGTGTCACCCTGACGCTCGAGCCGTCTCGGATGTAGAACCCCAGGGGTTTGTCGGTCCCGTACTTGTAGAGCCGTACCCTGCGGTGGGTTTCGGGGAGAATATCCACATCTATGATAGAGGACACTGGCCTGAAGTCCTGAGGCATGCTAATGACAATGTGGGGCTTCTTCTTGTGGTTATCCGGCCGGAGCACGTTGGACAAGACGTTCTTCTTCCTGGTCATGGTGTCCGTCCCAAAGGCACTGTAGTCTGCATCTTCTGCAAGAGAGCACAAGGGGTCAGATCCTTCAGCTGGGGCCCAGAGCACACTGCCACCGTGCTATAGGCTGGCAGAGTAAAATACCTAATCTAGAAAGTTTCTCCTTTACTGCAGCAGAAACATTCCTCTTTGCTCACAAAACAAAAGCTTTAATGTTATGAGATTCAAAGTTGGTAATACTTTTGGGTTTCTTCTACCAAAGGAAAGAGGGTACACAAAAAAAATTGCAGCCAGTTAGCAGCAGCAGACACAAAGGACCACAGCTGCTTGAGAGAAAGGGCAGAATGGAAAGAGTGAGCACATTCCTAGAAACATTTTAATTTTATTCAGAGTAATTCCACTTGCTAGTTTTCTCTGCTCAGGTTTCAGATCATTGGAAAAGGAAGAATGAAAAAGGGAAAGCAGCCAGCGTGCCTATTATTGCCTAGTTGCTGGGAGCCAGCCAAGTGACCTGGATTCAAACTCCAGAAAGCTTATTCCACTCTGCACTCTTCCCTGCCCCCACGCCATGTAGGTAAAATGGCTGTGGACAGAAACAAAGAGACCTTGCACACAAATACTTGAGGCCAAACTGTTCATGCAGGCAATGCTGTAACTGCCACAATTGGATATAAAATATGCAAATGGCTTAGAACGTCAAAAAAGAAAACATGTTAGTCATACAACTACTGAGGGAAGAGAACACATTCTGTGGAGCAATTCTGATCTCTGAAACGCCTGGTTACCAAAGGTTCCATTTCTCCTTTTAATACACTATAGTTCTCCAAAAAGAATGAACCTAAATACAATCAGATCTGAGTTTCCTTGGATTTACACTTGTACTTTCACAACATTGCATAGATTATTTTTTTTTTTTTACGAAGTGGATTAAAAAAAAAATAATCAAGCAGAACTGGTTTGCAGTAACTCTGGGACTCAGAGAAGTTGGGATTCTTTGTATGATCACATTAAGATGCCATTGGCAGAGCCAAGAAAGAAAGAGAATGGCTATACATTTCAATCTGGGAATTGGAATAACCATGGCAAGCTGCCCTAGTGTGGCATTTCAGGGGAGCTGTCAACTGCTGAGGAATCAGTGCACAGGGAGAGCTGGTATGTCAAAGACACTCCTTTTGGAGGCTGAGATACACAGACACATACCAGTTATATTTGGACTCTTCAGATGCTTTAGGCAAAATAGAACAGAGAAAGTATCTCTGGAGCAACAGTTTACCACTACTCCAGCATGGAACACTAACTCCTCCCTGAAAACAAGAACAGCCCTTTGACTGCTCTGCTCAGGCAGCTTGGACTTGGTATTCTAAAATATAAAAGGACAAAAGAAAAAGAAACAAATTTACATTAGCCCACACAAAAACCCCAAAGGGACTTATTATAAACCTGCCTTGTGTGTACACAATAGCTTACCAACATGGTTTAGAAAAATGTGTCCTGATGGCCTCATTTACTTTTTCTTTTGTTTAAAAAAAAAACTAATCACATAGTAAGGGACAGGAAAGCTGTTGTTTACCTGTTGTTAAAGACAGAGCATCTTTTGCACTGATGTTCACAGATAAAGTTGTTAAACAATTGAACTGACAAAGAGGAACTATTGCTCAATCATTTACCTGATTCAACACAGCCCCACCATACTCTGGAGTGGTTTCTGTGACAGTCTCAGCTACTTTGTAATTTATGGTTAAATTAATATAATATTAGATCTCAAGATCAAGCAAGGAGGCTTTAGAAATAGCCTAAACCCTGTTCTTCAGATGCCTAAGAGTGTACAGCATAACTGACTTGAGTTGGTTCATTAAAAACCAATCCAGCCTCCCAAACCCAAGCATAAAACAGGTGGAAGAAGGTCTGAAGAATAAAACACTTCCAAAAGTGCAAACTTACCATTTTCTCTGTAAAATGCCCCTTGGGATATCTGACTGACTGAAGATCAGCTGTTTAAACCCCTGAACTCCACTGTGCTGCCTTTTCAGACAACACAGAGCAATTCTTTCATTGTGTGCTTAAAATTTATGATCAAAGAAGAAAGTGTGAGAAGTTTTGCCCTTATCTCTCCTGACAACCTATCCAACCAGTTTCAAGTTAGACATCTGGTGTTTCACTGGAAGGATTTTTGCAATTCAATGAGTTGCAATAGCCTTTTATTTATTTATTTTTTTTTAGAATTACAATTGTTTACAAAACAAGTTGGAAAAGACAATTGTGAAATTAGATCCCAGACTCGTATTGCTTTAAATATCTTTTACTGAAAAATACAAAGTAACACAACAAGAAAGTGATAGTATAGATGGTTTTAGACAAAGAGTACACAGTGGTAACTTGAATATTAGATTTAAGAACATTAATGAGTGCTAAGGTTATTTTTTAGGTCCTGGACTCTCCCATGTGTATTGCACAGGTATTGAGTTTATGGGGGTTTCTCCTTAAATTCAAAGAGCAAAAGTTCAGGGAATCAGATCAGATCTGGTATTTTACCCATTTTGTCCTATCAAACGTGTTTCACATCAACATTCCCAGCTCACCACAGTGGCCATAAGGGTTTCCTCACCTTCATGGCAGGTCACTCACACCCCAGTCTGGCACAGACTGGATATAAAGACATAAACATATTTATTACATCCAAATCATGTCCTGTAAGTGATTAAAGACAGTCTGTGCTCTTTACCCAAGTTAGATATAGAATTGCTCCCAACTTCCTTCACAAAAGCCACCACCCAGCCTGGCTTCCACAACTATCAGCTCGTAAGGCTGAAAACTCTCTCCAACTCCAGATTTTTCCATAATTAGAGAAACACAAAGATCAGTAGCAAGAGGACTGGCTTTGGAAGAAATATTACACAAATATGTGAAATAACAGATTTAAAAGTGCTTTTAACCCAAAAACGAAGAACAGAAAAACATTTCTTGGAAGAAATAGGAAATTTAAGTCTCTTTCAAAAGACAAATATACAATCTGAAATCTTAACAGAGGTGGGGTTTTTTTTGCTTTTGTTTTAAGAAACTTTAAGTTACAGGACACATTGCTGAAATAAAAGCATCCTAAAATTGTAAGCCAGATGTCAAAACATTGAAGAAACTCTGAAGCACCAGAGGGTAAGTTTTTTGCATTATAACTGCTCTTAGCTGTGTAATAATTCAAAACTAGCATGAACCTTCAGATATACAGTTAAAGTTACAGAATTTTTTTGGGAAAAAAAAATAGCAAAAGGTTGATAAAAATTCATCTGCCCAAATCTCAGCCAAACAGCACACTCTGCTTAACCTCCCTTTCACTGCTAAACAAATTTGCTAAAGCAATACTCTCAAGTACAAAGGCATCTTTGTTCTGGCACCTCACTAATCAGTTTAAAGCTGTGGCAGAAAATATTTTGGCCTAAAGCCAGAGGACAAGGTGTAAACTCCAGATAGCATTAAGGAGAACGTCCACACAGTGCAGGGATGATTTTCCCCAGCAGCTTCAAGCTGAAGGTGGCACCAATCTGGACAGACTCACTCCATGAAGCTGAAAACAAAAGCCCACAAGTACCAAATCTGTTTCCAATTTAACACTGTCAAAGACAGATTTTTAAAATATTTTCCTGATCTATTTGCAAAGCAGTGTAGAGTTATCCCTCAAGAATTCAACTTCCAAAAGCCCCCAAACAGTTAGTACATTTGAATATAGATGCAATTTGGCATTTTTTGAAATAAGCCCCAACAAATCTTTTCCTAGTCACAAGATACATAAAATACAGTTTTAGGAAACTAACCTGTGTTTTTAGGAAGAGGCCTCAGAATAACGAGGATAGTCCATAAAGAGCTGTTTAAAAAGCCAACTCCTCTTACTTCTCACCAAAATAAAGCTTTTCAGTGAAATGAGGCACAAATGGATTAACCAAAGAATGCACTTTTCAATAAATACAGCCACATACATGCAGAACTTGCAAGAGCTGTATATTTAATTTAATATCCTGCAAGTTACTTTTAAGGATATTATAATGAAATACATCTTCTGTTATCTCCATTATTCTTGTATTTACAATGCAAAGTTCCCCACATCAAACTGTCCTTCAGTCTGTGCAGTCTGGGTTCCCCGCTTTGTCTCTTCAGTAGGGTTTTTCTCACAGACAGAGTGACTCCCATACATCTGGATTTAATCACAATACATCAGTTTAACCTTTAAATACCAGATGTCAACAGTACCTGTTAATCTGTTAAACTGCAGAACGAAATTCCAGCCAGGAACTGCTTCCCACAAGCTCACAGCCAATCTCCACTTGTGCAACTTCAAGCCCCAGTTTGGATTTAGCACCGGAGCAGTTTGAAGTATTTTAAAGGAATTTCATGAAGTACAGTTAAAGGAATCTAGAGGGAATGATGTGATTTTGTACAGGATCTCTAGGTTTCTTACCACATTAACCAAGACACATTAATGCTGATGACAAACTGACAGCTTTCAGAAATGAGGAGTCACAACTGAAGAGGAAAGAGTGATTATTGTGGCTTAACAACACTGTAACAACTGTCACTTACTAATAAATGCACAAACATCTTGTTGCTCCCATTTCAGCCCCTCAAGGTGTTCCTTGAATGCCATGTATTAAGAAGCTAATACTATTTACATCAGATTTTATTGTAGTCTGTTCACACCTTATGTTAGCTTTGCACACATTACATGTAGTTTCTAAACAGGTAAGACAGTATAATAAAAATTTCGTATATTTTAAGACAGCAGAAACTTCCTCTCTCTTCCTCACAGTGGCTTTTTGTCAAACATCTTAAATTCCCAACTGCTATAGCTGGGAACACAAAAGAAGGTGAAGTTTCACTACAAAACCCACAGAAATTTTTCAGCTGATTTAAGAGAATGCATGAAAGCCACAAGCAGCCTTGCAGGGGGAAAAGTAACTTGTGTCACTTATTATAGTTCCAAACCAGCACAGATCAAAGCAGCTCCACCAATAGCAAGTATTTGCTCATTTATTTTCCATTTCAGAGGTACAGCCAATAAAGTTCTCTGCAATCCTATGAATCAACCACACCTAAATCACTCTGCACAAAATACAACCAATCTCTAACTCCAGCAATTCAGTTTTGGTTACATTACAGGCAAATCATCACAAATAAAATATAGAACCAAGTTAATTCTTTATTTTCCTTCCAACAAATACCTGCTCTACATGGCAAAGATGCCAATGAAGCCAAAGCCTCGATTTAATCAACAATGATCAGTGTGGTCACAATTAACTCACAACAAAGTACAGTGTTCCAGCCCGGGTTCCCTATTCCCTAAAACTCCATAGCCAGAAGGCTCTCGTGTCCAAAGGAAGGCAATGACACCTGATACTTTCCACACAGCTTTTCCTGCCAGTCAATTCTTGTTCTGATAAACTAAAGTGGGTTAATCTTATTTCTACTTCTGTGCATTGTATCAATTCTTTTATCAACTCCTCGTACCAGAGCAGTGACAACTAATCCAACAGGCTTTAAATGAAGATACAATGATGATATAAGGCGTTAAAAATGTAACAGTAGCAACAGGCAACATTAGACAGGTAGCACTGGCAACAATCTAAAAACATATGGTGTTAAAATATAAACTCAATAATCCCAGCCTGACAAAGTGGCTTATCTGTTCTCGTCATATGGCTACTGTAGGGGATTAAATGGAATCATAGACCTTGTCCACCTCCAGGTTCTATTAAAGCAAATGGTTCATGCCTTTGGCATTTCAGGACTGAAAACTCAGCCCTCACCAGAATATACTATCAACACAAACCAACCAAACATTTTGCCAGGGCACAGCAGCTGCCAAGCAGCCACACCGCTTGTGAATACTGGGTTTTGTCAAGCTGTTGAGGAGTTGTTCATCTTTTGGAGTGGGAACATTGATAAAAGGTTCTGATGCCCAAGGATTTTCCAAGGAAAAGATGACTGTCTTAGCAACAGCCAGAGACAGTGAACATCACAAGAACAAATAGAACTTCCCTTCCTGAGCAAACGCAGACATTAGGGACACACAGCCAGAGCACACATGCTACTCCTCAAGGCAGACCAACAACCCAGCAGCACTCACATCTGAGGTCTGCTAACTGAAATAAGCCTGTCAATTCAGAGCTTCAAAATGTTTTATTAGGGAAGTGTGGTAAGAGTAGCAGATTACAAAGTGAGTCTTGAATTTATACTTATATATTAAATTTAATACTTCACGTAATAAGACTTTCAATATTCCTTTCCATCCTGTAATGGCCTCTCTTCTCGTCTGATCAAGATTGGAATTTTATGTGAAAAGTATCCTACACACAGAACAGAAAGCCCTAGAGGTTTAAAGTTTATTTTCATTTGTTTGCATAAAACCAGAAAGAAGCACTTGCCAGAGATTTAATTTGACTTTAACTGAACTGGCAAAAAAGCACAAAGTATAAATAGGTTGCCTGAGGAAGTTCTTGCAAGAGACACAAGTTGTGAATACCTTTCATGATCCACAATTACTACGGAATTCAACATGATGAAATAGGGCTAAAGGGTTTTTTCCTCCATACATCACACTGTTTGCTGACATGTGGGACAACTGGATAAACAGATGATTCACATATTTCAACTCCACTTACCTTTTCTCTGAATGAAAATCCTGAGTAGAGGATTGGCTGTGGAAACTGCTTTATGATAATTGTCATCGTTATTGATAGGCAGCAGGTCTCCATGAATGTCCGTGTATCCCACCAGCACATCAACATTTGGGATCTTGTGCACATGCTGCAACAATCCATAGAATTCCTCAAACTTTCCAGGCTTGGACCTCTCCAGAGAAAACCGTCGAAATTCTGCTCCAAACTACAACAAAATATATCTCAAATCATTAACATGGAAATCCAACACCCTCAAGCAAGAGAACTGTTTGAATGTTAAACCTGAAAAGTCGTGGAATTAAAAGTACACTAGAAACTACAACCACTAATTTTGAAATGGCATTAAAAAGTTAGTTAAAACAACTGGGTTTTTTCCCCCCAAAGTTGTAACTGTTTCTGGACTTGATAAAACAAGTGTTTTTGAGCAGGCAAAGGTTGTTTCATTCCATTTAATGGGAGCTCATTAGGTGACAAACTTAAGGATATTGCAGATTCTCAGATGCTGCTGAAACAGCCAGGCTCTCAGTGAGGGCCAGAATTCACAGCCAGCACCGATGTGGTGGCTCAAACCAGATGGTGATTAACCTCCTGAGCTATGTGAATACCTGGAATTCTTCCTCAAAGAACTATGAGTGCACTTGAGAACAGAGTGTATGGGTTGTGACACAGCCACGGTTCACCTCCACAAGAATGAACAGCCTTCAGACTCCCAGTTGTTTGGCCAAGAAATGAAAATGCCTCTGACGTGAAGACTACCAAGAACAAACCACGTGCAGCAAAGCTTTAGTGAGTTGAACTCAAGTCAGTTCTACTCTTGAGAGAGAGATTACAGAGGCAACCAGCCACTACCCCTACAAGCATTCAGAAGATTCACTTCCATTATCAAGACTTAAATTTTGATTGCACGATCTTTTAAATCGTGATTCTATCCATGGTATATGAAAGGACTCAGAAAATATGAACAGAAACTTAATCACTGACTTATTACTAATTACTTTCAGGGGTAGGATCTGCATTTAGTCAGTATAATCGTTCAACAAATACCCAGCTCACAAGTCCACTCAAGCTCAGCCTCCTAAACCATCTATAAAGCAAACACTCATAAAACACAAGGCTACAAATGCTGCAGTGGGGCAGGTATAAGACTAAATTGGGTGCCAATAAAAGAAAAAGCATTTGTTGTAGACTAGACAAATTTAATTTCAGCACATATAGCTAATAAAATCTTAGTGTTCTGCCCAGCAAGGGCAAAGCAAACAGAGTACAGGATAAAAATTACTCCAAAACCTCCGTATCAGGCACACACAACATACCAGAGATGCTAAAAGGAATTCAGAGATAGCAGCAGCCAGGTTACAAAAAGCAGAACAGCTTGTATACGAGTTAAAAGGGTAACAAGCTAATAAATTAAAAACCTCAGTTAGTGGCCTTATTTTTTTTTTGTGAATTATACAGCTGCTCTACAGCGAAAATAAAAACTTTAAATAATTTTTTTAGCAAGAGCAGGACACATGGAACAAAACGCCTCAGTATCACATACTCAGGTGTGTGTTACACACAGCAGATGTGAAGGTGCACTTAGCACCCTCCAGCCCCACCTTCACCTCACATTTGATTACAATCTTTTAGAGAATAAAAGCTTTGGAGTTCTCACATGCAAACAAAGGAACGAAATAAGGAGACAAGGACCCCGTTGTTAGCATGTTAACACCCTGCTAACTCAAAACAAGCTACACCTTCACCACCCCATCTTCCTTCAAAACTTTGAAATAAAGGAGTTATCTGGGAACATTCCTCCTCTAGAAATACTCCAATTACAGTACCATTAACTAACAATATGGCAGAAGGGATGATTCATACCTGCCTACAACAGAAAAAGCCAGGCCCAGCCCACAGCAGGAACTCCCATCACATCAGAAACAGCACAATCATGATGTCAGTGAAAGACTTTATCCTGTCTCTCAAATCCTTTCCCAGCATGGGCAGCTTGGACACCACAGGAACTGTCCATATATGGCAGCAATGTAAACGTTTGGCTTTCAAAGACAGAGTTTAAACATAATTCAGTAATAAAAGTTCAAAAAGCCAACAACTTTACCCTCAATTTGGAGTAAATTTAAATCTTATCGCACCAAGTGAAGGGCCAGATTTTCAAACGTGATTTTTATTTTTTCCATGTTATTTTATACATAGTTGGTGTAAATACCAAGAGACCCATAATATGGCTCTTATTTCCACAGTTTGCCACGTGCTCAATACCACTACAGAGCAGATGAAAGACAAAAGTAAAACCGTGCAATTCCATGGCTTATTTTAACCCCCTGAAATGTTTTGATTTTATATCAGATGTTGAACTCCATTCCATTAAATAGGCCTGCACTTTACACTTTGGAGGAGATGAAAGACTGGAAAAGTAACTTAAGGAGAGAAGGTTCCTTGCCACCTGAGCTCTTAAACACGTGCTGTTCTCCTGCTGACTCCCCCGGGAAACGGCAGGAGAGCCGAGTCAGCACACCAGGAAGTCACCCGAGATTCTCAGTGAAGACTCACTTATGGGAGACACTTTTATACAAGTCCTCTGTCACACAGCATAAAGCTGCTGTACTGCCAGTCCCCAGCACTGACAGAACATGAGCTCCAGTAACCATTTCTGAAAAAAACCCCAAACTATTATTCCAAGCCATAAGAAAGAGAGGGGGGCAAACCTGAATTTTATGCCTAGAGAACCAAAAGTTTATTTTCAGGCTCCCACACCATCACCAGGAACTCCAGTTTGGGGGTATAAAACTTTATTTTCTGTGACAAGAAAATGGGCTGACTGGAAGATAAGTGCTATGGGGAATCCCCAGAGCAAGTTCAGAGCAGTTACCCAAACTGAATAAACTAGACTAACAAAAGGATTATGTTCATGTAACTGCGGCCACAGCTGGGCTGTGCTGGCCCAGCCCTGTCAGCCGGGCACGAGTATTGATTTGGAATATCTAAATAAAGAGCTGTACATCACTGATCAGCCTTCAAAGTCCAGGCCACTCCACAGAACAGCTCCCTCCACCTCCCTCCCACACAGGCCTTTCTTCTTTCTCTGTAGAATTGCTCATTTTCATAGAAGGAAGCTGACTCCTCTGTGATATTAAATGGAGGTGCTGTTAAATAATGCATTAGCAACAAGTAGTTCTAGGAATGCCTTGAAACCTGCTCCAAAACATGCACTTAAGGGACAGTCCCTATTCATTAGAGCTACACTTCTCTGTACAAACACCAAGAACATCACACATTCCCTAGATGTATTTTAAATCAAGGAAAACACACAGTGCAGTAACAGTAATCCTAGAGTTTTGGGCTGAGGAAAAAGTGGTTTGGGTTTACAAGCCCATCACACTGATTGTTTTCAACCTCATAAGGCATAAATAAAATGAAAGGCTTCACCAACCACAGTACCAGCTGTGCTTTACTAGTATTTGAAACCACAGCTACCAGATATTCCTGGGCTTTCTGGTTTTGTCCACATGAAAAGGTGACTTTTTTTTTTTTTAATAGCGTTAACATCATTCATGTAGAGACCAACCACACATTCTCCTCAAGTTCCAGCACTCGCTGGAATGTTATTCTTACAAACCCACACAGCACAAGCCCTGACTGCTTCACCTCCCCTGCTGCTGTAACACCTGATTAGCAGGAAAGGAGGGTACAAAATACAGACCACAGGCTGATCACCAGACAAAAAACCCCCAAGAGATCCATGTTCCCACCAGTGGAAAACACATCCCTATGTGGGTACACTTACAATTTCCCTGGGAAACGAAAAAGGGGTTTTTAACTCAACGTTTATTTAACTAACAGCTTGACACTCCACATCCAACAGTTCTACAATTGTTAACAGCAGAATGACACATCAAGAAATTATTTCAAATATAAAACAAACGAAAAAAAAAATCTATTTTCTTTCAGAACAAAGCTTTCTCAGTAAACTTTTGCAGAACCAGCAAATAAAAAATTAAAAATAGAATGGACACGGACACACACATGGGAGAGTTTACAGATTTGTGCAAAGCCCTGACCACAAGACACTGGTGATATATTCTGTGACACACAGGTACACACTCATAAAACACTACCCGTGTAGGACTCTCTGGCTGCCTCTAAAAGATGGCAAACTCCACTTTAGGACAAGTTCACCAGAGCTTACCTGCACCTCTCATGGAAGCTGGAAGATTATGCTCTATACCACAGACACACACAAAAAAATAAAGGTCCAGAAACGCATAATCACTAAGTAAAAAAGGGAACCACAGAAACAGTCACCAAGTTAAACAAATATTAAACAAACGTACTCATTGTAATTCGGACGGAGAGCGGCTTTTGGAGCTTAAGAATTACGCCTCTAAACACCTCTTTTGGCCCAGTTATCCCAAACTTTCCCCAAGCACCTATTTCTCTGCACATTTTTCAGCCCGTGCAGGAACCCAGGGGCCAGGTCCCCTGACCTGTACCTTTTTTTTTTTAAACCGCTTCTATTTTCTCCCCGCGGACAGCGCACCCCGTGAGCAGCCCCGGGCCGAGGGCTCGGCCGGCGCAGGGACAGGCGGGGCGGGGGCCCGGGAGCGATCCGGTCGTGCCCGGCGGCCTCGGGCAGGTGAGTCAGCAGCTGTCCCTGTCCCCGTCCCCGTCCCCGTCCCCGTCCCCGCAGCCGCACCGCGGCCCCACGGCCCCGCAGGGCCGGCCCATCCCCCGCGGCCCTCAG
>VYXB01007428.1:1603444-1682525 GCA_013397135.1 Pachyramphus minor | reverse complement strand
GGGACGCGGGTCCGGGACGTGCGGGGACACCGGCACCGCCTCCGTAGGTGAGAGCTGCGGGGCGCCGAGAGGGGACAGGGCAGGCACCTGTGGAGGGACATGCCAGTCACCTGTGGGGAGGATACAGCCACCCATGAAGGGACATGCCAGTCACCTGTGGGGAGGATACAGTCACCTGTGGGGGGTGCAGTCACCTGTGGGGCAGGTGGTCTCCTGAGGAGTCTGCAGGCATCTGTAAGTAGACAAGCTTCCAAGGATGCCGATATTCCTGCAGAGACTGCACTGGCGCAAAGAGATTTAGTAGCTTTTTATCCAGGGTAAAGCTGTTCACACCAGGAAACACCCGGGGAGCACCTGGCTGGAGCAGTGAGAGCAGCAGGACAATGCCATCCTGTAGAGTTTGTGTTTTGGAGGTGTCATGGCACAGGCTGGTTACATTTTAGTTAACTCTTTTTGTCTGTGCAGAGTTTATATTTTATTTGCTCATAAATACGAATTGAGGGTTTGGGTCACAGCCCAGTTACATTTTGATTCACACAGAGTTTAATTTCCCCTTTTAAAAAGTGTTTTAAATAAGTTGGGCCATATGGAAATAGAGTTGTTCATCAACCAAAGAAACTTGAAGGAATTTGAAAAATAAGGTTACATATTTCTTGAGCCATTTCTTTAGTGTTGAACCAGCACCAGTACTCAGACTCCTGATTCAGTCATTTCCTTTGCTGGGATCAAGACCTAATCCGTCTATACCTGTGTTTTCACAGCTGTAAAATGGGAGCTACACCTACTGATGAGGTGCAGTGCATACACTGGTGTTGAGTGGAGAGGTACATCTGAGAGAGATGCAGTGGCTAAAGGAACGTGTATGTGCTAAACTCCTTCTCTGTTGTGTTCCTTTGTAGTGCAGTTGATCCCTTCCATGCTCCTTCTCTGAGTTCTGCTGAGCGAGTGACATAAGCACCACGTGTAGTAGTGCAGGAAAAGCTGCACAGAACCTGCCAGGATGGGCTGGAGGTGCCATTGAGTGGCAGGTCCAGCCTCTTTATGCCCCAGGTTTAGAGAGAGATGTGTGAGATCCAACACATGTGATCTGGTAGTGAACAACTAGCTTGGTAAAATTTCCCTGCAGGTAGAGTCTGGACACTCTTTAGAGGAAAGAAGGGGCGTCCTTGAGGTGACAGGTCGTGCACCCTGATCTGGTGTTCCACTCTGGAGTCAGTCAGGAGCTGCAGGGGAGCAGTGGTGTTCCTGTTAACAGCACGGAGCCAGAACCATGGAGATATGGGCCAAACAGTGAGTTATGTAATGGCATTCCCCAAAGGGTAGCATAAAGATGAGATGGTTTCCTTCTGTCAAGACAAAGAGCAGCTGTACAGTTGCTCTACAATGTTCTCGCTAGCCCTGGATTCCTTAGGAGCAATCCAGGCAGGGAGTTGGGACCCTGTAATATCACATCTACCAACAGCACTTTATTGCCTTCCACAGCTAATTCCTTCACAAATATTCCTTTGCAATATCCTCATAAAGAGCCTCAGAAGTGGAATAGAGCCACTATGGCTAGAAAGGGAAACCAGACTCAGTCTATGGGGAGGGCAAAGTTATGATCTTACTGTGTGTCTTTCTCAGGGGTTTGAGGAGTGATAATGTGGAGTTAGAGAGCACCAGGACAAAACAGAGGTTCTGGCTGTAGAAGGTTATACAAGATAAATCAAGGGAGGGAGAACTGTCTCAGAAGGCTTATTAATTTGTTTCATTTGGATGAAATAAATAGAAAGACTGGAAGTGAAGGAGGTATTTTATATATAATAGTAGGTATAATATTAGTTAAATCTGCATGCTTTATCTTAGCCAAAAGTCTGAGAAAGAGGGATCAGACAGAGCTGAATTATCCAGGCTGTTATTGCCCAGAACTGGATTTTTGGAAGGTGATTGGCTGGTGACAATCCAAAGTTATAGAGACAGCAAGTCGTGCAAGGGCCATCAGCCAGCCTTTAATGGCTACAGGTGCTCAGACCCTGGCTTCGATTCCTGTCCTCAGATGCTGCCTCCGGAAGCACAAAAGGGACATACATATTTATGAAATACCAGGTTTTATCCACTTTTTTCAACTTTTCCATTTCTGTTGCCAGTTTATTCTCCCCGAGGACAGACTGCTTTAAACCAGTATGTCTTCAAAGACAGAGTGGCTGAAAACCATAATTTTTATTCAGTTCAACTTTTTAGGGCAAAACTTGGTTTTCAGCCAATCAAGGCATTTAATCATTAGTAATTTGGAAGGTCAGAACACCGAGATGATCTTGTGTTCTTTGTCACTAATACAGAAATACTTTAAGTGCAGTTAGCAAACAGATTTGTATGTAACTGGTCTAGATTTGAATTTAGCTGTTTCAAATTAAATAATAAAAATTGTTTTATGGAGAACTTAAAGTGCAATTATTATTGGAAAAGTAACTGTGTCAATGATACTTTGTTATTCATCAGATATGTTCTTTCCATGAATTCATCCCTGATCTGCTTGATGAAGTAGCAAAAATCCACTTCCATTATTTTTTTAACTCTTGTTGCCACAGGCTGAGTTCAGGGATTGCTGTAGCCCTTGGAAATTGCCCTGGCCCTTGGATCATGAATTATGTCCATGGCAGAGTTTATATTTCGGGATGTCAGTCTCAGTTGCATGGTAAAACAGCCATAACTTGCATTGGATTATAGTCATGCAGAGTGATTTAAGAGTTGAGACTGACTTTTCAGGATTATTACTGATTAAAAACCTGTTCATTTGTTGACTTAGCAAACTGAATTGGGGCTGTAAGCTTTTATTCTTGTTTGTCTTACCTGTCTCTACAACTAAGTTGGTCAGATGACACATCCTGAGATTGCTGATGTGCTCAGGCTGGGATGTCCAGGACTTACGTCAAGCATCCATAGGTTCCTATAATTTCAAGTAAGGCCAGTAAAACTGTTGGTCCTCGAGAGCTTTGAGAGCCCAGGGCTGCATGTTCTGGGAAGAATTTCTCTCTGGAAAGGGTGTCCAGGCATTGGAAGGGGCTGCCCAGGGAGGTGGTGGAGTCCCCATCCCTGGAGGTGTCCAAGGATGTGGCACTCAGTGCTCTGGGCTGGGTGACAAGGTGGGGGTCGGGCACAGCTTGGATTCCGTGATCTGGGAAGGCTTTTCCAGCCTCAGTGATTCCGTGATTCTGGGAGGGGTAACTCCCCACAGGGGCAGCTGAGTTTAACAGACACTCCAGGCATTCTGTGCTCCTGAAATACCTCGTCTGTACAATGGTGATAATCCAGCAATGTTTACGTAGTGCTGGGGGATGATAAGAAATCAACATCAATCTTTCTCCGTTCCATAGGGAGAGTTATGTTTATGATTAGGGAATGAACCCTGGTCCTCTTAGCTGAATACTTCCCTCACTTATCTCACATGGTTGGAGCAGCAGTAGCAAAGCACTCATCATTTTATTGAAAAAACCCTGGCTTATAGACAGCACGTTTGCCATGAGACTGTTCTCTAACCCTTGTTGAAATGTTTTAGAACTTGTAATTTTCAGCTATGCATAAATGTCTGTAACTGATGTTCTGTGAGCTTGTGAAGGCAACAAGAGTGACCTGATTACGTGGATTCACAGATCTCTCTCTGCCTCACATTCTTGCAGACCAGAACAACAACGTAACTTTCTTCTTTCAGGATAGTTAATGGTCTGGCCCAGAATTACAGCACCAGATGTGTTGCCACAGAAACAATTTAAAGGGAGAAGGAATTGTGAGCAAATTGTCTTTCTCGTGGAAAATGTTTAAGAGCCTCCCATTGGTTTCCATGTTTCTGTCTATGTGTGTGCACAGCAGAGAATAAGGGACAGTTTTGCTTCTTATTTCATACATCTGTTAGTGGTTTAAAATGCTGTATACAGGGCTGAAAATTGAAAAATATTCTATTATGGGCATGACTTACGTACCTCAGAGACATTTTTTATTAAATCCTGACTCATTTCTAGAAACTTTTTCCTTGAAAAATGTGCAGTGTGCTATCTGATTTACTTACCTCCACTTGCAACATGCTTTGGAAAATATTTCCAGTAATAGTTGTTTCTGTGAAAGTAAGGAAACATTTGACTTTATAAAGTTATCCCAGATTTTGATGCTGAGAATTAGTATCACATTTTACTTACTACAATTGATATGCTGATGAAAAGAGGGAATGTTTACAGGAAATATTTTGATTTAATCTTGCCTAGGAAGCCTTAAAGTAGCCAAAGCCCTTGATTTTAGCTGGCATTTCTTTTTCTCGAAATAGTGGATATTCTGTTAAACATATTCCTTTCTCAACTATTATGAAAATATTTGTCTGGACAAAATGCAATGTGAATTACCTTAATATGTCTTTTTCACTCTTTTGGCCACATCTTTATCCTTCAGTTTTGCATTTTGTTTTGGGACAATAATGAGAAAAACATCCAAGAAGGCTCTAGCCCTGGGAAAATTTAAAAAAGACCAAGATTCACCCATAAAGAGATTTGTTTCCACAGTTCCTTGTCATTCATGCATTTGGGAGGTCTTTCTCCCTGCAGATTTTGAAATGCTGCTGGTTGTGGAGACATAATTGATTTATCTTCTCAAAAGCCAGTGTGAAGTCTCTTTGGAGTGATGGAAAAATTTTGCCATAAGCATCTGTATGTACAAGATGCCCTGTGATTTGGGAGGGCAATGGACACACAGTGTTCTGCTGAGAAAGCTTCTCTTCCTATTTGTTTGTTTAGTATTTCCCACTGTGGGATTTATGGTTATTAAATCTTTTCCCATATAGCCTTTTTAATGCCCCTCAGTTTGAAAATACACAATTTATTCCCTTCGTTACTTATTTTCATACAAATCTGGTACCTTCACTTTTCCATTGATGAAAATTGTTCCTAACAGAAATGTCAGAATATATCCAGGTATCCCAGAGTTAGGAGCAGTTACTTATGGAAATAGTTCTACCTTATTTCAAGTGTCCTACAGAGCAGAGTAGTGGTTTGCAGTCTCTCAGCTCTGGAGCTCGGCTGGGTGCCATGTCCCACATTTGAGTTCTGGCAGGTTCACAGGCATGTACATCACCAAACAAGATCTGCCAGGCTGATAAGGAATTCATTTCTCTCTTGCATTCCTTATTCAGGCAGAACTCCAACCCTGGGTGTGGAAGGAATGCAGAGCTGGGCCTACAGCTTGTGCCTGCACAGGTTAGAAATGAACTTCCAGTGTAAAATGGGGATTGGAATCTCCATCCATGTTTTGCTCCAAGACCGCAGATATTTGCATCCAGGTTTCTGCTTTGGGTGCTCTTTGGGGCGTCCTTATGTTTACAAGCTGATCCAAATGTCGCCTTAATTAGTTCACATCTCTTCTGTTTGATCCCATGAGAAGGTAGGCTGGTCTTTCCTTGGGTGGTAGAGCTTTCCCAGACAGACATTGTAAACTGGAAATATAGGTACTTGTAATTTTCTTAAAAACCTCCTTTGGGCTGAAATGTCTTGGGCTTGGTTTCAATCCAATATTGAATAAGACTGGAAAGTCTGAATAATGTCAGTTCAGCTGTATTTGAGTTACTCAAATGCATTTTAAAACTATGCAGTTTCTACTTACATTTTTCCATAATTCTCTGCACTTATATAACCTGTGTTTTATTATTTAAATTACCAAAGACTTGAAGAGGGAAATATAATTTCCCAATGCTGGGCCTGAACAGATAAACAGAGAGGCAATTCAAAGGCCTCAGTGTGCTTTAAAATCTGAATGTTTAGTGTTGGCATGAATAGGTTTATATTTCTACCAGTGCAGAAAAAACCTGGCGTCAATAACCTTCAGTTCACCCAGGCACTGAATTTCTGCAATTCTTCCATTACGTAATTGAGATTTTACAAAAAGGGTTTAGAAGATTTCTTCAGAATATGAGCAAGGATTTTGTTTGATGAGACCTGTAAAGTTAAATTAGTAGGCCAGGGGTTTTCTGAAAGAACTGACACCCAGAGATATTCCAAAAGCACGTGCAGCTGTTTGAGCAATCATTACACTCCAGTGTATGGATGTGGCTGAGACTTGATCTCTGCAGAAAGTTCCGAGGCTTTTCCAAAGTTCTGAAGGAAACTGATTTGTAGGACTTTGGTTACCTGGTTTTTACAATGAAAGACAAAAAAGAGCAGGTCAAATGTCTGGCTCATGTCTGAAAATGCCTGGTTTGACTCCACGTGTGACACCACAGCCTTGGGTGCATTTGATGTATCGATACCTGTAACTGCACCTTTCTGTGTGCCTTTACAGTGCTTTCAGTGCAGCAGCCTGTGCCCAGACTGTATGGAAATCTGTCACTAGGCCTTTGTTACTCATTGTCTGAACTGGAACCCACACAGTGATCTTGAAGGTAACGCCACCTTTGAAGAGTCCTGGCATGTAGAAAGCTGACGGGAACTACTCCTTCAATTAACCACAACTGCCATGAGACAATAGAGCTGCCCTTTGTGTAACTGCTGAACTCACTGGAGCTTGTTCCCAATTCCACTGAGGCCCAGTTGTGCCTCTCCCTTTTTCTAAAGGGTTCACATGCCAATGTGTTGTGCAACCAATGTAATTTGTTAACAAATAGAGAATTTAAATAACCTTAGAAAATCACAGGCATCCCTGCTGCCTGCAAACAAACAGCAGAAGTGCAAAACATTTAGGCAGCAGTGCAAAGTATCTCAAAACTACCCGAGCTTGAGTTTGTCAAGAACAAACCCACAACTGTAAAGAGTTCATGCTCTGCAGGAGAAGGCTTAGGATGAGAACATATGTTCTGGTGAGACCTCCAGTCCAGACAGAATTTCTGTCTGTTTTCTCCAGAGCTGTAGTAAACATGAAGAATCTTTCCTCATTTGTGTATGAGTTTGACTGCTTTTAGTTTCATTTAAAGCAAGAAGTGAGTGTACTTTAACCTGTAATTGCCAAATTATCTTTACAATACAGTAAAACTGTATCTTACTGTAAATATCTCTCAAGTGAGCCAAGTCATATGGAGCAAAACACCATTTTCTATTAGAACACTGAATGCACTGACTGCCATTGCTGCTGTAACTGTGTCAGAATCTGGATTTAATTCTGGACTTGAATTAGGGTATTGTTGGAATCACTTGTCAACATGTTTTCTATCTGAATGGCCATTTCTGAATTTTGAAGATCACCCAAGGGTGACTTTCTGCCAGGAAGTTCTCTGGCCTGTGTATTCTCAATGGCAGTTCTGTGGAGGATCACAAATGTGAGTTCATGAGATCAATGGTCCATGTGCTGATGGTTGGAGGGTCAGATTGCAAGTGTGGGAAAGCTGCCAGGAGACAGAGAACATCCCAGGGACATCCTGTTCTACCTCCTGCCTCTCCAGCCAGCCATGGTTCCTGGTTGATGGGCAGGCTGGTCACTGCTCACAGCAGCTTTCAGCATTTCAGACACTGCTGCCATGGGCTCAGGCCCATCTGGCAGGATGCTGAGGATTATCTCTCACAAATCAGGCCTCTCTGATGCCAAAAAGGCAGATCAGTAACACGTAATGCCTTTGATATCACTGGAGTCATCACAATACTGAGAGATTTAACTGTGTGTTGGTTTAAAGAGATTTGCCCGTGTATTGTCCTGAATTTCATGTTCTTTGCTGGTGTTCTCATCCACTACCAGGACTCCTTAAATTATCAGTCAAAGAGGAGTTGGACTTGATAATCCTTGAGGGTCCCTTCCAACTCAGGATATTCTTTGACTCTATGATTAAGCAGTGTGAGTGGACAAGGCATTTGACCATCCATTTCTGTGTTCCATCTCTCTTCAGCAACAAGAACTATAACAATGCAGAGCTGTCACTTCCTTCCACACCACAGTCTGAAGGTGGCTGTTGTTTGTCCTCATTCTGTTGGGGCAGTAGGAGCTGATGCAATAAGAATCAGCACGTTCAGTGAACTGGTTGATGCTTTGAGTCTTGGGTGAGAGTCTTGAGTCTGTGTGTGCATTAGGATTACAGTTCACTCCTGCCATGTTGGAAGGAAACTAGGAGAACTTTCTTATGGGGGGCCCAGTTTTGTCCAAAGGCACAACCCTGCTCTGCAAGAGTGGCCTCTGATAATTGGCTCATGAGTAAGTAATAGGGTTGGGGTGATATAAACTAAATCAATTTACATCACAAAAATAAGTCCTGTTTTATGAGGCAGGGTGGACTCACACACAGATTTTTTTTTTTAAGAACTGGGAACTCTAGTTGTTCTATACTTGCCATGCAGCCTTACTAACCTTTTGTTCTGCACTGCTTAAAAGTAGTACTGCTGTAAGTTTGTCTCAGTTGAGGGTTTCTAATGATGTGGACAGATGGCATGAAAAAATTCTGCAGCTACATTGGCGTGGCAGTGTTGTAGGCTCATACCACTTACCCTTTCCCTGATGCTTCACAGCAGCCCATCTGCACCAGCCAAGTTCTTGTAGTGTCTGAGACACCAGTAACAGGCCCCTCTCTCCAGCTGTCTCCATGACAGATTCCTGCCCTCAGCTGAATTGGGTAAGGACTGTGAAAAATGGATTCTTTCACTCCTGTGGCTGCACTAGTAAAAGGTGCATGTGTAGAAATATGTCTGGTCAGCTGTAGCTACAGTGCACAGCAAACTGCTGCACGGTCCCTTCCAACTCAGCTTAGGTCTGAGGGACAGTTGTAACTGTGCTGCTAGAAAGCACAGTCTTGCCAGGTTGCTACATTCATTCTAGGGGAAGTTTTGTAGTAAATACCAGCAGTATTTGGATAGTAGAGAGGTGCTGGTAGTTCAGATAGACAGTGTTCACAGTGGAGGATTTTTCATGATCTGCAGACTGTTAATACCTTTCAGACTTTACTAGTTGTTTTAAACCAACAAAGCTTTCTTGTGTAGTTGTATAAATCCATGTTACAAAGTTTCTGGCATGGCTGTGAGCACTAAGAGGAATGTGAAATAATGAAACCCATAAAGACACAGCTATGCTGGCTAAACACCCCTATAAGAATATTCATTGCCTGTGTCTTTTGGGGAGAGAGGTAGAAACAAACTGCCAGGAGACCTCAGTTCTTTCTTCTGTTGGAGTTTTGTTTGCTACTTACACATAGATGCTGAGTAAACCAGTCAAGGTCTAAGAAAAACTCCTTGTGATGCTGAAAAGTAGGAAACACTAAGCAGATGTGTTAGTTGCAGTAAAAGCTTTGAGTCCTCAGGGAGCAAACAATTGGGTTCACAGTCTTTGAAGGAGTCTGAGACAGAGCTGATTGATTTTTTTTTTTTGTGCACAGAGCTGAAATGCATTTTCATGAGTGACTCTTGCTGTGTTTGTTGATGATATTCACAACATTTCAAGGGACCTTAAAACTACATTAACTTTCGGCCTAAATGTTGAAGTGGTTTGATCTCGACTGATCCTGCTGAGCAGCTCCTACTTAGCACTTCCAGTTGTCTGCATTTTTTTTTTTGCAGTGAGTAGCTCTTGTGTGCTTGGGCTGGGTGTTGTAGGGGGGCCTGGCATTTCTAGGAATCTGTTATCTCTGGCAGAAGTCTTGTTACTGTCAGTTATTGATAAGTGGGAAGGTAAACATGTGGCTGATTAGACAGTGCCCCTTCAATGGCCGAGCACCAGTCTGATTTCATTGCACACTGTGGTCCTCCACAGAAAAATTCTTCTACCAGTAATTCATATTTAAAATTATTTTTACTGTATGGTTTTGGTTATAACTTACCTAGTTATTGCTCCCATCTAACATAGAGGATTTTTTTTTCCTTCTTTACAAATCTCAGTTTATTAGAGATATCATTTCCTGGTCTTGCTAGAAATACTTCTGAAATAAGTATGGCAACTATTTAACCTTTAATGAATATGAAGAGGGAGTTTTCAAATGACCAAAGAGATTTTTTCTATTTGCTGACTGTGAAATATTCGAATTAAATAGCAATAACAAAAACACACGGCTGAAGAAAGGAGGTTTACAAAGGCAAAGGCAGATCTGCAGTCAGTTATTCTCATGGAAGGCACCACCACCCTCCTTTGGAGATGTGTTTTCAGAACTGGCTTTGTGAGCTCTCCCTACCCAACTTGCCAGAACATAACTGCTTTAGAAGAGCCACTTGAAAAAGTTGTCTTTGCTAAGATGCCTTTTTTAGGCATCTTTTTAGGCATCTTTTAGGCTGGAATACATTTAAGGAGCACTCCATGAAGTTATGACAATTGTAGATTATGTAGGTTTCCAGGGCAAACGATGTCCAGAGGTCAGTACACAAGTTTGTATCTTCTGATTTTATAATTCTCAGAGACTATTGCTGTAATTCTGTTTAGGCTTGAAACAATCCAAAGCTGTCTCCTAGGCAGGACCAGACTGACAAAACTTGACTATCAGGTTTAAAAGTAAATGTGGTCCAGTTTAGACTGCATTTTGCTGAACTGCTCACTTCAGCATTTGTACCCTAGTACACATTAGTCTTTCAGCTGTTTCCAAAGCCATCTCCTTTTGAATGTTTAATATCTAAGAACCAATTAGTTCCATTGTGTTTTCTTTGGATAGTTTGCAATTAAACATTCTTTCAAGTGGGCTTTATTTAGCTAATTCTGTCACAAAAATAAGCTCTGAGAGAATGAAGAGAAGTTCAAGCTAGCCAATGTTTATTTTTATTATTAATAATTTATATTATGGTAGTCCCCAGGGGAACTAGGGCCCCACTAAACCCAGTTTCCTTTGCATGTAATGGCTGTGTCTCCCAAGACTGTTTTTTGCTGCTGTGGCTCAGTGCAAGGAACCCCCTCTATGGCACAAGGAACCTACTGATGAAGAGCACAGAAAGACAAATCAAGAATCATTTTTTTTAAAGAAGCTTGAGATAGGAACCAGAGGGAGACTTTGATGCATCTTTTCTCTAGAAAGTGTCACTAGTGCATTTTTCCAGTTGGAGTGCCAAATGATGGCCTCAAAGGTCTTGTTCATCATGTTATGGCAATGCTCCCAGTGACTTTGCTGGGAGCAAGATAGGGCAGAGAAGTGATGGTCCTAAAAACCTTTCTGAGCCAGCAGCAGGAGACACTTTGTGTTTTAAAAACATACTGGTGGGCAAAGTTAGTTTAAAAATGTTCACATTCAGTCAGATTTCTGTTAGAAGTTGTGGTTTTCACAGCATCTGCTCCTCAATAATTGGTCTACTTCATGTTTTACAGAAGTCTTGAAAGAAGCAGAGTCCTTTCACACCTGCCAAATGCAAAGGTGACACAGAGCCAAACCCTGGGCTTCTGTACATAGACTGCTTTGAGAGTTACACAGTTGATGTCCCCTGAGGCTCTGCCTGCTCCTTGTGGGACTCTTGTGTGAGTTAAAAGTGACATGGGGATGAACAGGCCTGGGGGGTGGAAGTGCCTTCAAGCTAGTGCAGAAGTGCAAACTTTCCTCATCAGTGGAATCACCATCCTCCTCCCCTTCCTTTATGTGGAAGCATCAGCCTTTGCAGGACTCTTTCCATAATTCCAAAGTCAAAACCTAGACAGAATTTTTCCTGACCAGATTCCTGTCCTCATTAGTTCAGTTGAAAGGGGGTCAGACATCTGGTTCCAAGTACAGCTCTGTGGTGAGTATGTAGGGCTTTTTCTTTCTAGAGAAAAAAAAGTCACTAAATCTGGCCATTTAAGACACAAATTTTATGGGAGCTAAAGCTGGGCTGTGCAAAGTTCACCTCATTAAAAACAAGCCCAAACCAAATAAAAGCAGAGAATAACAGCATAAAAAATGTGGGCCCTGAATGTCAAAGCATGTGTGTTAGGAACTGGTAAGAAGTGAAGGGGAAAGTACAGATAGAGCCCCATATATTCAAAGTTCTTGGTTTTTTTCACAAGTAGATTTACATGTGTGTGGAGTGTCTAGAGAAAGGGGACATCAGTGCAGAACACAGTGTTAGGAATGCTATGACAGCTACCCTGATTTGTTAGAAAATATAATGACTTCAAGCCTGTGTTAGAAGATACTGAATAAATTCAGCCCAGATAAAACATTCCAACACACCAAGTCATTTTTTGACTCTGCAGTTGTTAGCTGGCCAATGAGAGACATTCAAAATTGTCTTGAGTTTGATATCTCCTTCTAAAAAATACACCTTTTTTCATGATCTTAAGATAAGACCAAGATCCACTAGCCAGGACTGGAAATACTGACTTTGAAAGGAACTAACTTTATGTCTACTGAGCACTTAAGAAATTATTTGGCTTTAAAGCATAAACCCTTTGTCTCATCTATTTCTCTCTTCTATGACATTTAATATACTTTTCCTCTTTTTCCAGTGTTCTTTGGGATACTGATCCTAACTTATCAACTTTATTATTTCTATGGCACAAGAATTGTCTTGGTAACGTTTGTGGGAATAAACCAAGGTTGCCATAGGAAGTGGACTTAATGGTTTAATTCTTAATAAAGGGACAATTTTCCTGATCAGACAGGTAAATGACAGAGTTTGTCCCACTTCAGAAGCACTGGGATATTGTGATTCACAGGGTTCAGTTTTTGAAGATAGCAAATTACGTCCCACATGCTGCTGAACATCAAATTTCACTATTACTGGAAGTTTGTTGTCTGATTTGGTTAATATATTCTTCTCAGTGTAATAATCAAAACATTTATCTATCCATCGTGGTGGTTTCTGTTGAAGCTCAGCCTTGGGACTCTCCACAGCCCTAAGGCTGAGATAAAGAACCTTCCTTATTTCATAATTAACCCAGCAATGGGCCCCTGCATTAGAAGAACATATGGATGGAGCCATGATCACACCTGATAAGTCTGTTTGTAACACTCATTCAGGCACAGATTGGGGAAAACAAGGAGAATGAGGTGTGTATTACAGAAGAGTCATCCTTGGGGCTCGTAATTAAGAAGAAGGAACCTCTCAAGGGCAGCACTGGTGGGACTCAGTGCATGGGCGAGTTTTCTTTTGTCACAAATGGAAGAGCCTGTTCATCACTTGTAAACTGCTCTCCCTCAGCGCCATCTGCTTCTTCCCATCAGGAATTTGGGTTTCAGGATTCATTACAGTGCAGCCAACTGCAGGCTCAGATTCTGCCAACGCTGGGAAAGCTGCAAGTCAGGCCAGCGTGTGGAGCCTGCCACATTCCTGAGTCCCTGATTCAGGCTTGCAAGTTTGTCATCAAGTTGGAAATTGAAACCAGAGGAGTTAGCAGCAAGGCCTGTGCTCCTAAATCAGCTGGTAGTGGGTGGATTGTCCTGTGCCTTCCCCCAGGAGGAAAGCCAAACTCCCTGCAGGAGCCTCCCAGCACCTGGAAGAGAGAGCTGTGACACAGGCACGGCCCTGGGGATGTGCCGCAGGCTGGCTAAGGGGGGAAACCAGGATTTGCTTAGATACAATCACTGCTTCTTTTCTTATCACAGCACTGTCAAATGCCTCAGTGGGATTTACAGCCAACTGTGGTTCCAAGTCACAGATTTCCATGAGGAAAAGGGCCCAGTTAGTGGGGATGCTCCGTGCTGAGGTGGCCTCTGTGCTCCAGGTGCTGCTGCTGGTGGGAAGCACAAAGTGAACCCCGACACCAGGCCTTGAAAAACAGTTTCCAGGTCATTCACTGAGTCAGGCCAGCTTCTACTGCTGGATTCTACTGGGAATCTGGAATAGGTAGCTGCAGAATTTCCTCTGGATGTGCACACTGTCACTGAGAATAGAACTTGGAGCTGTGTGCTAAGATGGAAAGGGATTAGAAATACAGTAACGTTTTGAATCATAGGCTTGAATAGCAGCTCATCCTGGACTTGGAGGTTGAGTCCTGTGTTCAGAGCATCACCCTAGAAATGGGCCCATCAGAGACCACAACCTCCAGCACAGGAGAACCTCTCTGAGAGCAGCTGATGATATTTTAAAGTATTGCTGACTAGGAAACCTGGGCTCCAGGACCTCATTTCCAGAAGCTGGCATAAACCCATGAAAGGGCCTAATGACTAAAGCACTAATTTGGATCAAAGCCGTTTATCTGATTTTCTTTCACTGGCTTGAGTTTGGCCAGGAGGAAAGTATGGTAGATATGCAGTATTTAAATATGTATTCAAGAGTTGAATCTGCCTGGATAAAATCTACAGAAGTGCCAAAGTGAGTTACACACTGAACACTCATCTTTCTAAAGAATGTGTGCTCTGAATGCAATTCTTATTAAAAATCAATTAACCAGCTCCTAAGAGCCTAAAGTACCTTTGAGAATGGGATTATATTCCTGAATCATTTGAGATTTTCAAAATGCAACCTGACAGTTGTAAGTTTGGTGCAAAATAAAGGGCCCATCTAATAATCTGAGTTAAACAGCTTTGGGTCAAGAAGTTCTGTGGAAGAAGGGCAATAAAATTTACCTCTTAGTCCCTCAGAAACAGATGATAAAAGTACTGAGGGAGACATTTCCAAAAGCTCACCACAGGCAGCTGTTTGTCTCCCTTACCTCCGTTTTCACAAATCTGTTTTACCAGAGAAAAGCTGAATATCAAACATCCATTTTGCATATCTGGATCTGCAGTGGCTCTTCCCCTGCCTGTGTGGTGGACTAGTTACAGCTTATATGTGTTGATGTGGGACAGCAGTTGTACAGAAATGATCCCCACAGTCAAAATTCCTGTGTTCAAGTGAAGCACATGAAAGCTTTCAGATTGTGCTCTGAATCTTTGTGCTGTGACTTCTTTCCACAGACGGGATTTGTTTGAAGAAAGGATCCCTATTTGTGTGTAATGTTGTGTTAAAATAGCTATTTTGAGATGTATTTTGAGATCAAGGGCACTGTCTGTCTCCCTAATTCAAATGACTTTTCTTTCCTAGAGAAATAACCAGTTCTGCCAATAAGTGTATAAATAGAATGTTTGTCCAACAGTTGTACAAAAATGCTTACAATTTAAGGGGGTTTAATGATAAATTTGGAATGTTTATCCAGCACAGTAGACATTGCTACTGAGGTCAGTGTGTTTTTGGAGGAATGCTCAAGAGCAAAGATTAAATACAGTGTGTATGTTCCCAGTGGATTCAACACTGCTGTGCCCAGAGGTCACTTCACTCCTCCTCCAGTCAGCTCACTACACCTACCTTTGGAGTGGCTGGGGCTGAGTCAGGATGTTATCACATCTCAGCAGCTTCATTCACTTAATGGTCTGGATTCTTTAGATGTCCAACTGCTGCAGAGGAAGTGCCAAGGTCTTGACACTTCCAGCTTGTTCAACAGCACACTGAAAGCACAAAAAGCTTCAGTGGTTCAAGCCCAGAGCAGCCCTGAGCCTTTGCTCCGAGTGTTTGACAGTACTGAAGATGCTGTGACAGACAAGTGCCATTGTCTGCTGCATGTGTTTGGGTACCACCCATCAACAGCATTAGGAACTGGTAGTTAATTCCATCCTTCTGAAGCATTCAAATAAACAAAAAGAAGAAAAATAATTTTGATTACATCAATGTAATGGGAGACAAATGTAGCCCAGTTTGCAAAATCAGTCTTAAATTTGACTTATGGTTGAAATTTTCTGGTGTAATTATGTCAGTGTTGGCGTTCCACCCATTAAATCTTTGCAACGTGTATTTCTATCAGCTAAACCTCCAATGCCAATGTAATTGTAGCAGCAAAACAGTTATTCTGGTAGAATTTATAAGAACTTCAGGGAAGTGGAATGAAAAACTCCAGCACCTTTGACTGAAGTCTTTTTTGAAACAACAGATGATTAGTTGGAATCACAGTTCATTTCTAAGCCAGTTTGCATGTCCCTAAAGGCCCTAAATGTTCATCTACTTAATCACTGCTGATTTTGGTTACGTGCAGAGAAAACTGAGTTTCAGTGGAGGTGGTATAGAGCCAGTACATATTATTGGTGAGTTTGTTTGGCTGTCACAAAGGGAATTTTATAAAACCACACTATGAAAGATGTAGATTCTATGTGGCAATTCTGCAATAAACCCATGTCCTCTGCTGTGCAGAAACCCACTAAGGGGAGTTATTACCAATTGATAGCTTGTCTGCAGTTGGGTTTATTTTCTGTAGTGACTATTAGTTTGCTTGAGCACTGAGCAGCAGGTACTGCCCCACTGGAGAGATCTGGAGCCCTGTCCAGGCTGTCAGCTCCATGTGTGCCCACAGGGAGCTGAGGGAGACAGAAGTCTGGGACAGTTTCTACAGACACACAACCAGGAGAAAGTGTGTGTCTCCTACCCAACTGCTCATTCACAGTTGGAGCCCTACAAACTTGAAGGAAACACAAATTCTTTACTGTAGCAGCAGTTCACCAAGTTCAAGTGAACCTCTCGGACATACTGACATGAAAACATGGCCACTAATTTAAAGCACAAAACACAAGAAGAAATATTTTGCAAGAAGTCAGTGAGTCATATTTTCCTCATAAAATTGTTGAAACCATTGTGCCCAGAAACAATTAAAGATGTGACTAGGGCTGGAAAAGTTTAGCCATAAACACAAACAGACCCCAGTTTTTTGTTTGTAAAGGATGAAGGTCATTTGGCGTGAGGAATATCCTAAAACTAACAGAGACAGGGCAGAACAGACAGTTTGTGTGTCTTCACTGCTGCACAGGACCAGTGTTTGGCCCTACATGCCTGAATACTTGGTAACAGCAGAAGTTAAATGCCAATGGTCTGTTATGACAAATCACCAAAACAGGGGCAAACAAACCTCCTCCTTTAATTTGAAAAAAAAAACCCAAACCAAACCCTTTTATATTAAACATGCCCCTCTGAGACCTGAAGGCTCAGTCCTACAAAACTGATTCTAAAACATTTGAGTGGATGAGTCCCTGGCAGTTGAGTTGTGTGCTCGAGACTCACAAAATTCATAGGAATTTTTCAAGACTCTATGGTTTTTCCAGTAGTTCGGTATTTCATTGCCCCTGGCAATAGATTCCTTCATTTTGGTCTGAAATTTTGTGCTCTGCATATGCCAGCCACTGCCCAGCTACTGTCCTTGCATTCTGTGCTTTTAGGGAAGAGTAAAAGGGAGGAAGTTCCTCTGCTCCCTAGGGCAGAACCCCTGTATTTATGAGATTTGGAGACATTGGCCTGCACAGCAGAGCTTACAGGTTAGGAGACAGATTTGAACTGAGCTTTGTTGGGGGTCCTTATCTGACTTATTTCTACCCTAAAGGGGGGGTGGAATTTGAGATGTGTCCAGATGCTTTTTCTCAGGGGCACTCGTAACATAGCTCAGCACTTTATTCAGTCACTCCAGCTAGAAAACCCCTCTGTTTAAACAACTGCATTTTTAAGTCTTTCTTATAAATAAAATATTTTCTTGACATCCAGCTTATGGTCTTCTGCTCAGAAGTGTGAAGTGAGCCATCAGATTCCTAGGTCACTACAAAAAATATATGTATAGGTGTGTACCAAGAGGTATTTGACTTTGTGGACATTATTTCAGAGTGAGAAAGATAACCACTCTAATGGTGCTTTCCTAGCATGATTGAAATTCCCTTCACTCTTGGGGAACTGGGAAAATGTGCTTGTGAGTTGCTTTGGGGAGTAGCTGTGTTAGAGCAGAAGGTGACACGGTCAGTGGCCTCGGGGACTGAGCTCTGTGCAGTCACAGAAAGCAAATGACCCTGAGGAGCTGAAATGTTTTTGGCCATGTCCAAGTGAGGCCAAAGCCATCTCTCACTCCTACTGATTTGCAACAGCACATCTGTTAAAGTCCAGAATTACATTTGATTTATAAACACACATGTGGCAGCAGAATCAAGTCTGAGCAATTTGAACAATTTATTTCTTTCCCCAGCTGAGTTCTGGGGGTCTGTACCTTTCCAAAATAATCCTTCACATCCAGACTTCAGTACCACAGAATTTTCGTCAGGAGTCTTCTCATTTTCTGCTTTCTGTTCCCTGCCAAGGGCATGCCTGGTTTTGTTTGTTCCATATCTAGGTGCTCCAAAGGCTGTCAGTGTTTATGCAGACTTCAGGGGTCCTACAAAATTAGACAAGCTGCTCCTGCATTTTCTTCCTCCCTTTTACCCATGAACTAAGTTTCCCAGGTTAAGAGCTGACAAATAGATCCTGGGAATCTGGCTTAGCCTTGCTGAGGGATGTGGTCAATAACCATGAGGCTATTCCTTTTATTTCTTCCTTTAACAGCTTGTTATGCAATTACATTTTTCAGTAAGTTGCATGTTTTTTCAGGCTAATGATCCTTTTGATGGGGTGACAGTTCACAGACTCACAAACATCTGAAAACTAGAGGAAAGAATGGAAAATATTTTGAAACTTCAGCTGTGATATGATGCAAGTACAGAGTCTGATTAAGGGTGTTAAGGAGGATCTTTTCAATGGAAGAGTATGTAAGTGCTGTACAGTTTGATTAAAAGGTGATTAAGACACACCTCCATTTTCCATGTAACAGATTTCCATGGATACTGCTGAGGCTGTGGAGTCTCATGGACTTTGATCCTCTGAGATGTGAAATACCTTGCCATGCTCAGCACCTCTGACAAACCAGTGAGCTTGCAAAGCAGGCAGCTGTTTGGCTCAAATTTATCATTTTCACATCTTGTTCTAAAATGTTCTGCCTGTTTTTCCCAGATGTTTTCAGGAGCTTGGCATAGCCCTTAGAACAGACAAAGAGTCTTAGACATCAGCCCAGGGAGTTGACTGAGTGGCTTCTCCTGGACAAGTCAGTCTCACTGCAGGATCTCTGCTTCTGGAAATGCAGGACAACTGTTCCTGCTCTGGGAGATGATGATACTTAACCTTAGCCACTGGCAGTAATTCCTGTACTGGTAGACCAGCCCAGAACTAGCAAACACTCTCCAGCCCTGTTCCTCTTGGGAAGTGCATTGAACCACTCAGTTCTCACGGGCACTCTGGAAGAGCAGTGAGGAGGCTGCTTCCCAGGTTAGTGGCAGAGCCAGGGAAAGAGCCCTATCCTGACATTTTTGGGCCTCTATGTGCCCAGTGGTAGCCATGCTAGAGGGAGCATCCACTGATGGATTCTGAGCTCACTGTTCTTCAGAGCACACTGTAATGTGGGACAAACATCTGCATGGCCATGGAGAGCTCTTTGTTGGAGTTTGTACTTCCCCCTACGAATACATACTCCAGCTTTTTGTTTGACTCAGTTTTACTCAGTTGTGGTGTTTACATTACACCAGCTTGAGGGGGGAAGGAAGGGAATTTTTCTGTATATGAACTGTCTGGGTGATTTTCTACAGCTGCTTTGAAGGATATGTCTGTTACTTATATTGTGACTTGGATTCTATAGACACATGGCAGAGAACACAGTTCTCCAGAAAGCCAAAGAGTTTGACTGATGGAAAACAAGAGAGCAATCCAAGAGAAACCCTGCCAGAGGAGGAGCATGAACCTGAAATTTACTGTTCAAACCAGACTTCTGCCTTGGGCTTAAGCACCACACTCAGCCAATCCTACCATTGACTGCAGTGTGGCTCTGCACACATGCAAGGAACTGCTTTTTGGGCCTCACTAAGTCTGGAGCTTAAGTATTGTTCTGGCATCCATACTGATTTGGAAATACACTGGTTGGCCTGGACTCCTGAAGCAGTGGGACAATTACAGGGTTTTTTAAAAAATCACAAATGTAGAGAGCCTGTGAATTGAGGCTATTCTGGCTTTTGCATAGTGCATTTGTAAAATCAATCAGAAATCTAAGAGGGCATGAGAGATTTCATTTTAGACTGTTCAATCCCTCATTAATTGTATAGTGGATGGCAACAGAGGAAACAGGATTTGCAGACAAGTCCTTTTTTTCAGGTTATTCTGCTGTCTGTTGTTTTGACTTTCCACTTCCATGCAGCTCAACACTTGCAGCAGCACGAGCCTGAACTGCCAAGAAAGTTTTGACTCATCTGTTTTTGTGTTTTATTTCAGAAGCCAACAGACTCCCTGACTGGGAACCATGTCGGTCAAACTCACCTTTGTGTCCCCTGGTGATGGGGGTGGGATCAGCAGGAGCTGCTCCTTCACTGGGTTCAGCACTGTGCAAAGCAGAAAACTGGCGTAAGTAACATCCAGAGCAAAGCACCTCATCCTTTGGGCAGCAGGCTGGGAATGGAGTAGGTGTCATTCCTTAATTTTCATCTTAAAACTACTGAGTGTTGCCATGCTTCATTGATGTACTTCACCCCAGACTGTCTTACTGCTCTACACACTGCACTGCAGGGATGGTTGGATTACAGAGGTGATGGATCAGACTGTTAATAGTGTCCATTTCTTCTGGAAAAATGAAGGGCTGCAACCCTTCCTGCTAGCAGCCAAATAGTGACTGATGACTAAAGCCCTCTCAGTAGTTATGGTATCCAAAAGTCTCCTAGACCTTTAAACAGATGGAGATGCTAATGGTGAATCCTGGCAACATCTGTCACTGGAGCTGGCTCAGGTCCTGCTGAGTTACTGAAGCAGAGCAGCATTTAATGGGAGGAAGGGCTGTGTCCTGCCAGTGCCACAAGGGAGAGGAAGGTAGGAATCCAACAGGCCAGGAGGCCACTGCAAACTCACTGCTCACAGTGACAGTCCATAATCCAGCCAAGGCTGAGCCCAGCCTTCAGCTGAGCTCTGTAATTGCTAAACCATCCTGCACTGATCTTCTCATTTTGCTTTCCACAAGCTGTTGGGCAGCATTGCTCTGTGTAGATAACTGCAGCTTTTCCACTAGAAGTGCTTATTCTGAATTTAGCAATCCTGTAAAGCCTGTTGAGTGCTTTTAGCAGATATGATACATAAATGTAAAATGAATATGACTGCCAATGCATGCTAAAATAATACCAAAGGGAGTCATTTAGCAGTATCGTACAGAAGTGTTGGGAAATATGCCCTTAGGAATATTGTACTCAAAAAAATCCTGTTGTGTATCAGGAAAAAAGCTGACTAATGTAATGAAATATCTTACCAAAGAACCAAATGACTGAATCAAACTTTTAGTTAAACACAGCGTGGTAAAGTAGGAGCAAAACATGAAATCCCAGCGTGATTGTGAAGCCATCAAGAATTCTCCAATTTGGATAAACTGATTTGTTGTGGAAACTGAAAATTAATATTACCCCTGAGCAAAGATCAGACATCTAAAATCACACCAATCACTAAGATCTGGAGAAAAGCTCAGTCAAATGATATAAACAGGCTTGAGTTTAGGTGCAGAGTGGGAGTTCTAGCAGGGAAAGGCTCTACCAGGAGCAGTGTTGGACAGCTGTGTCTGCAGCAGGGTATGAGTGCTCCAGACAGAGGAGTTCATGTGTCCCTTCAGGTTATCCTGTTACTTCTTGCTGCAAAGGTTTTCTAACCAAATGCCTCTCTTTATGTGTTTTTAAGATGTTGCTTTTCATTATGTAAGTGTTTAGACAGAGAGTTTTGCTCAGGAATCACTGCAATAAGGAAGATTTGTGTACTTAGACACTCAGTCACAGCCCAGTGAACATGAGAGCTTTCCCCAGCATTTTTTAATCATCCTTTCCTAACTTACCTCTCCCTCAGGCACTGTTGCAAAACACAGCAGGAGCTTTCAGGGGCCCTGTGCAAGGTCTGTCCAAAGGATGACACACAAATCAGGTCCACATGGACATTCTTAAGCAGCTGCTAAATATACTTTTGCTTTCCTTTAGCAACTTCCTTTTGAGCCTCTCGGTCAGACACACGACTTCGTATTTCTCCACAATGGGCTCCTCAGGAAGTAAATATTATTACTGTTATCCATAAAGTGGGAAATCTGATACTGAAATTATGAAGTTCACAAGGGAAAGCAGCAACACAGCATCCAGCTTTTAGCTACTGGGCCCTCCAGGCCCACGTCAGCCACTGAACTTCTGTATGAAATGCGTGAAAATGGGATTCTTACATCAGTGCTCATGTGGGCTACACCAGTCACTGGGAGATGCTGAGAAAAAGGGGGAGTTTGAAATCCCAACCTGTCTGGATGCAGTACTTAGATGCTGTACTTCCAACTGAAGGGAAATTTTGATTTCTTGAATTAGGATCCACCATCCAAAAATCTGAAGGTAAATTTCAAAGTCCTTTACCTTCCAAAATGAAACAAAGGAGTAATTTGGTCTGTTTAATTTCAAAATACAGAATTATCTGTTGTATATAGTATCTTGCTAATTAGAGTACTCTAACTCATGGAACAAGATGCTATTTCTTAGCATGAAAGGATTTTAAGTGATGAGCCTTCTAGGAGACTCTTTCAACTGCTGTTGTTGGCTAGACTGTCCCTTCTAGTGTTATTCCTGCTGGAAACCTCTCACTTTGCATGGAATACTCAAAGATTCTTTATCTTAATAAAGAAAAGTAATATTAATGGAAGTTCTAATTTAAGAGTTGTGTTCCTTGTTATAGGTAACCCGAGCTCCAAATGGTTTGGTTAATTAACACTTTAAGCCATCATGAAAAACTAAGATAATCCTTGTAGTGAAGAAATCAAATATCCAGTAAAGTTTGGCAACACCTAATTTATCAGATTTTTTGCAGAACATATGTTAAAAAATGGAGTCAAGTGGAAATTTAGGATGAGGATAATTAAAGTAATTACTCAAGGGTTTATATAGTAGGAGTTGGGACAGCTCTCAGGTGTGTTGGGTCTGGGCTTTAATCACCAAGCTCAATAATCTCCTTAGGCCTCCAGTCACATGCCTGGAACTTAAACCAGCCAGTGGTTAAGTGTTAAGCCTGTTGGAGTTGGTAATTTTTCCAGGTGAACTGAATTTAGGATAGAGATTGGAGAGAAGATAGTTTCTCTGAGAGCCACCAGTTGGCTTGGCTTGCTTTGGTAGTTTGGGAAAGCTTGACTTACAGGGTTTGTTAATAAAACTGTATAAAAATAGCCAAGACTTAGAGGAGTATATAGATAGAGGTAAACCAGACAGGAGTCATCTTCAGAGAGCTCCTTTTCTGGTTTAAATGATGTAAATATATATATAAGTAATGGCACAGAGTGTTCTAAGTTTGTAGCTTGGCACAAAAAATCCTTCGTGTGGGACTTCTGTTGGAAACAATATTTCATTTTGGTTTTGTAGCTGCTTTTAAAAGTAATTAAGTGAGGTGTTAGATGCTGAAAAAACACCTTGATGATTCTATCTTGTATGCAATCTGGGCTGGGTAGTTTGCTTTTCAAATCTGTGGTGGGGCTCTGAGCCATGGCTTAAATGGATGGAGTGCAGGCAGAGGAATGGTTATTGCTGAAGGTTTTTATGGGAGCTTGATCAGTCAGACCTTGAGCAGTTGCAGCAGTGTGAAGTTTCTGATGTTACCTGTGAAAGTATTCCTGGTGTGTCCAAGAGCTTTGTTCTTTGAGTAAATGTCCATGGAGTTGGACATACAACTTGCAGCCTGGAAGCTTTGTGGGTTAAGTATCTCCCTTCTCCCAGGTGATGAGGTTTGCATCTTCCCTGTATTTCTTTTCTCTTTCAACAGCAAGTCTCTCAGCAGAAGCTCAGTGAGATCAAGGATGTCTCTGAAACCCCCCAAGGCTTATAACTCCCTGCAGAAGGGGGCACTGATCTGGGATCCAAAGCCACTGCAGGTGAAGAAAATTTTTGAAGCTTTGAAGAAAGGACTTAAGTAAGGACTTTTTAAATATTGCAATTTGCCTCACCTTGTGATGCTGCTTAAGTGTGTCTATCACTGTGCTCTATCTCCATCTGGCATCTCTAAACATGTGTGCTGACTTCCCCAGACACTGACTGGGAACCTTGTAAAACAAGTTTCATTCACTCTCAGTCTGCTTGCAAGCAAAATGCTCTGATGTTTTTGTTTTTCCCAGTTGGTTACACTACTCAAAAAACTCAGGGACAGGTAGAACTCAGTGGGGAGTCGTCCATCTCCTGGGGAGCAGCTGAGCTCCTGTGAGGAAGGGAGGCTTTCTGAGCATGCAGGGTGGCAGGGCAGGGATGGGACAGCCAGGCCTGGGCAGTGATTGGCAGAAGGTTTCTGCAGAGGGAGGGGTGTGGAGTTTGCTTTGACTCAAAAAACTGAATTAAAACGGAATGCTAGTGAGGGTGTGCCCTGAAAGGACACAGTGGGGAGGCTGGTTCCTCAACCATTTCTATTGTCCCTATACTAAGGAGGGAGCACTTGCAGAATTAGCTATTCTAAGAGGGGTGGAGGTGTTGGGGTAGCTTTTTGTTTCTTTCTTTCTTTTTTTCACTCTCTTTTAGTGGAATTGTAGTCTGGAGTTCAAAAGTCATCTCTGGGTGTCTTGTAAGGGAAGTCTAAGCAGGTACACCTGAAAATTTCAGCTGACTCAAGGTGATGAAGCAGAGCTGTAGTACAGCTCCATATCCTTATGGAAATGTAAATAACATTACCTTGCTTTAAATGTGGCATTATTGCAGAGTCTTTATCAGGGTGGACTGCACAGCCACTGCTGCATCAGTGCAAACTGGAGAGAAAAGGCAAGAGACCAGTTGTGCCCATTGGCTCTGTCTGGCTGGTGTGGGGTGTTTGCAGCAGACAATGGGGACCAAAGGGTGGGCTGGGAGCCTGAATGCAGGGTCCTGTGGCTTAGGGGAGGGTGGCAGTTTCCTCAGAGAACACTGATGTTATTCAGTGCTGAATGGGCCAACAGGCCATGGGTGAGAGAGCCCAGAAGGGCTGTGCCTCCCTCAGTGAGTGACATCTCTGCCTTCAACGAGTCCCCCGGTCTTGTAATACAAAGATGCACATCTTAATGCACTACAGTTGATGTTGATGGGTCCATCTGTTATCACAAAGCTTCAATTATACCCTGCAGTTCCTATCAGAAGATAAAATACATTTCCTTGGATGTGTAAAGCCTGTACCTCTTTCTGCTGGCATCCTACTAACAGTTCCTTCATGTATGTTGCTGCTGTCCTTAAAATTTTGCTACTGTATTAATTTTGGTCAGAGTTTGTTTTCTTAAGCAAAGAACATAAAATGCATTGTAATAATACATTGTAAAGTCAGATGTGTCACATTTTTAGTGCAATAAAAGACTATGAAGTCTTAGCCCTAAAAATATCCACCAACGTCTTATTAGAGGATTTAGATTTAAAAAGAAACTATGAAACCAAATGTTTTTGCAGAGTTTAGAATTTATCAGAGCTTAGGGAGGAGAAACCATAAAGTGGATCAGAATTTGTTCCCAGTTTTGCAGTGAATACCATAGGATCAACCTCCTGCCAAAACTGAGTAGCAACTAATTGACTGAAGTAACCTACAGAAAACAACTGTATCAAATAGCAATGCAAAGTCCAAATTTTAAGTAGATGCAGACAAAGTCCACTTGGTGCTGGAGTGACTTGGATTTTTAGTGCAGAACATGTTTTACGTGCCTGTTTCTTTATAGCTATAGAAAATAACTCTTTATTCTATTAACCATCTGGGTGCCATTCCATCAGGCTGGTAATTCCAACATACTTAAATCTAAAAGTGATGAAGCTTTTCTGAAAGGTAAGTGAGCACTTTTCTGCCACCAGCCTTGGCTACTTCTGCGCTGAGCTGTCAGTGGGCAAGTGTTAGGGGCAGACAGTGAATGCTGGAGACATGGGGTGTCTTGGGGGAACTGGTTTTGAAACAGTAAGAAAATGGAATGCATCAAAGCAAATGTGAAGAAGTGCAGCTGTCTAAAATGAGGTTATTTTGACTGCTCAGAGCCAGTGTCTAATAATGTAGCCTTTACTGGGTGACTCTTGCTCCCTCTTAAATGTAAGAGGAAAAAGTTACCTAAGTCTGCTCTGTATTAAAAGCAAAGTTGGAAGAAGATGGTCTCAGCAGAGAAAGTTTAAGGCCCTGTGGAAACTCCTAAGGCACAACCCATATGTGCAAGCAAGTCTGTAGAAGCCAACTGGCACCAAGTGCTTCACACCTTGCAAAATAGTTCTTGTTCTGGGAAAAGTAATGGTTGCAGTAAGAAATTGTCTCAATGTGGTATTGAGCTCTGTTTGCTACAACACTGATGGCATCTGCCCTTCCTTACCTGGGCAGCACTTCTGTGAGCTTGGGTTTGTAGGGCAAGTGTTCCATATTGCAATTTTTTGTAAGAGGGGTTGGTTCTTTCTCCTCAGTAACTGTAGAAGAGACTTTCTCAACAAATGAACTGACAGGAAAGGTTCAGGTGAGAGTAGTCAGAGAAATCTGAAAAGATCTGTGAGTTGGTTTATGTGTTAAACTTGCTATTCTCCTAATCCCTCCTTTCTTCTTGCCTTTAGTAGTACTACCAACTCTACTGTCTTGTTTTGCCTCAAGTTCTAGAATAAAGCCCATCTCTCATTTTAATGATTTATTTTAAATGAAGGGAAACAAGACCCTGTGAAGGTTTGAGTGCAGGGTGTCTGTGCTGTGTACACTCATGCAGCAGTGCTGGCCTTGAATTGCACTGCAGCATTCCCCACCTTGTCAGAGGAAAAAGGAGTCAGGAGGGTTCCTGACATAAAGCATCTTTAAATTTTGGGTAACAGTAACAATCTTATGGTACTTGTGGGGTACAGATGCTCCTCTAGGGTCAGCTTGGCATTTAGAACAAGTATTTGTCTATAGAAACCAGCCTTTGTCATCTCCTGGCCCATGTCCCTGCAGCCATTCACATCTCAAGAGAGTAAAACAAGGGAAGTCTTCTGGAGAAGGAAGTTGCTTCGTAACATTCTGCTGAAAACACCTCCCCAAAGAATGTCTAATGAAAGTACCAGAGGAATCTAACAGTGGGTTTTCTTTCTCTCCAGTGAATACTTGGAAGCACATCAGGCTGAATTAGATTATCTCTCTGGTCGACACAAAGATACAAAAAGGAACTCCAGATTGGTAAGATTTTTTTAATGTTAAATACTTAAATAAAGCCACAACAGTAGGTGCTCTCTCCCACCTGGGACTCCCCGGAGTTTTCCAGTTAAAATGCTGAGGTAGGATCCTGCAAGGCATCATAATCAGCAATTTCCCAAGTAAGGTAGCCATAGGTGCTGGGATTTAACTGGAGACTTTTCATTTTCAACATCCAGCAGTGTTTTTCAGATCCTGTTTCTTTACTGGGATGGTATCTCCTTGTGTCTGCTCGGTGGTCAATATTTGTGATCTCAGTTTAGTTTAATTTAAGATAGTAAGTCTTGCAGTACATGTAAAAATATCATTAATAGGTACAAATACATGTGCTCTCCTCTTCAGTCTGTGCCATTTCTCTTTCAGGCTTTCTACTATGACCTGGACAAGGTGAGGCTACTGGGGATGAGAGGAAATGCTGCAGATAGAGAAAAATAAATGATGTGTCTGCTGTGTAACTTACAGGCATGTTTAGGAAATAATTTCTCAAGTCCCCTTCTCTCTCTCTCTCCCCTCTTCAAAAGCAAATCCGCTCTGTGGAGAGATACATCAGAAAACTAGAGTTTCACATAAGCAAGGTAAGGGGGCTCATACCTTGTACCTGTCAGGCTCACACTGCTTTGTAAGCTAAATGGAAACCACTTTGATTATGATTCTGAAGGGGAATAATGCTGGGGGACTCTGTGAAAGCTGTAGCCAGTCTTTGTACCAAAGGAGGGGATTTTTATTTATTTATTTTCCTGAATGGTTCTATTCAGGCTGAATGTTGGGCGCGACCCAACCTGAGTTTTCCTGTGAAACCAGTTTGCACACTCTGCCAGTTTATTCAGAAAATGCTGCTCTGGGAACACTGACATGTTCTTCCCCCCGCCCCCCACCTTCCCATGAGGGGCCAAAGGGGCAGTTGTGTGGAGTTTGTCTGCTGTCTGCCAGCTGCTTCCAAAGGACTGGAACCTCTCCTCTGGCATAGCTAATGGTGAAGGGGGCTTAGTCTGTATTGAAGGAATTGGTTTCCTGCTCTGCAAGTAAATTTTTCGTGAGCAAAGTGTTACTCCACTCCTTGTCCTCTACTTTGATAACAGCAGAGCTAATTGTATTCCTGAAAAAAGCATGGGATATTGAAAAGCAAACTGTAGCACTCTGTAAAATGCAGGAGTTGCAGTACCCTGCAAAGCTCTGGCAGAGGGATTTGGTTGGGGTTTTCTTGCCAGGAAAGATGCTGATGTTCCTTTGCAAAACTTCTTAAACCTATGCCAAGGTAATTTTGGTTCCTTCTTCCCCCATCTTCCAAATCCTAAAGGTAGAAGAACTCTATGAAGCTTATTGCATCCAGTGCAGGCTGCGAGATGGGGCCACGAACATGAAACATGCCTTTTCCCTGTCCCCTTCCACCAAAGCCTCCAGAGAGAGTCTAGTGGAGCTTTACAAGAACTTCCAAGAGTGCACAGAGGTAGGAAATACTACACACATGTAACAAAGACCTGACTTCCTTAGCAAAAAATGTACTAGGACTTGCTGCTGGCATTTTTTTGTTAATGGTGTGGGTTAAAAACTTAACATGTGTATAAAATACATAACATGAAAATTCTTTAATACTGGGGTCTGTTATGACTTCCACTGGAAGCATGGGATGAGAATTGAAGGAGGAATAAGCTTTGCTATTTTCACAAAACAAGGAATGGAACGTAACTGAAAGTGGTCAGCTCAAACAGTTCCACTGTTCTCTGGAAGACTGTCTGTCTTAAAAGTAATATGAATACCTGCCTCCTCTAGTGAAAATGTTTGTGTGTCCTTTAAAATAATAAAAGGGCCTAAGTCCTCTAAAGAAAATGGCCCATGTGGGAAGGTGCTATTCTCCACTGCTTTGCAGCTGTGATGACAGTGCAGCCTTTCTCGTAGGACATGTGCTTCATAGAGGGGGCCTTGGAGGTCCACCTGGGAGAGTTCCACGTGAAGATGAAAGGTAGGTTCCTTTCCTCTTTCCTTCAAGACTCATCAGTTGGTTTTGTGGTCTAGGTAGCAGTCTGATCCACCCAGAGTCCAGCTATTCAATGCCAGTTGCTTCCACTGGCTTCCTGGATGATACCCTGAACAGAGTTCTGGCAAACTCCTGTTTGCTTCAGTGCTGTAAAACAGTCCTGCAGTGGTACTTTCTATCTGAATATGAAAGCTGACAAGTTTTCTTTGCTCAGCTCAATTAAATGTTGTCCTTTCAAGAGTATCTTGGGCTCATGGCGCAGCTTCTGCACAGAGCTGAGGAAAGGGAGGGTGTTGGCCAGAGAGCCACTTGATTTATTGTGATCTGAGGCTTTGGGGGGGCTTTATAAAACTCTACAAGTATTGGGAGTTTTCCTTCTCTTTTCAGGGCTCGTGGGCTTTGCACGTCTGTGCCCGGGGGACCAGTATGAGGTGCAGTATAAAGCAATTGCTTGTCCTTTACTTTCCTGGTGTGAGTTTGCAATAGAGGAACAGGAGAGCAAGGGTGGAACATGTAGGAAGAGAGTGGGGACCAGACTGTGATAAAAACACCCACTGTTGTGTGGGAACAGTGCTTTGGCACATTCAGGAGTTGCTGTGCTCTTGGAGGCTGGGGAGGGAAAGGTGTGATTTGGGTGTTATGGGAGGGTTTAACAGATGGCAGTGATTGTCTGTGAAACCCAACCTGCCAGGGCTTTGTCTTCAGAGTTACCCTGGAATCATGTAGCAGTGGTTGCCTATTTCTTGGAAGACTGCCCTTGGCATCATTTGAATGCACCTTAGTGTCTTACTGGGTGCTCTCCTACCTCTGACAGTTCCCAATGAATTCCAGTGTGCCTTGTATTCCAGTACCCCCACACTTGGAATGCAGTGTAGTTCTGCAGCTCTCCTAGAATGGGTGGGACGTGGCATTTGGCACTGCTTCAGGTGTTAAAACCTGCATCCTGAATTCCTGTCTCCAATCTTCCAGCTTTATCCAAGTTCCCTAGTGCATGGTGATCAAGGGGATGGCTTCACTCCTGCCAGACTGGAACAGTGAGAGGCCTAGGGACTGAAGGGAATGTTCTGGGATGTGTTGACCCCACATCCTTTGTTCTTCGCGGTTTCCAGGTGTTTGTGCGACTGGGGCGGCAGAAATGGAGGTTGAAAGGCAAGATTGAGACCGATGACAGCCAGACATGGGATGAGGAGGAGAAGATTTTTATACCCAACCTCCACGAGAAGTTTGAAATCAAGGTGTGGTGTATAATGGTTGGATTGGAATCAGTGGGTCAACATGTCTTCTGCCTCTTACCTCTTAAGCCTTCTTAAAGTTCTTAAATTTCTTTTTCTAGCTGTGTAAAGATGGCAGTTAATTCATGTTCTATCTAGTGAAGGGACATGTACTTCTCTTTTTCCTTTGCTCTGGGCACTTGTCACTCTATCAGTGCACCTGCTTTCCCCTATTCTGGAGTCTGGTAGATGTGGTTGTGTTTTGGGTTTTTTGTTTGGTTGGGTTTTTTTAAAAAAATGTCCTAGATCCATATCTGGGTTTTTTTAGGATGAAGTCTAGATGTGGAGACCCAGATGTGTATGTAGTACCCCAATAGTTCTGTTCTCTACTGAAAGAGAGAAATTAATGTATAGAAAACATACCATTGCACCTGTGTGTGTTTGGAATGTGGGGTTCAAACATCCCTTTATCCAGGTGCAGTGCAGCTGCTTTTGTTGTGTTTTACTGCAGAGATGCTCCATATCTGTGAAGAATCAATAGCATTTATGTGCTGCTGCAAACTGTCTGTACTTTAAATCTTTGTTTAGAGTTCTGACACTCTTTTAGAAGTGCCTTGGAACAGGTCACATCTTTAACAGTAAGGGACCAGTGCAGTGGCCTGTGAGCTGTACATGACACTGGGGGAAGCCTGCAGTGTTCACAGCCCCACGTGCAGCTGCCCCTGCATTGGTTCTGACACCTCCCTTGCAGGTGGAATTGATCCTTAAGCAGCATTTCCACTGTAGTCTGGCATCTCTAGTGGGCTGGACCCTGCAGCATGACTCCTGTCAGCCTGAACGGAGCTGAGACTGAAGCCTGTGCTGGATCCTGTCCTACTGGGAAACTGTGCCAGTGCAGGGTTTGGGGGGGGTTTGGCAGCTGTGTTAAAGCAGCTATTGCAGTGTTCTCCTCCTATCTGGCAGCAAGAACTGGGTTACACAGGAGACACTCTTTGGCATCTTGCCAGCACTGCCTTTGGAAATGTGCTTATAATGTGCTTTTTTACTGTCACTGCACAATGAAGATCAGGTGAGAAACTAATTCAGATCCCTGTTTTCCCATAATGGCTGTTAAAACCTGTATTATTTTGTGTGACAGTGACAGTTTTACACTTTTTGTCAGCTTATGAAAGGCTATTGATAAATGTCCTCCACACCCTCCTGCTCTTTCCACTTTGTGCTTAATGATCTTTGCCCAGTGCAAATACATAGCAGGTTTAAAAAAACAGAAAAGAAAATTGATGAGTGCCAAAGAGTGTTCCAAGAGGAGCCCAGCAGCACGACTTCAGCTCTTAAAAGAGATGCAGGCATGGAACTAATTCCAAAGTGGACTTCAGGCACTTGTGCTAAAATTCTGTGCCGAGTCTGATGCTTCATGCACTTCTAGAACAACGTGATCTTCAGTTGGGAGTATGTTTTTATAGTAAATACTGGGTTTAGTTGTTTTTTTGGGTTTTTTTGAAGTAGCTGAAGAAGCCAAGTGCCAGCCTGGAAAAAACACAGGCCTGTGACTGCATTGGTAACAAACCTGGAGCCACCTGCAGAGCTGGAGGAAAGAATGATCCAAGTTCTGATTTTGATCCTGCTGAGCTCAGGACAGTCAGAAAGTGGCTGCAGAGAGTTGTACCTCCAGACCCTTTAGGCAGCTGAGAGCTGAAATAGCCTAGTACTGAAATAATTCCAGTACCAGAGCAAGAATTACAGACTCATTTTTCTTAAGATCGTAGTCCACCAAGTTCCCTTGTCTGAAGTGCTGTGCAGCTCTGTCTGTCCCCTTTGCCAGCCCCCTGGGAAGTATTCCCTTGGGGATATCAGCTCACAGCTGTTTAGGAGCCCAGAACTGAGTATCAGGGGTTTGTTTGTTATGGGCCTCAGAGCAGATCTGAGCCTGGGGTGTTGTCCCTTCCATGCAGGTGACTGAGGGTTGTCTGGTAGGATGAAGCTGGATATGTTTGTGTGTCTCTGCAGGTGACAGAACTGCGAGGACTGGCCACTATTCTAGTTGGGGTCGTGACATGTGACAGCATAAACTTCTTTACAACCAAGCCTCAGGCAATCATCGTGGACATCACTGAACTGGGCACCATCAAGCTGCAGCTGGAGGTCCTCTGGAAGTAAGTACAGTTTCCAGTGGGAAAAGCTAGAAAACACTGGAAATTATCCAAGGCTCCTATGTCAGTGAGCAGCATTCACCCCCACAGTCTTCTCTCTGTTCAAGGTGCAGGATAGATGAGAGCCCTGTGCTTCCTCACAGCCACCCCGGCTGCTGCACCTGATCTCTGTGGGACCAGTCCTCAGAAGGGCAGGGGAAAGGACACAAGCTGCTTCTACAACCTTTCAGATCTTTCTTTGCTCTCACCAAACCATGGATAGATAGCCATGGGAGCTGACTTAGCCTGACTTCATGAGCCTTACTTAGCTCATCCCTCTTCACAGTGAGCACTCAGTCCAGCTCCAAGCAATATATGTCCATCTATAAAATATGAAAAATAATCTTGATGATGAAATGAAACTGGGAGTAGCAGCTTGTAGGCACAATTAAAAAAAATACATAGCTGAAATTTTAACAGTCACTCTGACCAGATCACAATTTGTTATAGATTAAGTTTTCCTAAAGACTTGGCACCTTCATATTTGCACTGTGAGTAGTTATGGATACGAGGCCTGTTTGTGCACTACAGGGAAGCTTGGTTACAGATGTGCTTTTAAAATAGTTGAACATTGTCATGGTGCCTGTGATTTATTAAATTGTTTTATAATTTAAATCTGTAAGTTGATTATTGTAGTGGATTACTGATGTTATTAAAAGCAAATTCTCACTGTTGTGGATGCTGCAGTGGAACTTATTCCTCACTCCAGACTCATCAAGGTTTTTGAGGTAGTAGTGTTGTTCCACACTGAAAGGCCCATCTGCAACAAATCAAGACTTTTTAACCTGTTTCCATTTATTATTGTCCAGGGATTAAATGTAGCCCCCTTAGTGAAGTGCCCAGTTAAACAGTGGGCACTGTTACCTTGTACTTCTGTGTGTGGCTCACTGCAGTCCTTGATTCTTCCCAGCCCTCCATGGCCAATAGGCCTTTGAACACACCTCTCTTATAAGGACCCTCTTGAAAGGCCACATTGACCTGGGATCCAGGCTTTCTCCAGGAAAAGCAGAAACAGCTTTCAGGTTCCATTTCTGGGGCTGGGGAAAGAAAACCTTTATTGACCAACACACAGTTTTCTGAATGTCTCTTGTGCATGCTGTGGTTCTTGACATTTGCTGCTGACTTGTACCTGCAACTGGGCTGAAAAACGTGTCTTGCCCACAGCACCTGAGAGTGATTTTCCAACACACAGATTGCTCAAAGTCAATGAGAAATAAACTCACCCAGGACAGTTTAGCTGCACCTGTTTGTGGTGCTTCTTCTTCCGGAGATCTGACAGTGGGTATCAGGATGTAGTTTGTTTTGGTGAGGTGCTCAGAAGAAATCACTTCTACTCTGTTGTTATTAACCCACACCAATGGCATCTGACAGTCCCTTCACTTACTGCTGGATCTGTTCCTTTCCTCCCTGTCAGCAGCTTCCATAATTAATTATGCACATAAGCTGCACAAAAGGACTGTATGAGGAAAGCCCCTCCCTATTCTGGGATATTGCATAGTTCCTCATAATAGCCTGAATCTCCAAAGCAAATTACATTTGTGGCAGGACTTTCTGGAAAAGTCCAATCCCAATGCTGTTGACCCTCGATGGCTGCGGGGTCTGATGGCTCAGAGTACAGCTCTGGGCTGGCAAAAGCAGCAGGTCTGTGGTATTTGGGACAACCATCACAGCCTTTGGAGTTGGCAACAGCTGAACTGGGAGCAGGGTTTGTTGTGACTCATTTTCTTTGGGAGTTCATCCCCACTTGGAATTTTTCAGCCTGTGAGAAAACCCCGGCTGTGCATCTCTGCTGTGTTTAAGTTTTGTGAAATGTGTTGGTATCCCACCAAGAGGACTCTCCAGAGCACTTGTGTGCAGAGCTGGCCTCTCCTCTGACAGCCTGTTTGCTGGAGTTGTTTACAGAAAAGAGAAGTTTTGTGGTGATAACTCAGGGTGTTTCTGTTTTCAAAGATAGAGCACTCAAAATAACAGCTGCTTTTCTCTTTGATTTAAGAATAACTAAACAAATCCATCTGATTTGCCCAAACTTCTCTGAGGCACAAGCTTTCAGTCTAGACCTGCTTTGTGAGGAATCCAAATGCAGATCTCTCTCTTCCGCTTCTAAATGTATATTTTCTTTTAAATAGGTCTCCAGTCTTCTGGGCTCAAACAAAAGTGCCTTCAGCTCCTTTATAGATTGTGCCATGAGGAGTGTGAATGAGCTTGGGGCCGTTGCAGAACAGCTTTGTTGGCCAGTTTGGCAAAAGACTTTGGGTTTTTTGCCAACCCAAACAGCAGTCTGAATTCTGTGTCTCACACGCAGGACAAAGAGAAAGCTGTATTCTCCTTTCAGAACTTCAGCAGCACCCTGTGCTGGGATCTGAGGGCACCATCCAGTCAGAACTGCTCTGGTGACTCTGCCTGCTTTGGGCTGTGCTGGCCTGGCTCACAGGGCTTCCTGGAGTGAGAGACAACCTGAAGGGAGAATAAAAAAGGAAAGTCTGGTTTCTACTTTTGAATGTGTACCTGCTGCCAGTCCTGCTCTTGTAGGTGAAAGCTTAGGTGAATATGTAGCTTTTCCTGCAGTATCTTTAGGCAGTGATCCATCAGTGCATCCCTGTGCACTCATGGCCTGGGGCTGTGATAAGCTGTACTAACCTGGAAACTGTGCTTGCTATGCTTTACATTGCTTGGGCATTTTCACCTGGGTTTGATGGTGGCAAGAGAAATCTCAGGATTAACAGTGAGTCCAGTCAGTCGACTAGAATTGGCTTTTTCTGTGTTAATGTAAGTCTGGATTCACAGGCACTGGGATTCAGGCAGGTCTATCCACCCAGAGCCCTCCTGCTCTGGTGGTATTTAATCCATGGACAGAAAGGGAGTGCTTAGGGCACAGTGGGAGAAAGGAAGGCAGATCCTCTGGGGCTGAAGGCTGGACTGAGTTCTGCTATTAAGCTCTCCCTCATCACTTCTGCTCCTCTGAGAACATAAACCAGGCAGTGTCCTCCTCGCTCACCCAACAGAAAGTGCAGCAGGGAGAGGTAAATTATTGAAATCTCAAGTATTCAATCCCTCCCCAGGTGTGGTGGGTGTGACAAAGTAACACCTCCCTGGGAATTCATGCTCAGGGCTAGCAGAGCTCAGGTTGGGCCACTGATTTTTTTCTAATGGAATTTTTCAGCCTTGAAAAGGTGTCTATGGATAATCCTGTGCAGGCACATGAATGTGGGGAATGTGGACAGGATATTAGCCACAGACACTCCCCACCCCCTGCAGCAAAGGACTTGCTCCACGATTTAAAGTTAAATAATGACATTTCTGCACACTTTTTACCTACACAGAGGTTTTGTGTCAATGACTTCAGGAAGCCACGAGACAAACTAAGGAAAAGCCAGTGACAATTAAAGGCTTGCAAAGTCTGGTGCATGACAGATCCCAGCCATGGAGTGCCTCAAACCTGGGCATGTGTCTGGGGAAAGCCCACTCTATTTGACTCATTTCCTGTGTTTTCCCCTGGAATATCCCCTACTGGATTCTGTCAGTGTCAAAATGCTGGGAGAGATGGATTCATAGATCTGCCCCAGTATGATGGTTTGTTTGCGGTAGAAATGTGGAAAGAGATGATGGATTGTGCCCAAAGAGCTTAGAGCCAAGAGATAATAGAAGCTTTAGAGCAGACTCCATTCTTTCTTTCCCCTCTGCTCTCAGTTGGTCCCTGCAGGGACTGGGAGTGTGTCCTTGTCTGGAAGCAGCTGAAGAGCTGCATTTTGCTGGAGGGTTCCAGGAATTGTCAAAGGGGCGAAACAGATTTAGTTTGTTGTTGTTGTTCCTTTCCCAGAAGTGTCATTTTGCATTACTGCAATGTTATATTAAAAGCTAAAAGTGAAAAATGTGAGGAATGGATCCCTGTGACTTTTGCTAAGAAATGCCATGGGTAGGAGTAATTTGCTTTCATCAGCAAACACAGCAGGCTTTGGGGAAAAGGCTCTGGCTGTCAAAAACCCGATTTATTTCTGCCCAGTGAGTCAATGCAGATGGTGGTGGTTGGGACTGGGCTGTGTGATGGACCCCAGCTGGGTGACACTGGTTAAATCAGCCAATTAACCTGTGCTGGGGGAGCTCAGTGTCACCTCTGTGCTGAGGAGCTGCACTGCAGGGTGCTGGGGAGAACTGTCCCTCTGCAACACGAGCAGCTAGAGAGAGTTGGAGCTCTGCTTTTTAACTTTTGCCAGAGAGCAGAAGTTCTTTTCCCTGCAGTTGATTAGTCCTCATCACCTTTTGGATCTTCTGCAAGGTACAGTTGAATGCAGCTGACCTCATCCTGCTGTTTGGTCGTCGTGGTTACAGATTTGGTGTGAACAGTTCACTTTTTTCAAAATACCAGTCCTTAAGTGGAAAAACAAACTTTCTTTTGGTGCCACAAGACAGGAGGGAGCAAAAGTAACATGTAGGAAAAACAGACTTGCTTTGCTGAACTTGAAATATATTTTCCCTCTTCCAGGTAGCTGGGTTGCATTTGGGGACACAGTTTGTCTGAGTTTCCTTAGACTGCTTTGGAAAGCAGTTGGGAAATTAATGGCTGTGATGCAGAAGGTAATTGGGAACTCTTTAGAGCAGGACTTGTCAAGTTCTTGCAGCCCACAGCCAGTACCCTCTGGGGCTGTAAGTGGCCTCATCCATGCCCGTGTGACCCACAGAACTGCCCTGCAGCCTTGCACAGCTTCCTCTGCCAGCCAGTCATTTATTAGTAAGTGAAGGATAATGAGGGGGTTTTATTGGCTTTTCCAAGTGCTGTGTGCTCTGCAGGAGGGAATTTGGCAGTTTTCCTTTATTACATGTGTTCTGTTTCCTTCCTGCCTGCAGTGGTGCCTGTCCCACTGTGCCCAGTGCCTGTCACACACAGGCTGTGCTGGGTGGGCACCACCAGTGCAGGCTCTGCAGGAGGACAGGGAGCACTCCAGCCTCTTGGAACATTGGACTCTTCCAAAGACTTTGGCACAGGTCTCTGTCTAAAGGGTGTTGAGAATTCTGTGTAAAATACCTTCTTGCCTATCTCTTTCTCTGCTGGAACAATCAAAGATACTGGGCAGAGGGGCAGTTTCTGTTTCCTTTTATTCACTGTGGTGTTGACTGAATGTCACAGTTCAAACCCTCCCGGCTGCTCCTGCAGCTGAACACCTCTGTGTTTTCTGCTCTCACTGACACTTAGGCCTTTGTTTTCTGCTGCAGCCCCTTTGACACAGAGAACCTGTTTTTGTCACCTGGAAGCACTGCCAAGTTTTCTGTGGGTAGCAGGAAGAGCTCATTATACAACTGGACCCCCCCAAACACCCCCAGCTTCAGAGAGAAATACTATCTGGTGAGTACCTGAGGAAGCAAGATGCAAAGCACAGACCTAGGGCTTGATTTGAGGTTAGATTAGACTGTTCAGGAGCACATTCAGAAGTGTGAAAGCATAGCACTCTGGGCCTTTGCAGTTTGGGGCTTTGTTATGTTTTTTCATTTAACCCAGAAACAGGTTTTTAGCTGCCTTAGTAACTCTCAGCTGAAAGATCAACCACGTGGTTACTGCTGCTCCTCTGTTCATCCAGGGGCTCTTAGAAATTGGTTTCAGTAGTTTTTTGTCCAATCCATGCTGGCCTGCAGAAGAGCCCTGTGCTTTGATGGATTTGGGTGCATGTTTCCAACAGCAGGATCCAGAGTTGTGTCTCTTGAGTGGGATCTCAGGCTTCCCAGTTGTGTCCATGCTCACTCATGGATCTCTTTGCTGCAGTCTCTTTTGCAGCTGAGGCAGAACCAGGGGGATGTAAGTGATGAAGCCCAGCCCCCCAGCATTCTGAGCTACTTGGCTGCCTGTGATTTTGATGACCATGGGAGGAGTAAAGCTCACAACCCTGCAGAGACCAGCGAGGGAGACTCATTCAGCTCTGAGGACCAGAAAGGGGCAGAGTCCAGAAGTACAACTCCAGCTCTGGACCACAGGCCATTGGTGATTATTCAAGAGACCGGTGCAGAAGAGCACCAGCACCCCCTCCCAGATCACACAACTCTGGATATCCTGAAGAAGACTCCATGTGGGGATGGATTTCCAAGTAACCCATCCAGTTTTCCAAATCGCCACAAGGGCAGGAGGGGTTCTCTGAGCCAGCCCAGGACTCGCCGCCTGGCAGAGCAGGAGGACAGCAGCCAGAAAAGCTGGAATGCTGCAAGTGACCCGAGACTGGATGGACATACAAAGTCTATTGACAAGACTCTCCAAGAAGTGTTGAATTTGCTGAAATCACGTGATGTGGGGCAAGCCCAGCTGGAGAAACTGGAATACCAGGTTTCATCTCTGAGGGATAAATTAAAGGTATGGGAATGTTTTACCCTTGGGACATGGTGCAGCTTCCTCTGTTACCCCCAAATCTGAAGACATTCTGTGATCCTGTGGCTGATTTGATTTAATGATGCAGCAATGGCACGTTCCCAAAAGGAGTTTGGCCACCAGAGGTCAGGCAGGACTCGGGAAAGGCAGCTCCCAGTGCACTGAGCAATGACTGGCAAAGAAATAACCCATGCAGTCCAACTGGAAACCAGTCTGGGTTATGCTGAGCCTGAACTGTGTCAGAGCCTCAGCATTTAGGTTTGCTTCTAATCTTCTTTGATAATTTTAAAATTTGGTATAGCTCAAGGTGACTGCATCAGTTCATCAAACTGATGTGCTAAGAATGAAATCAGAAAAGCAAATTAATTTACTATTATTAAGAATGATTTCAAAACCAGCAAAGAACTCCTGCAAAATGGCTTGGCACTACAAATAACAGCATTTTTCCTTCCACTCCATCAACAGCAAAAGCCACTTCATCACAAACACTCATCCATGGAGAGTTTAATGGTGGAGACAGTCCTGGAAAGCTTTGACTTCCTGAACGCTGACTGCAGTGCTGACGAGCTCTCGCTGTTTGGGAGCATAAGGACAGCCAGTGTCAGGTATGTGCTGTGGGGACAGGGCTGATCCCAGCAACACTTGGCTGAGTAACAGCTGTGCAGAGCACAGCACAGAAACATGTCCTCATGTTTTTAAGAAGGTTATAAATGCAGTTAAAAAAAATGATGTTTTGTTTGATGCCACCCGGTTTGTACTTTTGCGACTTGCTTGAAGGCTCCTGTTGAGGCTGCACATCTTCAATTTTACTCAGTGAGGAGAATTCTAACTCTTTTTTTTCCCCTCATCTCAACAGTACATACAATGACAACACACTGAAGTCCCTGAGCTGTGACACAAGACCAGAAACTCAAGATGTCACTACTGGTGATGACAACTTAGACACACTGTTGATAACTCACCTGAAACTGTGCAAAGGTCTTCTGCAGGTACAGAACAGCCTGGGGGTTCCCAGGGCACGGGATGTCACTGTTGATTTTGATTATGGACAGAAGGGATTACATAGCTGTTTTATAAAAGCAGATTCAGAATAGAAATGGAGTCCAAAACCAGCAGCATCTTCATGTGTCTACACAGAACGTGTCTTATAAAACTGCTGCCTTTCTTCAGCCTCTGGGTTTTGCTGGAGCTCTAATTACAGCTAATTCAGCTTTGTGCCCTAAGCAGGCTGCAAAATGCAATCAGGCAGGTCTGGCTCTAATTGTGCAAGGGGTTATCAATTTTTAAATGAATGAAAAACTGATACTGCCAGTGGCATGTGCTGTAATGGCAGAGGGGCCTTCTGAGAGCAGCTGGTGTTTTCTCTCTGCTCTTAGAAGTTTGATTCCAAGAAACAAATCCTGGTTTATCTTGAGCTTGATACTGCCCTTGTTTCAGCTGCTGAGATACAAATGTTGCATTTCAGAAACTGAAGTCACCACATGTAGCCCAGGTCGTCCAGGAGAGCATTTTGGAAGAAGTATCAGAGCAGACCCGAGTGCTGGGGGATGTCCTGGATATGTCTGTTGAAGAAAGTGAGTAGTTGCATTATTTCCATTCTCCATGCCAGAGGTGGGAGAGGTGCACCCCTGATGTGCAGATATAAGATTCTCTAAGAATCTTATATCTGGATTCTTAGAGAAAGCAAGGCTCAGGGTTTGCTTTGGATTTTACTGTGAGGAAGGAAAAGATTTGGAGAAGTTTGTCTCAAAGGGTAGCTGAACTGGTATGTGTTAAACAGGGATGTTGTAGATGATGGAGTTTGCAGTTAAAGAACAGCAGAGCAGCCTTAGTAAAATCCTCTTTTATCTGTCCTTTTACTTGGTAAGCGAACAGCCCAAATTCTGTGCTCACCTGCAAGAACAGTTTGGTGGGCAGTTCTTCCCACCTCAGGCCTTCCCAGTACTAAACTCCTCTATACACTGTTGACAAAATGGTAAAGCACAATGGGAGACTTGGAATGCTTTGTTCTCATCTTGGTAAATACAGCAGCAAGAATGCAAATTTTAGTTGGAAGCATTTGCTGACAGATTTTATCCTGGAGGATGAGAGAATAACCTGTTCCCCAGGGCCTTTGGTTACAGTGTGACAGGGGAGGTGTGGGAGTGTTAAATGCAGGAGTTCAGTCTCTCTGTGGGGAAGAGCAAGGAATGAAGGGTCCAAAGGGTGGTGAGAAACCACAGGGTATTGCTTCAAGTGAAGTGTTTGAGAGAGAGAGAGAAAGCCTGCTTGCAGGTTTTAGCATTTTGGCAGGAAATGCCCCATTTTGAACAAACCCAACACAAATACAAGTTAATGCTGACCCATGTCTAGATAATCCATCTGGTGCCCAATTTCTCATGTAAAATCCAAAATCTGCTGGAGCTCATGAACTTCTTCAAATGTGGGGTTTCAGTTATTCAGAAGACTAAGAAGAAGAAGCACTACCTGAAGATCTGGAGTGACCTTGCAGAGCCTGGCAGCATCTTGTTGGCTTCAGCAGAAAGGTTCCGTCATGCCCTGAAATACACGATGGTGCTCAAAGTGAAGGAGAAGTACCCCAGGCAGCTGGAAGCAGGTACCACTGGAGCACAAGGCCACTCAGCCTGCATTTCACTGCAGTGCTAAAGATTGTCCTTGTGCATTTAAAGAAACCCTAAACCTCTTACTTGTTTTCAGCAGCCTCCAAGAAACTAACCTGCTGTTTTCTCATTTGTCCTTGTCCATGTTCCTTCCAGTGCTGCAGAGGCTGCTGGAGCAGATCCTCACCTGTGATGGGTTGCTCCCCACTCCAAACCTCCAAACAGAACCAGTTACTTTATTCCAGTTTTACAGCTACCTGGAGAAGCACCACATTGCCAGCCTGGAGAAACACTTGGGAAAACTTGCCAAGGAAGGTAATGGCAGTGCTTGGCTCCCCTCCAGGTTTCCTACTTGAGATACAATTCCAGAGCAGGAAACACCCCAACCAGTGCACTGACAACTTGCTTCCATTTGAATTGCCCTTATGACCATGTAATTTTAATCAGAACAGGAAAGATGTGCTTGACTCCCATATCTGGCCAGGTACAAACAAACCAGGTGTGAAGGATGGGTTTATCTTAAGTGCCCTGAAAAGTGGGTTCAGGGACATTCTGAAGTTAAAGCAGAAGCAAAGTCAAGAGGAATCTACAGCTGGATCCAAGGACTGAGTAAAGTCTGGGGCTTTGGGTGTCTATTGCAGCTGGAATCAGACACAGAAAATAGCAATAAAATTGCAGAGGTTACTAACGTGCATTTTCTAGCCTGAGGTAGCCAGAGCCTCACTGGAGTCTTGTCCAACATGTGAAAGTACTTGAAAACCTACTCTGTGTTAGAAAAGAATTATTGTTAAAATAGCCTTTATATTGGCTGCATCTTTAGGCTTATGTTGATGCAGATGACTCATCTGGAGGGGGGCTAAAACTTGAACATTCCTAGTCAGTGAAAAAGACCTGGAATATTCTTCAAATTGAAAGGGTGAATCCAGTTCCTGATTTCTTAGTTTTTAAAAGAGAGAGGGTTTTCTTTGTCCTATACAGAGACCTTCCAGGGCTGTTTACAGGTATTTTGCTTGATCCTGTTCCTTATTGTGGGCTGGGCTCTTGTCCTGATGCCCAGGGCTGTGGGAGCTGCTCTGGGTGTTGTCCTGGATGCACCCGGGGCTGGCACAGATCGGCTGCTCTGCTGTCCCGGCCTGGGCACGGGAGGAAATGGAACAATGGCAGGGAGACAAGGCAGGATGGGCAAAGGGGCAGCTGTCCTGTTTGCTTCCTGCCACGCTTGGCTTCCTCGCTGGCCCTGGGAATAACTGCTTGTGGCCAAAGGGGACTGGACCAGGGAGGAGCCCCTTGCAAATGTCTTGGTTTGCGGGTGAGTGAAGCCGAGCACTTCCCTCGCAGTGATGCTGATCGAGGAGCTGCAGTGCCCCGGGAGGCTGAAGACGCTGAAGAAGCTGAAGGGGAAGAAGCTGAACAAGCTGCAGCCGCTCCCGCAGACGCTGCGGCTGCTCGGGGAGCTGCAGCTGGACGAGAACCACCGAGTGAGCAAAGCGGCCACGTCCTGCCTGTGCCGCGCCGCCGCCAGCAGGAGCCTGCGGGACAAGGTAAGCGCTGCAGCTCCCCTGACCTTCCCCTTCCCGGGGTGGTGCTGAGATCCACGGGCTGGTTCCAGCCCGGAATGGCACTGCTCCCTCTGCCCTCGGTTTAGCTGTGAACTGCCCCCTAAACCACAGCAGTGCTCGGGTGATTGGTCTCTGTCTGTTTTTGAATTTCAGATGGGCAGAGCTGCTCCTGTCAGCCTGCTTTGGTTGCTTCATTACACTCAAGGTGTGATCTTACTTTCCTTTTTCCATTCAGGCTGTGTTGTTTTACACTGATGCTTTATCTGACTGTGATGCAAGACTTCAGCAAGCTGCGTGTTTGGCTCTTAAGAACCTCAGGGTAAGTGTTCACAGCTCTGCTGGGCACATCTGGCCACAGCCATGGATGTAAAGGTGTGTCTGGCTGGGATTTTAAAGCTGGTAGGATCACTTTAGCAGCTTCCTGCTATTAGGAATTCCTGAATTCTTTGGGTGCCAAAGTTCCAAACCGTTGATGCTGTTATTCCAAAGGCAGCAGGAGAGGGAGCTGTGGGCATCTTGTTTGATGTGCCAGGCACAGCACAAGGACACAGGGATGTGTTTGAACTCTTGAGATACCCAGTCAGACAACAGGAAATCAGAGCTTACTCTTAAATTCAATTTGCAAAGCAATAACTGGGATTAACCCTTTCAGTGAAGTCCTGGTTGGGTGATGCTGATTTAATGGTCCTGCAGCAGGGACCTGTACCCTGGGACTTTTATACTTTCTCAGGCCCTAAAACAGGAGAGAAGGAGGTGACAGAGGTGAGAACATGTCAGGAAATGTAACTGCAAGCTGATGTGCTGGGGCAGAAGAGAAAGGTCCTGGTAGAACTCAGGTGCAGGAAGAGATGGGAGTTTGTGTGTCTGTGTTTGCCTTGTGAAAAACATCCACCAAACTGCTGAGGAGCTGCTGAGGCCAATGTTTCTTTTCTCCCACAGGCTGTGGAGAGCATTGAGCAGGTTGCCCACCTGTGCCAGTCTGAGACAGAGGAAGTCAGGAATGCAGCCAGGGAAACAACACTGTCCTTTGGTAAGGCTTTCAAACAGTGTGAAAAAGTGATGTGAAATAGTGCAGGACCAGGAGAGGCCTCAGGTGCAGCCTGAACACATCCAGGACAGTGGAAATACCTCATGAGCAGCTGTTTCATACCATGGAGCCAAACTTTAATATCACAGGTGCCAACCAAGGGCCCTCCTGTTGAGGTTTATAGAACCAGACCAAGGAAATTCTCCAGGATAAAGTGCTTTAGGAACCACTGGACCTTTTGAAAAGGTGGCAGATAAGGACCAAAGGTGCTGGAAGTGATGCTGGAGAACTGTTTCGCTGTTCTGTTCTTCCAAAACCCACTTTAATCCGTGCTTACTTCTGGGGATCTCCAAACTTGCTTCCCAGAAATACTCAGGCTCACATGCATGGCAAGTTTTCCAGCTGTGATGCTCCAAACTTGTTACTCATGTGGAAGTATTGACAGGCCTGATTTTCCATGGTGGCTTCCAGCAGGTTTTGGAAAACTGTTCCCTTAGGGACGTGTTTGCCACTATTGGGAGCCCTTGTTAGTTCCAAACAAGGTCACAATGGAAGTGTTTCCAGAGGCTCCCATTTCTCAGGCTGTTTCTTTTCTCCACAGGGGAGAAGGGCCGCCAGGCCTTCGAGAAAATGGACAGGATCTGCTGTGAACTGAGGGAAACTGCACAGCATGAGGCCGAGATTGAAATCACTGTGTTTTAGGAGTGTGATGGGAGGAGCTGATCCCACTGTCCTCACAGCCACACGGGTACCCCAGGGGTGGGTCTGGCTGTCCCTGCTCTGTCCGTGCTGCATCCTGCCCCAGGACAGGCTCATTTCCAAAGGGCAGAGTTTGCAGTCTCCACAATTCAGGCTGGAACACGTTTTCTCACTGTCTCTCAGCACATGATCAAATAATGAATGAAAACTGGGATCTCTTGGAACGTGGAACCAGGTTGTCACTGGAGTTAAAATCTCCGTCTTGCTGGACTTAGCTGCCCCTGCTCAAACTGTAAATCCAATATGATTTATTTTCCCATGAAGTGTTTTATTGATGTGGCATTTCCTGAGGGAGAAATGATCACTCTCCAGCAGTCCCTCTGGAAACCAGCAGACAACAGCCTTTTACCCCACCTGCCTTGGCAGCAGAAGAGATCCAGCAGCATTGCTCCTTTGCAGTGTGTTCCTTTGCCTGGACAATTTAGTTGCAGAAGGAAAACTTGTTACTTCCGAAGTCTTCAGCATGGTTGCAGCTTAAGCCATGTTCCAGCAGGGACTGACAGGGTGTGTGAGGAGTGTGGTCTGTGTTGGGTTTGCCAGGTGCAGATCTGACTGAGGGAAGGACAGGTTTGGGTTGGTTTTAAATTTAGAGTTTAGTCCTAGATCAAGACTTCTCATAATCACTCCCCTGTTGTCAGGCCCTTGCTCAGCTCCTGGCTGGCAGGGCAGGGTGGCCATGGAGAGGTCTGGCTTCAGGTACAGTACTTGACAGGGTTGGGCTTGTGTGTACATATTTTTATATATATATATATATGTATAAAACTTTTCTATTCAGTATTTATTTGTTGGATTTCATACTGTTTTCTGAAGTTCTAATAAACCATTGAGCCAAGTTCCTGTGAGTGTTTCACGGTGCCTGGGGACAGGCACAGGGCACTGGGCTTCATCCCTGTCCTGCCTGGGACAGGTCAGGCTTGAACCCTTGGAGTTAAAATTGAACTGGTTAATGGGAAAGACTGGAGCAGGGAGCTGGAGGGGTCAGGGAGAGACACAGGGGGACTCATCTCATCTCTTACTCTGCCTACACTAAGTTGTTACAGTAACATTTAAATCACTTCCCACACAACCCTCCAACGTTCCCCTCCTGCCCCCCGTGCATGTGGATAAATCAGCAGCCTGTAGCTCCAGCCCCAAAGCAATAAGACACCCATCAAAGTTCTTTAAAAAAAGAATTTTATTGTTACAACTAAAATGAGAACTGAAAACTTGTATGGGAGATTGAAAAACTGTACAGTTGTACTCTTAACCTGGGAGGCCCAGCAGCGGCTTACACAAAAGACAAGATACCTGAAACTGTATTATACCAAAACATTCAGCTTTTTTGTTGAGTTTTTAAATTTTTTTTTATAAAAGTTTATTCTATGGCAATCTGTAAAAAAAGAAAGACCTGATGAGTAAATATTTGCTTAAGGCAGATAGCAGAGCAGCTCACTAACGTCCTACCGAGTCTAACATGGATGTTTGTCCATTTCCAAGAACAGGTTACCCAACACCCCCACGGTATTTACACCCCCCAACTACCACAGACAGTACAGGACAGCAAAACAAAATGGGAACAGTTCAGTATTCCAAGCCTTATCCACACCTCAGGGGCCTGGGGAGCAGTCACTGCATGTCCCGGGACAGGGGAAGAGCTGGAGCTGGAACAGAGGGAAGGAACAGGCGGAAAGGGGGATGCTCAGAGCTTGTCTATGACCTGCAGGAACTTTCTCTTGGTAGAATCGTTTGCAATTCAATTTAGGTGGAATAAAAGGAAGGAAGCTTTGTTTTCCCACCATACCAAAAACTGAAAATATTCTCTCTTGGGAACGTGCAGAGGGGAGGTTTGGGTCGTGTCTCTGCAAAGCTGCCCCTGCTGCCCCCAGTCCAGGGGAGGTGTGGATAGGGCTGACTAAACTCTGGAATGTCTGTATATACTCACTCAGCTGAAAGGAACATGCTACCACCGGGCACACGGGATCCCACGGGAAGTCATGCCAAGGATTAGGCGAGTACATATTGTCTGATAAACACCCAACAGGCCATCGCTGAACGAGGAGACTCTCAGCAACACCCTCTGGACCACAGCCACTAAGGATCAGGTCATGCAAATATCATTTGGGCACATCAGGAAGCAGAAATATAAGTTCTTTCACCTTTCAAGCACGTGGTGTTTCATCAGGACACCGGAGACTTCACATGCAGTTTAATACAAAGGGGTACAAATGGTGCCTCAGGGCAGGACCCTGCCCGTGCTGGAGAGAACAGTGGGGACAAAGCAATCACATAATGTATCTTAAATACACAGATGAGCCATTATATATTACCATTTTTCTATACTCATTTTTCCTGTTTCCAATAATATAACTAAATATTGACTGATTACAACATTCCTCCTTTCAAGTACTGGTCTGACCAACAGTCTCACAGGTAAAAGGACTGACTCCCAGTACTACCTGAGGATTTATTATTGTACTCTTGAGAAGCCCTTGATGCAAGCTTAACAAAACACAAAATAGAAATAACTCCAACCCCCCCTCCCCGACCCCCTTCACCTACTCACCCAATGAAGGAAGAGCTACAGCTACAGCCAGCTTGGCAAAAATAAATACTGAGTGGAGAGAGCTCCCCTGGGCTCCTCCAGAGCGAGGGCTGCACTGAGGGGGTGCTTAAGTGCTCTAAATCTAGAGAGACTTGAGAAATAAAACGAGCAGATCAGCAACAGTGCTGCAGATCAGCTGCCCTGGGTCAGCTCAGTCTCGACAGCTCTCAGCAGTGAGTTTGCTCCTGCCCTCTGCTCCACGACACATGCAAAGAAATCTTTGCTATTATTGTTTAAACTATTAATCATTTGGTATTACCAAGAGGAATAGCATTGGCTGCTTAGTGCAATGCTGCCTTCCAGTCCCAGTCCTACCCACACCCCCAAATCCTTATTTACAAGCACTTTATACCCTGGAGCCCTGGGCCAGGCCCACAGCGGGGCCAGTGCTGGGCCCAGCCTGGCTGCAGGACCCCCACCTAGAGCCAGGACTTTAATCTTGGCTTTACACAAAGCAGAACACACAAACACTTGCATCATAAACCGACATGTTCCCAGACCAACACGGCTCCTGGTGAACTGTCTGTGTCTCAAGGAAGCTGCCACAGCCTGGATTGCTCTGGATTTACCAAATGCTCTCCTGCCCGGTGCCGGCAGCGCCCCCGGGGCCTCAGCCCTCGCTGGTCCTGCCGGAGCACACGGGGAGTGAAACTGCATTTTACATTCCAAATGATGAGGTTTAAGAACTGGTCCTTCCATGGCAGAGTGCTGGTGGACATGGTTTGGTTGAATTTCCCTTCCTGTTTCTCTCCCTCCCCTCAACCTCTCTTAACCCAGAATATAAAAGTAAAAACAGCTTTAGAAAGGATGGTGCAATGTAAAGAGCTGTATGTGCAAGTAGAGTGCAACAAAAGTCAATGAGGAGATACACTTAGTAAAGGAAAAAAAAAAAAGGAAAAAATCCAAGAGCTGGACGTGTTGGGATACCCTGAGCAAATGCAGAAGCCTGGTTCTATCAACACAAGTAAAACAATCAGCTCTTTAAGAACAGTTATGCCAAGATTAAATATATCAATACCACAGGCACTGCCCACAACTCAGTCTTTAATGATGAAGCAAGTTTAAAAAAAACCAAAAACCAAAAAACCAACCACAAACACCCCTCCCCTTCCAAAGGTTTACATTCTTCAGGTATGTGGGTTTCTTTTTCTTTTTTTGGGAACTCGTCAATGTAAGTCATGTATTTGGTTACAACACTTGGAGAGTACAAGCAAGTTTCACTTGTGCCTACTTTTTCTGAAACAAAAGAAAATGAACTGGCTTTTTAAAAAAGGCTAAAAACAACAATGTGTTGTAATTCTATTATTTAGTTTAAAAAAAAAAAAAAAAAGGAAACCAAAAAAGGAAACCAACTATTTGGCATTTTCTCTGCTTACTCCTGAATATTTTAAGGCCCTGAGATTAGAATATTATGTTCTTGGGACCACAGGGCTGGAAAAAACCCTAGTGCATCAATTCTCTCTTTAAGCCCTACCCAAAGTTCTGACCTTTCACCCTAAATCTACCTGCTCTGAGACAAGGTTCCCCTGCCTGGACTGCTCCCTGTCACAGGAGCTCCCACAAACCCCGAGCGGGCGTGTTCCCCGCCGGTCCATCCTGCTGGAACAGCCATCAGTGGAAACACACCCTGTAGCAGAGATAAGCTCCTGCTGTGAGGAAAGTGAACATGCAGATATTCACTAGAAATGGCTTCCACGTTGTCACCATGTTCTCATCCTCCTCGTCCGAGTTCTCCGACTTTGACTCCTCTTTGTGGGGCGAGAGACGCGGATTTTCACCAACAGTTCTCCTCCGAATTTCAGTGTCTTGACTAGTGCTTAAGGACAAAGAAATCAGTATTCAGTACTGGATGGACACAAATATTCCTCACTGGATTGGCCATGGAGCCCTCCTGAACCCTGGCACAGCGCAGGACTGGACTCGAGCAAGGGGAAAGGCTGATGTCCAGTCCGAGCCCCCCCAACCAATGAAGACAGGCAGTTCCAGGGGAGGATTCAGCTCCATCCTCACACAAGGGACTATAATAAATAAAATCAACCTGATCTCTGAGCTCTTTGGAGCTGGAAGTGTCTGATCTTCATTTACACTAAACTGTGTAGATAATAATTTCTAAGAAATTATTTATTCGCTGAGAAATTCAGATTTATCCCACTAATGAGAAGACACAAGACACGAGTTTTAAATCCATACCTTCAGTGGGTATTGAAATCATCACCAGGCATCTCACACCCCAGGCAAATGTTCTGCTAACTATATTGTCACCAAAGAAAGAAGGAGGTGCTGCCAGTGCAACACTTCCTTCTTTCACTGCTAAGCCTCCACTTGTGTGTGTTTCCAAGACTTCCTTTCTTTTCAGTAAAGATAGTTTGGAATTTGAGTAGTTTCTTATTAGAAGCTCCCCAACTAATTAGTAAAATCCAGATGAAAACATTATTTCTTTTGGGCAGAGAAACACTTCCATTTTACCTCCCTGCCTGCAGCAGAACTTGGAGGGAGACACCAGGTTCAGCTCCTGGTTGCAGTCTCCCAGCACTGTGCATTTAAGAAGTTTATTCTGAAGACAGACTATGAACCTGTCACTGATCTCCAGTTCCCCGAGCCACACACCCATCAGCTGTCACTTCTTCAGCAGGGTGCCAGAAGAGGCCCCAGCCTACGGGGAAGTCAAATGAACATGAGTGTGAGATCTTGACTGAGAGAATTTTGGGTTGGAACTACTACTCCTACTCTTACACTGCCTGCATCTCTCCAGGCCTTTCTGTATGAAAAGCTGTTTATGTGCAAACGTCCTCCACACAAACACCAAGTGGACAGAGATCCTGGGACACTTCCCAGCGGGAAAAGCCCTGAATTACCTGTCTGTGCTCAGCGGTGCAGGTGAACGAGCTCTGCCGTCTGGAACCGTCTCTTCCACGGTGCTCACTGAGCATCTGATCTCCTCGTCTGCTCCGGGGTGTTTGGGAAAGAATTCCGTGTGTTCGTGCATCCTCCCGTTGTGCATTTCCGAGGTTCGCTTCGGTGGCCGGGGGGGTGGGGGGGTGTGCTCGGGTGGGGGGTCCAGGTCCTCGTTGGAGAGCTCCTTCCACTGCTCCTTCAGGGAAGGACACAAGCCCTGTTAAGCTCTTCTCTTCTCTCTGTAAGCTACTCTAAACTTTACCATGGCAGAATCTTTGCGCTCTACCTTTCAATTAATTCTTAAAGTGGCTCTTCATTTGCATAGAATAAAAAATAGAAACCAGACACAAGAACTCCAAACCCAAGCTACATCCAGGACCCAGAACACATCAGACAGAAATGCAAGAGATTCCAATCTACTTCTGGAAAACCTAAATAGCACAAAATAGAATCTGTTTTGCTGGAGTTTTGCTTACCACAAAAAACCTGATGAATTTAATCATAATACTTAGACTTCTGGCATATTAGAGAACTTTTATTATCTGAAATGCCAGATGAGCTGATGCAGCAGCTACACCCTGGTCACTGTGCTGGAAAGCACACGAGGTATCTTTTAACTCACAGGACTCACAGGTTCTCTCTGGAAGGTTCTTAAATACAACACTTTAGGTTGTGCCAGATTGTAAAGCACTGTATTGAAGAACCCCATAATACAAACATGTACTGAAGCTGAAACAAGCACCAAGCTCGAAGCTTCTTTCTCTCCTGCTCATCCCACACACTCGCTGCAGTTCCCATGGAGCTGCAGCTCCTCCTTTGGCTGAGCTGCCCACAGCACTCACTTGCACTGAAGCATCTCCCATGATGAATTTTGCCCCTTCAATCACAGCCAAGTAGGAGAAGCGGAGCTGGTCTGCGGTCTGGATGAGGCCCATCCTGTACTTCCTCATTTCCAGGAGAACCTGTTTGACGTCCACAGAGGAAGGATCTTTCCGTTTGTCCATCTGAAAAACATGAAACAAGTTTTATGTTCTGGTGGCATTCACTACAAGGACTCATCTTGTGGCAGGGCCTTCACACTGCCCTCCACATTACACAGTTAATAAACTCACACCAAACTGCTATGAGCAGCTTTCTACTGCATCTCCAAAAAGATTGAGGGGAAACCAGTGGGACTCCAAAATGTTGTCCCTTTCCCCCTTTTTTCTTTTTAGTGACATTTTAGCCTAGTCCTGACATAGCTTTGTACTGTTCTCTCACAGTGACAGAATAAAGCCAAGAGAACTCCAGCTTTATGTTGAAGTCAGGACAATTTCCTCCCGCCCACAAGTGCAAAAAGCAAACTCTGTAAAAGCAAACTCATCAGAAGGACTTTGCATTGTTTGAGGACAGTTCACACTATGACTTAGCAGACATCTAGTGTGGTTTTCTCTTAACCATGAAGGCAAAGCCTGTCTTTGTAAATCCCTCTGAAAACTAGAGAGTTCTCTTCCCCAGACCCCAAATGGCTGCTCAGGAATGAGACCTGCCTTGGAAAACACTCCCAAAACAGCACCAGTGAAATAATGAAAACCACGGCGACGACACTTCCCAGGCCCTGCCACAGCTCTTGTAAGGCTCAAACCATTCCCCAAAATACCTCTGCAGAACCAGCCCACGAGAAGGAAGCCTCACCAGGAGCAGACACGTGTCCACCAGGCAGAAGGTGCCGGACCTGCCGATGCCGGCGCTGCAGTGAACCACGACCGGGCCGTGCTCGGGGCTCAGCGACCCCGACTCCCGCACCTTGAACAGGAAGTTGAGGAACGAGGCCGGGGACTCGGGGACACCAAAGTCAGGCCATGTGGTATAGTGAAAGTGCAGAATCTCCCGAGTTTCCTGGGTCTGGAAAAAACAGCATTTGGGAAGCCTTTTAGAGCGGCTATGGGAGTCAGGAGTGTTGGGAACTGCTGACTAAAAGTCCCACCAGTCTGAGGGAGCTTTCGAAGCTGCACAGGCAAGAAACTACAAATCATTATCTCTTGTTTTGAAGGTCTCTGTTTGGGGCATGGGAAATTGGATAAGTAAATGCACTTCTTTACAAGATGGCTTAGTTTTTTCAGTGCACTCAAAAGCTTGACAAGGAAAGGCCTTGAGTTTCCTCAGGTATGTTAAATAAATACCTGAGTTTCCTCTCCACAGCACACAAACTGAGGCTGAGGAATAATCTCCTGCAGAATCACCAAATTCAGTGCAATTCCTGACCATCTTCTCCAAGCCCCTGCTGCTGAGGAGGTGGATCTCCCCTTGGGAGAGGTCCAGGGATGGGACTGGACAAGATCCTGTACTTACGGTTGGATTTTCCAACTCCAGCTGTCGTACTGTGTAATAGGATTTTATATCTTCAGATATCAATGTGAGTTTCAAGTTTGTATCTTCAAAAAACATTTCTTTCTCCTCCTTCCGTGGCCAGTACTGTGCACACTTTATCTAAAAACAAACAGGAGCCACACAAATGCCATTTATGTCTGTGTAAAAGGGAAGGAAGAAACATCCTCAAATACAACCTTTTCTTATGAGACAATTTCATTTGCTTCTATTATAAGGACCAGAAATTAAAGTGTGAAGAATATCAGTCTTCCTTTATGGTGCAGAACCAGTTCTCCACTTTTGTACAAGTCAAATTATTTTGACCTTGACTAAACTCCTGAAAATACCTAAGGACTGAGGATAGGTACCTGAAAGCTGAAAGAGTGTGAAGCTGTGAAATCTAATCAAAATCTCCAGAGTCATTATTTATTTTAGCTTGTGTCGAACAAACAAACAAAAATGTAATAACTAAGTACAAAAGCTCTCATAACAGTCTGCCAAAATCTGAATTTTAAGCCTACTCTGCATTTTATTACTGTCACGTCAAAGATTTAAAGTTTCAGAAGAAGAGACAGATATTAACCAGCAGGATACACTGTGAAAAGTATTATGAATTCTATGAATAAGCTACATATACGAAATGACCACATTGCTAATTTCCAGGGGTAACATCAGATGAGATTTTGGGTTACTCCATCCACTCCCCACAAAAAAAATAAAACCAGCAGTGAGATCATTTTGATTTTACATGGCACAGTTTAAAGGTGAAGTGCACTTTTGTTTGTTTTTTTATTAAAGATACAGCAATTGGCTTTGGGTCTGATTTCTCCACAAATGGGTCTGCAAACAGTATTTTGTTGTGCTCCACTGTGAGGCTCCCAGTGCTGTCTGCTGAGCAGTGTGAGCAGCCTAAGGGATCACAGGAATTCGTTTTGTTCAAAACTGAGAATGTGCTGAGAAAGAGCAGGAATGCTTGGAAAGGAAGAAAATATTGAAAAATATGGTTACTGCATCTCTTCTGAAGATTAAATTTCACTTGCACTACAAAAAACAGCAAAACACTTAAAAATTAAGACTGCAGTTTATTAAAACACAACTCATTGCCCAAGAATTTTCCTGATTATTGGGAATTTTTTCCTGATGATGTAAAAGCATGTACCACCCAGTTATCACTGGTGGATACCCAACATCCTCACTGCCCCTCCTCCAAATGTCTTTATACTGACTACACTGCAGCATTCAAGTTTTAACTGGGCATTTCTATCGCTCCTTAAAGCTGCTTTTGTCCCAGATCTGAGGAGCTGACAGGCCTCCTCAGGGATGACAGCTGTGGAACCAGCACTGGGGCAGAGCTCTGAGCCAGGGAGGAAATCCAAGCCCGATGGTTCCATCTTCTCCACCATCACAAAGGCCAAGGCATTTCCTTCCGAGGCAGCAGCTTCTCCACGTGCCAGAGGAACCAAAACTTTCTACTTATCTGATGGTAAATTACTTAAAATAACCCCAATTCGCCCAAGTATTCAATTCTAGGCATAATTTCTTAGATAAAATTACTTAACAGTCATCTGGCCCTGTTCTCTGGGTTGGTTTTTTACTAAACCATGAACATGTGATGAGCACAGAGCTAGAGCTGGGTAAGTACTTACGGATCCCTTTTCCATCACTCTGTTCAACATGACAACACCACGGCTTTTCTGTTCCCAAACCATCTCCCAGAAGTGACCACAAGTATTTGGCAAAGGTCCCTGCAGAGACAGAATCCCCAGAAATAAGTATTATTTTCTGTAACTGTCAGTGCACTGTTCCCCAGTAACAGTTACTGCACTGGGCAATAGATTTAGACAAGTAACAAGCAACTTCTCATTTAAAACTGTAAAAACATGCAGTGAGACAGCTCTAAGTTCCATGTTATGAATCTCCCCATGAAAGCATGGTTCATCTTTTCCCCACACACATAAGAGGAAGAGAGATGGAGTCTCATTTGTGAGAACAGAACTGGGAGTGAAAAACGCTGCATTTTCTTAGGAAAGGTATACAAAGGTCATGGGGAAATAAAACCCCACTGACTGACTAAGAGCAGAATTAACTACTCTGCAATACATCAACCTTATTCAGGACACTTGGAAATTATCTGACTAAATGGATAAACACTCAAAACACTGAAATGATGCCAGGTCAGCAACAAATGACATGGTTTTCCAGAATCTTCATGGATCTGCTCTGGGACTGAACGAAGTGATAACTCCTTTTAAAGGCTATATATTTCACACAGCAGATTTCCTATAACTTCCTGCTTGTGCTACGTGTCTTCGCTATTTTCTACTCCAAAGCTACTGTTCTGAATTTTGGGCAACACAAACCAGCATTATTGTGCCTCACATTTTGCTGTCCATGCCTTTGCTCAAACAGAACAGCAGGCCAGGGTCCTCACAAGGAATGACTGGATTCAAATAAAGCCATTCAAAGCCAATAAATTCCAGATCAGAACAGAGAACTTGTACCAGTCAGCTGCACATTCAACTATCCCACATCCCAGCTGAACCCTGTGACCTCCCCTATCCTGAGTCAGTGCAATAAGAGCTGTGTGCAAAGAACCATTTTCACACTGAAACTTTACTGTTCATTTTTTCTTTAGGAGATTTATCTTTGCTCTCTACAAACAGGAAGGAAGAGCTGTCACTTGAAAATATTAATCCCAGTCTACCTTTATCTAAAGTGTGGGAGGAAGGGATTAAAAAAAAAGTCAAGATCAGAGATCAGAACAGTTTGCACAGAATATTTAGGACAAACAAGAATCCTGGCACAGTTGCTGGCTCTCAGAATAAGACAACAGGGTATCCGGGTATTTTTATATTTGTTGTATAGATAGGGGTGGAATTCACAGATCCAGGGAAAAGCAGCCACTGCCCTCCTGCCCCCCACATTCCCATCATTCAAGTCTGTATTTCATGGCTTTCCTCTCTCTCATTCTGTGCATGTGTTTATCCATACACAGATGTTTATATGCACTTCACTGGCTTTACAATAAAGAAAACAAACAAAACCCATGAAAAAACTCCAGCCACCATATGATTTTTATTAACCACTGCCAGCAATTACCTGGGTGAGAATGTAGCTCCTTTGGGCCTCTTCCATTTTTATCAAACTAGCATTGATATAGTCATTGTCACCTTGGTTTAGCTTAATTCGACTGTGATCAACTGCAGCATAATTAGAAAACACTGGTTAATGTATATGCAACACAGCAGAATCCATGCACAACCCCATAAGATGTTAGGGCCAAAAAAGCTGAGTTGTTCTGAAGAATGAAAAGGGCTTAATAACCCCAGGGAGTTCAGGTGTTCCCTGGGCTTGTAACTCTGGAAATACAATGTAGGTACTGCAAGAACAGCACCATGGCAGAGGAGGGAACACAGGCTGCTCTTCACCTACCAAGAACACACTGCGAGAATGAAGCATTTGCATCTGAAATAATCCCCACAGTAATCTGCAAACCAGACCTCGCTGACCTATTTGTACAGTTACCGAGTTCTTGGTTTTAAATAAACAGAATTACACAACTGCTTATCTCTTGCAGCTTAAACATTCAAACCCAGCTTGCTCAAGGATTCCCACATTTTGCCAGAAAGTCAAACAGACTGGAAGCAGTGTTATCTAAAGGCAAAAAAGAAACCATTTCTTACTCACAACCCCAGATATTAGAACTGCTTAGTAAAACAAACAGTGTGCAACATTACTGTGCTGATCGACTGCCCCAAAGGCTTCAGGAACTTTTAAGCAAGTACAGAAGTTCTCTGACACAGGAATACTGTGGCCAGGGACAGAGGATGGAGATTTGCCCCATGACAGGGCCAGTCTAACACTGCAGGTGTCGCAGCCCAAGCTCACAGGATGCCAGGTCTGAGTGTTCCTGTCTCTGTTCCTGGGGCCAGGGAAGGAAAAACAGGCTGCAACTCCCAACTGAGCTGTGCCTTGTCCAGGACACATGTGCTCAAAGACGCACTTCCCACCAGAATATGTGACCACAATCATTTAAAAAATACAGGGCTCATCCTTGTAGCATCTCCTTTGCAAATGTCCCCTTCTCTGTTCCAGTCAGCTCATTAGCTTACATTGCTCTCCAGCTCTCTCATGTTTTATGCAAGACTTGCTGCCCACCTCCCACAAGGGGCAGTGCTGCCATCTGTACTGACCAGCAGGATGCCCTGGGGAGTGAACAACTGCTGCACAAACCACCCCTGCAACTGCAGCAAGGCTGCTTCAGCCACCCTTCCTCTCCAGCAGCAGAATTCAGAGGTAAAGCAAGTCTCTGTCTTCAGCTTTCTGCCCACAAATACAGACTCTACTGTATGTTACTCTAGTATGGATATAATGGCAGTGACACAATCTATGCCACAAATAAATACATTAACACAGCATTGTCTTGGATGCTTATCCACCTAACAGAATCTTGCCCTTAAAAAGAACATTTAAGTGTTAGAAGTCATTAGAGGTCAACAATTTGTTACAAACAATGGAAAAGAAAGTGTACTTACAGGGGCTGACATCTCTGTACCTATTTCTATTTTTGTTTCTGGGATGTTTGGCCACTTTACATGGAAAATCACTGGCTTCATGCCTGATGTCCTGAAACAAAAAAATAAAGTGTTAGATCTGAATCCATCAAATTTCATACCACTAGCTATTTTAAGACAAATACCCGTGTGACTTCACATTTTCACGTGTGGGAGGTCTGGCCAGAGAACACTTTGGCTTCAAATTAAGAATCGAGTTTAAATGTATCAGAATACAACAGGAACACTATTTCTGTATTAAAATATTATTAGTTTGCATAATAACGAAGCAGAGCATTTAACAGACATTATGCCTTTACACTCCTGATGGAGGAGGGTCTGTGCCCCGAGGCACTTTCTCATAAACTGCTTTAAGCACTTGTTTGCAGCATCAGTCAAAATATCAACTGTGCTTCTGGCTCAGCAGCAATGAAAACATTCACTGTGATAGAAAAAAAGTCTTGTCTGCCCCCCTTGCCATCAAACATTGTGGTGATTTGTCTAAGATCACTTGCATCTTTACCTGGAGTTATGAGCAAGATGTCACAAAGCTGCAAATGGCCAAAGTTATTTGTATCCAACTCACATGCTCAGCTAAAACACACGTATCATCTCAACCATATAACTGGGATTCTTTCAGTTGGGTTTTTTCAGATGCATGGGATAACTCAGCTATCTGAGACACTTTCAGAAGTTAAAATAAAAAGAATTCTGCCATCCTTGGACGTTAACCCCAATTTGTTGAAACAAAACTTCACACTGTACATAAACACTGTGTAAACACAGTTCTGCATAAAGAATCATGTACAATGCCAAAGATTATTTTTAAATGGGTTATCTGCTGCAGCACATTACCTGCTTATCTATTCTGCTGCATTATTCAGGTATGCAGCAATTTACACTGAATGCTACATGTTGAGAGGAGTTCTAATTTACATAAACCTGCCCCAAATTAGTACAGTATTCCAAAACAGCTCCTCACTGAAATAAGCCCTGACATCAGCTGCCAGCTTTTTATAACTTAACACATGGCTGCCAGTATTGCTGCTTGGGAGGAATGCAGTCTGGAGAATATGATCTGCACTGCCACAGTCTAATATCTCAAACATGAGGCAGCTAAAATGGGTGTTTTCATAAATTTGTCTCTGACACCAGGTTGGTGACTTTGTACTTTACAGGGGTTTATTCTTCTGTAATGACTGCACAGGATTAACAAGAGACAAGACCAGGGAAAAAGGAAAAATGGTTTTCTAGATCTCTGACCACATTTCCCACAGAGCCTACACGTGTTATTTTTTTAAGTGTTAAAAAAACAAAACCCAACACCAAACCAGCACAACTACCCCACCACTCAGGATTCATATTATAAAATCAGCAAAATGTAAACCAAACCAAAATCCCTTAGGCATTTTTCTGTAAATACTGGGCTAAATTAGCAGCAGCACTAATGTACACTCTTTCCTTCCACAGCAACAACAAATTTAAAAAGAACTGCCCCCTCTTTTAAAAAACAGAAATAGAACAAATGTTTCCTTACCAAAATGGAATTACACATTCTAATACAAAAATATTATACTTAGGCATTCACATGTATGTGCACACAAAATCTCCTCCCAGTCTCTGAGAGTTCCACAGATTCAAACACCTACAGGATTTAAGGAATTGAAGCTGTCCAGGGAATAGAGAGTTGGCTGTTACCTCACCAGTAAATATTAGATCTTTTTCAAGATGCAACGATGCCTAAAGGTCCTAAAAGAATAAGGGAGTTCTAGGAGATGCAAAACTCCCACAGGCACAGAGAAAATGAAAAGAAAGAAGTTACTCATGTGCTTTCAAGAGACAATTTAAAAAGGGCAATATATTTCTGGAGCATTTCAACAAGCAGGAAAAAACATGGGGTGGGGGTGGGATGGGAATAAAATGAGAGACCCAGATATGGCAACAGGCAAGCTGCTGCCTTGTGTGAAAATCCAACCAGCACAGAGCACTTTATTTCTCAGTGTAATGAACATGATAAAACAGAATATCCTGCAGGGCATGTATTCCTGCAGCTCAGTGCTCAAATCCATGCTGAAAACATGGGGCATACTCTGCTCAGCAACATGGGATAAAAGTGGTTTGGGGGGGTTTGTTGTTGGTTTGAGTGGTTTTTTCCTCTTTTTTTTTTTTTTTGCTACAGCAGTTGCTAGAACATTTGAAGTGATCAAAAAAATTTACCATCCCAGATCACTTCCAGGATACGGAGTTGACTTTAGTGAAAATCAGATGGCCTTCAACAGAGAAAACTGCTGGAGAGAAATAACCCAGTGCCAAGTTACTCCCGTGTCCTGTGGCCACGTTAAAGGTTTGCTTGTCAAAAGCTTCTGGTCCTGGGCACTGCTGGAGTCACTGGGATTTGGGCAGGCTCAGAATGTGTTCCTAACAGCACCACAGGATTTCTGTGCTGGAGGAAACAGAATCATTCACAGCACGGAATTATTCCAGTATGAGGAATTACTCTGCTATGAGGAATTATTATGCTGTGAGGAACTTGGAGCCAGAGATGCCAAAAGAACTGAAAGCAGTGGATGAACACAGGGATTGATAAAGTTACAAATCTTGAATCACACCAAGTCACATTGCAAAGATCCTGCCTGCTAAAAAGGAAGCTCGACATTTCATTTAAAAGGTCATGAAACATAAAACTTTAAAGAGGAAGGGCTAGAACTGAAGTCAGTTTTCCCAAGTCAAATGCTTCGGGTTTGGAGCATGAGTCACTCCACACCACTCATCTCCTGGCTTTTGGTCCTGTACCCTGAGCAAGTGCCCCAAACTCTTCAGGGGTGAAAGAGGAAGTCTGCTGCAGCCCTGTTCTTCAAATGGGAAGCTCCTGTAGCTGTGAATCTGCAACAGTGACTGGAATAAGAAGTTCTTCAGTGATACCCAGAAGGTTGCTCTCAGTTGCACCAATGGGTTCCACTTGGCCCATCACAAATCCTGCAGCACAGAAAGGGCCTGGAATACAAGGGCAGTCATTCACATACACCACAACCTTGTGTGGATTTCCATATCATTATTTCCAGAAGAGGAACTAAAGGTGCAGTCTCAAGGCCTTCAGCTTCATCAGTCAGACTCTCTGGGAGTCTTGCAGCAGGGCTCAGTTTGATCACACTCTTTAATTGCACCATAAACTCTGGAATAGCTCAGACTAAGAGATAACAATATATTGCCATTTTAACAGTTTTCTTCCTTCAGGAAGCAGCACTTGCCAAGATCTTATCAGGGGCCACAGAAGTGCACCCAATCCATCTACTTGAGGCAGTCACACTAAGGAAAGCAATTCACAAGTATAAAAAGACTTAAATAAAAAAGTAATTTTAGCTTAAAAGCTTAAAAAAAAAAAAGACTTCCTCTTAAAGCTGGCACTGAAAAAAATGATGAGGTTTCTGTAAAAGGTGGAGGAGTAAAACCAAGTTACAATGAAATCAAGTGAAAGGTGCTCTCTGCTGAGATGTCACTACTGACTGATTTCAGAATGGAAATACACAATTCAATGAGGTGGCAAAGACCTGTGGAGAAGACTATAAGAAAACAAATAGTACCAAGGGATCCACAATAAACACCTACAGATGGGAACAGGTCTTCAGATTCAGCATGTAAGGGAGCAAACTGAGTCCCTGAAAAGCAGAGAACGGAGTCCCCAACAAGGGAGCCTTGCTAAGATGTAAAGCACACGGAGATCAACTGCTCATGTAACCTGCTCTGACAAGGAAGATTTGATTTCTTATCCTACATTAAGCTTTACATCAGGACATTTGGGCAAGAACAAGAAATGAAGATGTAACTTGTAAGTAAGAAGGTAAGCTAAAGATCAGATAAATGAACAGACAGCTGATTCACACAACATTAATCTTAAGCAGCTGCAGAATTTTAGACACATAAGTGAAATAAATGTGGATTTTAATACCCCTTAAAAGCATTTTATCTAGTCTCCTAGTTTTGCTTTCAAGTAAGACACATTTTTTTTATTTGTTTATTAATATCCCTGAAAAATAAGAAACCAGTTGCCTGGTATGCCAAGCTTCTTCCTGAAGTCAAACAGCATGGAGAGAGCAAGGGACAGGTTTGTTTAAAGTTCAACAACACTATAACACCAGGTTGAAGTAAATAAATAAATAAATAAACAAGTCACACACTTGCACCATGGTTTTCCTAGAAAGCCCCTTGCTAATTCAGCACTCCAGGAGCAACCTGAACAGGCTGCAGCAATGTGGCAACGCAGAGTTTGTGACACCAGTCAGCTGGTGGAGGGACGGAAATAACCCCCCAGGAGAATGTAAACTGGGCATGACTGCAATATTAAATCATATCCACACGTGGCAAAGTGGACTCATCGCTCCCAGGCCCACATTTATCCCAGCTAGCAGGTATTATGGATTGTCTCTCACCACTGACTGGTTTCAACATGCCCAGCTGGAGAGACTTATGAAAGCAAACCCTGCAGTACTTTATTGCACCCACTTTATTGTGGTAGATAACTGAACGCTGTAAATGCTCAATTAAACACCTGCACCTGAACCCTGCTTACACCTTGGGCATGTGCTTCCAGAAGGGGGAGAGACACAGACTTGTGTCATTTCCGAATTTTAACAGCACCTTTAGTTTGCATGTTACCAGAAGGAAGACACTGCTGAATAAAGCTCTGCAATTCTGCACAGCTCAGCTGCTCAAATTCTTGTGTTGCCCCAATGTCATCTGCAATGAGTGAAAACTGATTTCTTAATTCTGATTTTTCTGAGGGTTGCAGCAGAGCCAGGGAAACTCTAGTATCAGGTTAAAGAACTACATGAGACTTCTCAAATATCAGTAAGTTCAAAATACAGTTTGTCCTTGAAATTTATGACCCATAACAGAAGAAGTTCAGAGCTGCTGGCAGGAACACTCAACTTCTGCTGCTTTGTAGCCATGTACTTACTGCCAAAACAGGAAACAACTGAATGGAGAGTCAGCATAAGAAAACAACCCAAGCTCCCTCCTTCTTCACATCCATCCCTATTCTTCCTTCCAGATACTCAGTCTGCTCCAGGAGTGCATCTTGGACATTATTGGAAAGACAAGACTTTTGAGAAGACAAAATGGCTTTTTTCTTGACAGCTGCTGTGCGAAAGAAAAGCTTTGCTATCTGTATCATCAAACAAAGTCAGCGCCAGGAAATAAACCACACTCTCATTAAAGTGTCAAGAGGTTCTAACTCAGTTACTCTTCTTCTCTAAGAGGAAAAATAACCACGGAGATGAGATCCAGATCTTGATTTGCCCAAACATTACAGGTCTCTACATAAAGAGTTTTGGTTTAACCTCATCTCAAACAAACTGGTGCATCTGACAGCCCAGTATCCACATCACTCCTAAAGGAATTCAGTCTGCTTAGCAAATCCAGACCTTAATTTGTTTGCAGCATAGGTTTTGTGTGAGTTTAAAAATGTGTCATTCCTGGCCTGTGGGGTATTCCAGGCTTCACAGACTGACAACTGTGGTTATAAACAGAGTCCTGCTTTCCTAGTTACCTAATATTTTCATTCTGACATCTCACAAGCCACCTAAGAGGATTATGGCTTTTACAGAGCTACCACAACCAAAACAATCAACAAAACCCAAGGCTTTGCAGGCTTCAGGGAGGACAAAAAGACATAAAAACTGTAACTACCAGAATGTAAGGGAGGAATGAGAAAAGCTTCTTCTCACACCTTTCCATAGCAAAATCAGATCACTGTGCTGCACAACCAAGTTCTAGAGTGTAGACAAGCTGCAAATGACACGTTTCAAACTGGAATGAAAAGGACAAGAGATGCATGTGAAAACACTGCAGATGAAATGGAACCATGGAATAACTTACTTTATACTCACTCTACTCCCTTTCAGAGATACAGCGTTAATAACCTCAGTTAAGAAAGCAAGACTGTACTAATGCCATAAATTCTTGCATAATCCATTACCACTGCTTAATCTTAAGATAAATGAACTATTTTGACTAATAAATAAGATAATCAAATGTAAGACTTGCTACCTTACCAGGTAACAAACTCAAGGTCTTACCAGTTAAGAGCTGGATGGATCTTCACAGATTCTTTTCCCTTTTCTCACATTTTTGACCCCAATGCATATGTCTGCTCTAAGGCTTTTGGTTCTGAACACATCCTGCTCTTCCAGTTGCCTGGGCATGCAACTAAAATAATACAAATTTTCAGAACACTTGGTGTTATTTTTCCTACAGTTAACAAGAAATCTAAAAGGCCACTAGAGAACCAGGTTTTGTACCGACAGAGAAGGACATTATCATCCTCTGCCCGCAGAGATTCCAGGCAGCTGGTTAGTATTGGATCTACTGTCACGGTTTAAGGCCCCTTAAATGAGTTGGGAAGACAATTAACAAGCTCATCTAATGAACTGCACAGAACTACTGCAACTGCCAAGGAGCATTCAAGCACAGAGCAAGTTCTGTGGGCTCAAGGAGCAACATCACAAATGAATTTGAAAGCAACCAGCCCTGTGCATTTGAGGAGCTGAAGTTTGACTCTTCCTACTAAGCCTCCAGTAAGCTTTTTTTAAAAGAGACTTCACTTCAGCTTAAGACACACTTCACATGCACTGAGCTGCAACCGAAACTCATCTGTGGTGTTTGTGTCCTTTCACCTTTTCCTGGAAAGTATGTTGACTAAAAACCAAACAAACAGCACAGCACTTTAGCAGGCAAACACCGCAGTCATTTCACTCAGGACAAACATTTTAGAGAAACAAAATGAGATTACAAATGTTAGATTTATTTTTTTTAAAAAGAAAGGCCAACATTTGAGCAGTTGTCTTAGCAGCAGTTGAAATTCAAACAACTACAGAGCTACCATAGCATTATTTTTAATCCTTTTGCAGATGACATGAGTTAAACACATCTAGATTACTAACTGTATCTTAGAAATACTGGTCACATTAACAGATGACTACACAAGTCCAGTATTCCCTATGTACAGTGACACCTGCTCATCAATAACAGGCAGGACTTGTTAAAATACCAGAACTGTCAAAGAGAGAAGGGCAGGCTGCAATTCCCTGGTGATCTTCATTTTGTCAAGGTCATTTTCAAATTAAGATACCATATGTGAGATAGAGATCTAATTGCCTAGCACACACCAGAACTGGCAGGTACCAGAGAAAACCAAATTCAGCATGAGAACACCATTCCAGCAAGGCCCTGCTCTAAGGGGACACATGCAGCTCCACCACAACAGGCCCATCCAAGCTCCCACAGCCACTTTCCTGTTGTGTTATGAAATTATCCATGAAAGCATAATACAAAGCAGAGCTTCCAAGCAAAGGGTGATTCCCCAGACATTCCAACTGGTATGATACACAGATCATATTCCTTCCCCAGGGAAAGCCACAGTGCAGGGGTTGCTAGCACAGAGCACGAGCCCACTGCTGAACTAGAGGCCTGTCCTGGGAAAGGAGCTGAAGGTGGTTTAAAGCACTCCCAAACAGCAACCACAAATATGCTGAGAACACAACCTCACCAACTAATTAGCTTTCCCTTTTGTCCCTAATTGAAACTAATTATGGAGCATCTATGGAGCATCAGGGATTTTAGTTAGGAGTGATGCAGCCCTGGGGACAGGTACAGTACATACAAAATACACAAGACCTGAGCAATACCTGTGATATGGAAAACTGCCAGCTACTACAAAGTCATCATCTCTCCTAAATCCATCATTCTGCTTATCCAGTAGAGATAAAAAAAATTATTTGTCAAGCTCTGAGGCACTTCCTAGTCCTAATCCTCAAGGCAATCCTAACAGGTCAGAGAAAGAAAAGGTTTCTGAAACAGTCTCCTAGTGGTGAGGTTGGATTTTTCTTCACAGTTTGATTTTATATCCAGGACAATTAGCACCAGGACAATTCCCTGAATAAGATCACAAGGATTTTTAACCCTGGATTTAGCAAACAGGACGATGCTTCTTACACTTTTCAGCCTGTTGAGCAGCACTGCTTTCTGTCACAGAGAGATGATGTTCCAACTGAAGAAAACAGGCACCTCTCCTGAATGGTGCCACTGTGCACACTGAAGTGGTTACCAGTAATGAAGACCAAGGAAGTTTACATTCCTACTTGAAAACAGCAAATTGCACGCCTCAGAAATTTTGGTAGGTGCTGAAAATGAATGTTACAAAGTAGGTGGAATGACAGGTGGCTACAGAGACAATCTGACCAAAGCAAAAACTTCAGCCATGTCAGGGAGGCCTTCCAGCACTAAATGTGCCTGAAAACACAAAATCTGTTGTCAGAACTCCAGACTTCTTCTTGTATTTACTTATCAAGCTCTTTACAAATTCGATAACTTGACTTGGCACCTCTTAACACCTCCTAAAATCACAGTCAGTGCAATGAGTAATAGGGAAAGCAGGAGACACTCTGAGATTTATCATCAATTCATTTTTGTTATGCTATTAACACATCAGGATTTGCATGCAAGGGGAAAAGATGGGCTGAATGTGAGAATGTGCACACACATAATCCCTGGCTCATTAGAGACTCAGAGCTGCAAAAATATACTTCTAGGGCTTCCAAAGGAAAATACTGCACATTTTTCACATCACTGTTATTGTCCTCTGAATACCCCAATGTCAAGTCAGTTGTTGTTGTTGGCATTACATTCCAAAATAAACATTTATGTCTACTTGAACTGCTAAAACCTTAAAGGGTTCCAACGAGGAGACAGACCAGTGATTTCGATCTGCTCTCTTTCTGAACAGCCACTCCTGCCCTCCCTGGGGAGAGGTGCAAACACCCCAGTTAAGAAAGTCCCCCCCTGAAGACAGGCAGAGACATCTCTTGGTTACTGTAACGATGCTACTTGTGCTCTCCAAGCAGATTAGTTTTCATCTGGGATGCTCGAACTCATTAGGTTTCTAACTTAGGAGCCAATGTTCCGCACTCCCATTTCAGGAATCCAACCCCCTGGCTGTAACCCCGGCAGCTGTGTTGGAACAACTATGGATTTCTCCTTGCAGAAGGGAGGCCATTTCTCTGAGCCATTTTTTTAGGCTCTCGTAGGAATGCTTTTGTCTCTCCTGATCCCTCCAGGCAAGGGAAGACAGACAGCTCCCCTACCCCATCATTAGCACTGCAGAAAAAAGAACTGTCACTGGCCTGGGAATCCTGCATTCCCCTGGTGGTTTTGGGGAGAAACTCTTCCTAAATACAAAGGCACTTCTAGATAATTGACAATGGCCTATTTTCCATGATGACAAAAAACCAGAAACAAAAGGATTCTTACTTAGGAATCAGAACTTCTGGAGTTTGCCTCATTTTTATTTTCTTGATTTCCGTTGGTCTGAAAGTCTCTCAACATTGTGAAAACAGGATTTTATTGGCACAGAGCAAGTTTGCAAGCCTCATTTTCTACCTCCACCACTGACTAGAACTAAACTCAGATCTTATCTAATGTTAGATGATAGAATAAAGAAGCTATTATTGTTCACAGAAGCAAATACGAATCAAAATAGTTTTTCTAAGACTTAATTCTTACCTGGAGTTTAAGAACTTATATATGCCTTTAGAAAGTACAGTCAGTTCAAGCAGTTTTAGACACCAGCTTGCCATATGCTATGTTAAAATTAAACTGATTTTTTTTAAATGCAACAAATTTATGCATGAAGTAGGTCTATTCAGTACACACAGATTTTGAGCAGTGGTTTTGTTCATCCAGTGATCTTTATTACTAATTATTATTTCATCTCCAATAATCTAAAAGCTAAATCAAATTTGTCTTTGTATCTGACAACATTAAGGGTCACATCACGACTACAATGGGGCACATGCTCAGACCACATCAGTATTATTTTTGTATTTAGAATACTACAGGGCAGGCAACAGCCATATTTCCAACTTTCTACTAATTCCATCACAATTCTGCAAGTTCTGAGTTCATATGCAAAGGAAGTACTAAAACACATGAGAAAGGAAGTGGCTGGAATTGTTTAATAGGAAGTTGTGAACTCCACATTACCTATTAAAAAAACTATCTACATCTTATCCAGTGGTGAATTTCATTTCCTTGAAGACATTTTTACTGTACTTTGCTTTACTGGCCTTCTTGAGATGAGTTTTCAAGTCAGAAGTGTGAGGGGGAAAACTGGATTTATTTAGTATCAAGAACCTCTGTTCATTGAAAATGATGAACTGTATGTTACAACAGGTACCAGCTCCCTCCGAGGTAAGAGAGGCTCCTTCCTGCATTCTCTTTGTTCCCTACAAATTAGGGTATAATACGAAATTCCAGCAAGTTCTAATCCATGGCAAAAGGATATTTCCCCATGTTGGCCACTAGTAAGTACATAGGCAATGGAACTACAGCTTCGTTCTGCCAAAGCATGCCCATTACACTGTTACTAAAAGTTTTTTATCATTTCTAACCTAACAAAATGCCAAGAGTTTAAAGAGAAGGCACAATTAACAGGATTGCACAATCCACGTTCATGCCTCTGCATGCAGGGAAAGGTCAAACTCAAGCTTTGCTCCTACAGCAGAACCAGCAAACAAGTCATGCTTTTAGCAGCTTTGTTTTTCAGCAGACTGCCCAAATCCCTATTTGGGAAGTTTAAGTAGCTCTAACTGCTTAACTACCATTCCCAGGAAGAAGTTATAAGTATCTTTTCTTAAGAAAGACGTTTGGACTGAATGTGAAGAAGCTCTCTGGAGTACAGATTTGCATAAGCAGTTTGGTTCGGTTGGGATCTATTTAACGTGGCAGTTGCTGTTATAATCACAGATGCCCAATTCACTGTACTTAGAATATTCAAATCTGGAAAGGAAAATTGTAGTGATGATTAAAAGCACACTGAATTCACTGAATGGTGCAACCTACAGGTTGCCAAGCTACTGCAATGCACACAAAAACCTGCTGAGAACAAACAGTACTGCTGAAAACAGATGTTAGATAAAGCAGAATTGGGATACTCCTGGTTTTTCACATGACTGTCTAATATGTGTTTAGGAAAGCGAGTTAGGTTAATATTAAACCGTACAGTGTTCTGAACCTGAGATGTTCAGCTCACAATCTGTGGCCCAAACCCAGTTTTGGGGGAAAGTCAAACACTGATGCCATTTCCTCATCCCCCAAACACAAGCCTACACATGTGTTACCTGACTGATGTGTCTGTCATGTCATGTAAGGGCTGCACATGCCACGCTGGCTGATGGAAGGGGCAGAACAGACTGTGCAGCCCCCACATGCTCCAGGATAGAACTGTTGGACACCTCTGTTCTACACCAAACTTTAAAAGAAGAAGTTGCTCTTAAAAGCAGAATGTTTACACAACTACTTCCAGAGTAGTAAACTGTTCTAAGGATAAGAGAGAAAAGTCAATACTTTTTTGGAAAGAGAAACTTAACCCTTAAATACTTACAGCAGAGATGTACTGTTTACTGACATCCAGAGGAGTTAAGCTACTCAGTTCTGAGGTCAGCTCCTGAGCACTTTGCTTTACTGACAGCCCTCCACACAGTAAAATAAAAATGCACATTGAGTCTTTAGTTGCAGTGGATACCGATACTTCATCTTACTTGTCATAAGCACAGTTCCTCATGCAGGAAAAGTGAATAGTGTGTCTTCAGACACACAAAGGTGAAAGTATGTCTTCAGAAAAGGCAATGTGTGAGAAAATCAACCTCATGCCAACGAGCCTGAGAGCTTCCAGCACAATCCCTCCCTTAACCCAAACCAGCCAGACCTTCCGTGCTAAAATGCATTTTACTGGTTCTCCAAGTTGCAAAGCAATACTGTAAGACACTGACAGAACCAATCCTGTGTTCCTAGAGGTTGTTTAGACTGTCATTGCAGTGAGAGAGTTTTCACCTCCAGCTGTGGAGGACATCTCATCTGAAAGCAAGTGAGAGTTTAAAAAACAAATGTCAGCGTTAACAGGCACATCACATAATCAAGATAAGTGTTCACAGACATCCTAATGAAGGACAGATTAGCACTGTGCACCCCAGCACATGAAAACGACTGCAAAACTCGATGAGCCAGGCCTTCAAAGGGCTGGTTAATCCTCCCCATGCTAATGAACCAGACTGCTGAGTGAAAGTAAGTTGCATGGATCAGATGAGATAAACAGTTTTGCCACTTAATGCATCTATCATCCTGCTAGTTTAAAATAATTAATTCTGAGAACACCAATTGATTTAGCAAAGCCAAGCAACCATAATAACTTCTACCTCTGACAGTGGTAGCAGCCTCTGTGGAAAAGCACAGCTCCCATTGCTTCCTCCACTCCCCCTTCCCAGCCCAGACAGAGCTGCACAAACCCACCACACCCCACGGCTCCACCAGGCTCTTGCTCATCATGTTCCACTTCCTGCCAGCCGGAGCCACTTATCAGTCTCGACTAAACACGCTTTGTATCTTGGTGTCTACCTCAAACCCTCATTTGCAGTCTTATGGAATACTTACAGAAAAAACCCCAGTATAAAATGCAATAAATTCCAAACATCTTCAAGAAAAACCTTCATACTTACCACATCTCTTCCCATGCCCCACTCCTCAAAGACAGTTAACACTAAAGGCTTCCCAGCACTGCTCCACAAATCATGTTATCAACTATCAGAGATACGCAAGTGCCTCCTTTTACATCAACAGTGCTGTGGGCAAAACATTTTTACCAGAAGACTGGATTATTTTTCTCTAAGTATTCCAAGACAGAATATTGTGTGTAGAGAGATTTATATGCAGAACACACTGTTAGCAAAGATTTGTGTACAAGAAAACCCTGAAGACGTAGATATTATTACATGAAAACAATAAATGAGTGCCTGCTCCTAGCTGGGTAGCAATATTCCCTTCTTTATCTACTCTTAAAAGATAATAAGCACAGAATAGTTTTACCCCCCCCAAATCCTTATTTCATGTGGTAGAGCACTTAGCAGAACAATGGCAAACAAGGAATTTCCTGCTGTCAGTCACAGAGAAGTCTCCCACATACTGGACTATGGGGCACCAAGCAAATTCTTGCCTGACGGGCTTGGCTCCAACAGAGGCTCCTGATGGTCAGCTTCACACAAATTATAAACATGAAATCAATGACAAGTAAGACATAATTCAGTGGTTTTCATGAAGCCTTTCTGCTCTGTCTGCTTCCTGACAACCTTTAAAAAGACTGGTAAGATTAGACCTCTCCACTTATGCTCTCATGTCGGCTAATAAATCCAGGAACTTAGCAGCTGTAAAGATTTCACATATTTTCAACCTCCTGTTCCAATCTTTCACTTCTAGTGAAAACAAGATGAGTCTGATGGGCACAGAAGAAAGCAGCTCCAGAACCTGGGGGCACCTGTTCCTGAGCCCTTCTTCAGAGGATGACAGAGCACCACAGGGTTTGTCCCTTGGGCTGCTCACACCTTCCCGTTCCCCAAGCTCACCACCTGTCTGTGTCTCTGCTGTCTGCTCCCAACCCTGGCCACGCTGCCACAGGCTCTCTCCTGGTTTATCTCTGTGTGTTTAGGTGTGTCAGTAATCAGGGAGATACAGACAGCAACTGCTACCTGAAGGGAAATCATTAATGAGCCAGCGAGGTAACAGCGCTCACTGCCAGCTGCTGCCAAACATCACTGCCAACCCCAGCACTGCGTGTTTGGGGCACTACCAACCCCAGTACTGAGTGTTTGGGGCACTACTAACCCGACCCCAGCTCATGCTGAGATGTGCAAGGATCAAAGGAATGGGTCTGCTGGTTCACAGCACACACTGTCCTTCACACATTTCCTATACGAGCTCTGAAACAGCACAAGGGAAGATCTGCTCTGGTGCTGAAACACTTCAGGCCAGTTCTGAGAACGTTTCAATACTGGGAATGAAAACACATACAGACTGAAACATGATTCTTGTTCATGACAACCTACAATTCTAGGAGAAACTACAATTTACTGTGAAAATTCTCCACTGTCCGAGGAGTAAGAAACAAGTGACTTGCTTTCCAAGTTAATTAAACTCTTAAGGAAATAAACAATAACACTTTCTAGTGCTGGGTGGCTGTCCACTCCTCCTTTCTTTACTGGGTAAAACTCCCCATTATTCTTCCATTTCTGGAATACTCAGAAATTTTGTCAAATGTGTCAATATGTATTTTAGCTGTTCAATAAGTTACGTAGTTTTTTTCCTGTTCTTACTCCAATGACCCACCCTTTCCTTCTTTCCAAAAGAAGTTCCTCTTACTAAACCCTCTTGCTCATGCCAGTTGTGCTTTTCCTGCAGCCCCCACCTTTAGTCATTGATGGCTGTGCAAATGCCAAGCAAGGACAGACAATTCCACACAAGGATGGCAGAGGTTTACTCCTACTTCCAGCAGCTGCAATGACTGTACAGAAGACAGTGGAAAAAATAGGCCACACACAGCATAATGGAATTGAGATATTCTGAACCAGTATGGGTTATTTTTCCTGCCAGAAAAAGGAAGTATACTCTTCCTTAGTCAAAGATGCATTTTTAAAATAGATTTCACATTTTACTTCCTGCCATCGCATTAAAAGGTCACACTGTTTATGCTACTGTAACCTGTTACTGTGGGATCAGAAATGATATAAACAAGCAATTCTCATTCAAATGTGCACAAGGGAAGAAGGTTATGAGAACATTCCTCTTTATGTGTAGAACACTTGTTCTAAATAAAAATAAAGAATCTGAGAAACAGAGTGTCTTTTGTAGGACAGCTCATAGCATCAAGTACTCCATGAATCAAGTACTTTACAGAAGAAGCATAAAATTCTGAGAGCTTCAGAAAAAGCACCTGAAAGGCCACAAATAGAACAGTTACTTGAAGTTCAAAATAGTACTATGTAGTAGCATTTTTAACAAGCAATTATTTTAGTACATTAAGTACAGTGAGCTTTCAGCCTAGAGCGGAGAATCTCCTCTGCCTGCAGCGAGATCTGCCGAGCTCCACACTCGTCCCTGGTACAGCACCAAAGTTATCTTATTTTCTGTGTCTACTGATGTAGAAACTGCTTCAAGCTTCTTCTAAGGAGAAGAGAAAGCACCAAACAATGCAAATCTGATTCCATCATCCCTTCACAGGCAGTGAAACAGGTAAATCATCTTTGTTGCCAATCTCTTCACCCTCAGTGCTGAAGGTGACTTTTGATCCCTTAAACCACACGTTCCCAAAGCATCCACAACAACTGAGAGCTGAGACAACTACAGAACTCCTAACAGAAGGAAACAAGACATCCCACACGCAAAGTAGGAATCAAGTTTCAGTTCCTAACAATGGAAACAGGCCTTTAACATAGGTATCAGTGTGTTATTTAAGTAAATTCAATGTGAGATTAATGCTAGACGTGGCAGAAAGGTCTTTTTATTTCTTCCGTGAAAGATACACCCAAGTAGGAGGTGGCACTGTCCAAGTATTTTTTCATTCCAGAGACTAACAAATCAGCAACTAAATAAGGTACATGTTCAGTATCAGTGACACCAAAAGAATTCTGCTTAAAAGGACAGTGTAATTTATCATGCCAACAAGGACTGGTAGGAGACAGGAGGAAAGCATATGCTAAAAACAAAAGTCACTGGAGAAAAATATACAACAGACATTTTGGAAGCAATCACATCTGAGTTGGTGTTGATGATAAATACTTTGAGTTTAAAAACATACAGACTCTAGCTACAAGTTAAACCACAGACCTCCAAAGCAAGCTGGCTGGATTTATGTTGCTCCCACAAGTAGCTGCCCTTCACTAACTCATTACTCCACTATTTACGAATGCAAAACCTAGTAACTTATGGAAACATAAATTACTGACTTATCAGCCCATACTCTAGGATAAAGTATTGTCCAACATGAAAGCACATGGAAAGAGAACCTACAGAATTAAAAACGAGAAAAAGAATTAATTAAAAAAATTTCCAAAAGTTCCATATTATGCCAGCTCATTTTCCTTCCCAACAAGGACATCAGATTTTTCACTGCTGTTCTATGAACCTTTTTTCTTCAGCGCAGAAAGCACAAACTCAGTTTGAAAGTAGATCAGCTATCACTACTAGCAGAATCACATGAATTTCCAAGAATCACTTTTATCACTTTTCCTCAGTACAATATGACAGGCAAGCTGTTGAATCTTAGCCATACTCAGCGTGGGTGAGAGAAAAAGCACAGCTAAATGCACAGGGTTTGGGGGAAAAGGAATCGGCTTTTGTACGACATCATCTCCCAAGTGAACACACAAAGGCACCTGGATGCTCTATCACAGTGCCGCTCCCAGTCAAACCAGCAAGGGCATGTCTGCTGGCACCAGAGTGAAAAAAACACTTCTTGTGCAAATCAACATGAAACATGTTGACCAATGACTAAAACAAACCCCCAGACCCCTCAGTGGTAAGTGGTGTACACAGCCAAGCTTCCAGAGCAGATTAGGTGTCTATTAATTATGAAGGTTGCAGAGAAGAGGCTTCTGGGTTTTCATAAACTCACTTCTTTCAGAAAAACTCTCCCTAGAGCTGCTTTCCTCGGACATTGACGCTGTGCACACTTCTACAGAGGTGCAGACACAAATGCTCCAGTCTAATAGTTTTAGTCTAGTCTAATATTTTAAGAATAATGAAGTTCTAAATGTATGTGATCCTGTAAAATGTCTGAACACTGACAGCGCTTCACATCAGCACTGAAGACGACACCAAGCCCTAGGTAAGGCTCTGATGTTTTGTGACTCAGTTTGTGCCACCCTTTTTCCAAATCAGTATTATAGAAATAAGCAGAATTAAGTAAACTTTAATATGAAATCATGGGGAACATTCTAACCACTCCAGCTAAGGGGCTGGGGTTTGTTTTGTTTATTTTGCTAATATCGTAGGTTTATGGCACCATATTAAATTTTCAAACATTTATCCATTTGTTATTAATAAGCCTCCTACTCAAGTCACATTTTGAGAAACTTTCCCTCTATGCAGGGAACTTATCCCTTTGATGCTGGACAACACGCCTTTGCTTTAACAGGGAATAATAGAATTGCAAGGAAAAAAACCTCCTATGATGCTCAATTGCCTGAAGCATTACAGGAGCTGACCTTTCTGTCACACTCATTTGCAGGTACCTAAAAAAACCCCAAACCCCCAAACCCTACTAGAAAACTCCTTAGTATATTATTAGTCACAGAATATTGATACTAAATGCAAGTCTTTGGTTCCTTCCCCTCTTGTCACAAAAGGGCATGAAAGTTAAAAAAAAACAAAACCTCTCTACCACTTCACTGAATATAAATATCATCATTTTGCATACGTGGAGACTGAAGGAAAAACTAATTTATTTAACTATGGGAAAACAAATTCAGTGGCATTATCTGGTGGCTGAAACAACCTCCTCCCCCAGCCTCACAGGAGCACAAGCCATGACATAACTTCAAGCTTGTACCTTTTCTTTCAGGTTTTGGGTTTTGTATACTCTTACCTCCTTAATTTTCTTTCATATCAAAAATTAATCACTTTGAATCACACATGAATTCTCAATTTTGAGGAATCACTTAGTATCCTCAGGTATGTAATGAGGCTAAATTCACAATCCAAACAGATAAGTAGTGACACTGATCTAAAACCTGATAATTCTCATGTTTACAAGAAAGTAGCAGTGATATTTCAGTGTAAACCACAGCTTACAAAGTCTCAGCTAAAGAGAACCCTTGGAGAAAGTCCATCTGCAAAGTACTACGAGAAAAGATTTCATTTTAATGTTTAGTTAACCATAGGATGAACCGTTATTTTCAAACCTACCCACAATATTGAGAGAGTTATTTTAGTTTCAAGAATACTTGGGTCTACCATTGCCACATTTTATTCTCTACTTACAAGGGCTATTTCTATCTGAATTTAACAACATTTGGCATGTGGCCAACACTGTTTTCTCCTTAAGTCTTCTATACATCTATCCTTCAAGCACCCAGAGAAGGAAGAATAAGTACCATGTGGAAAAACACACTAACACCCCCAAAACCCTTCCAAATGTGCTCAGAAGCAGGTGGAACACCGTGTGCACACTGTACTGTGTTTAGGTTTTTAGCAAATGATAACCAAAACAGGCTCCATTTTTCTATGTTCTACTTTCAGCATACTATCACAGACGATTTGGGTTCAAGTACTTGGATTTTAAACTCTGAAAACCAAGCAAAATTAAGCAGCTCAGTAGCTTCGCATGAGAGGACTTGCCCAAACTCACATTTGCCAGCAGTAGACAATTGATCTTGACCTGAAAAAGTCACTAGGAAAAATTTAACAGTGCTCTGAACCAGATTTAAAATGTACCACAGCACAAAATGTACCATCATCAGCAATTCAATAGAAACTCTGGTTTTCAGGGAGGATACTGACTCTGGGAGCCACAGAGACTGTGCCACTCCATCCCTGTTTGCCCTTCCACACATGTATCAAGGTTCAGTGGCTGCACAGCCTGGAAAACATGGAATATGTCTAGCTTGTTGAAGGAAAAGAGACTCCCAGCAACTGTCAGTTCTTAAAGCAGCTTTCCGTAACCAGAGCCAATTACACTAAGCCTTGGATGAATCAACAGAGCACGAATTAAGCAGTGGCAAGGCACTGCATGCAGAGACCTGCACTCTGCAGCAGCAAGAACTTGCAGAATAAAGCCCAAAGATGCATTTACAATAAGTCATGCTCATGCCTCAGTTTATCTGCTGCTCAGCACCAGAGCAAAGCAGTAACTCAAATGCAGCAGCACAACATCTGAACCCTCCTGCAGCTCATAAACCGAAAACACTTGTAGGACTTCCTGTTCGCTGACTTTAAATACACAACACAACCACTCTACTACAAACCTACAGGGTCAACCATTTCACAGTTTACTTTCAGCATCAAAACCTATCTACATATTCTACAAATATTTCCCAGAGACAGTGAATACATAAAAAACTTCCCACGCCTTTTCTCTCTTCACAGAGAGATATCCAAATGTCCACAATACCCTTCTATCTTCCTCCCATCATCTGAGTAAAGCTTATTAATTTTCATAATGTGGAGTATTTCAGTTTAGCTTGCAGAAGGGGCTGGAAAAACTGACATACACCTTAATATTTGTTTAAAATATCCTCATTATTAATAAAGAAACTTACAACAATTATGTGTCTCTTAGAGGCCTCAAACCCAACTTTTAACTACAATTCAGCTTTCCAGAGTTCACAGCAGCACAGTTAGTTGTTTTCAGGATACTCACTTCCAAATGCATTTGAAGATGTAGACTATGTCCAGTTCTTTCTTACTTTATACTCTACTAACTATAAAAATTAGAAAAGAGTGCACATTTTAGTTTCATTTTGCTACCTTCACATGGAAAACTCTACATGAGCTGTCCCCAAATGTCAGCTCTGCCTCTGTTCATAGAGCATGGAATCCCAGCTGAATGGTAAATAATTTAGAGGTATTTTTACTGTTCCTGATAAGCACATCAACATTAATATCATTGGCCAACATACTAAAGTCAACATACTCAGTTTATATAAACACAAGAAGCAACCCTACCTGTATTTGAGGGTTGTGTTTTTAAGATAATATCTCATTCTATAACACTGCGTAAGAAGTTAGAAACTAAAACACCTCCTAAAATTCCGAAATACTTCTGCATATAAAATTACAATGAAAATGTGGTATTGCACTCACTGTGAGTAAATGAAAATCAAATGCTGCTTTGATATTCTGGACAAATATCTACCTTTTTCTCACCTGCTCTAACAGCAAGCCTAAACTGTGTTTTTCTTAGCTTTGGGCTATGGGTTTTTTGTTGTGACATCTCCAGAGTGAATGCTTTTCATTCCAACAGATAGTTCTGATGATATTTATGCAGGGTGCGTATCATTCACCCTTAAGCATTTGTTTTCTGTTGCACACCTTTACCACAGTTAGCACATGGCAAAGCTCACGTTTAATCATGTTCCTTTAACTTACTGTTTTATGGAAGAGGATTTGAATTTGAATGGGTCTTTCTTATGCTTAAGATCAGGTCTTATTTTATTAGTTATCTTCTAAGTATGTTTCTCTAAAATACAAGCAACAGCCAGAGCCTGAGCAGTTCTTTTTATCACTTAGAACCCTGAACAACCTTCACAGATTCTCATGGCTCATAGTTCTCGTAGCAAGTAAATCTAGAAGAAAATAAAGGGACAAGAATGGGTATTAAAAAAAACACAAAAAAACAACACCCCAAAACTAAAATCAAAACCAACAAAAAACCCCACCAAACCGACAACTTCATCACTGTTCACCCTGTTCTGACCATCTGTAGTGGAGAATGTTCCACTACACACGTGGTGCCCAAGTCATGTTGTCACAAAACCACCTACACAAGGTCTTAATTTTGAAATGTTTGTGTCCCTATCCTGTGATTATTTCTGCTAAAAAAAAAAAAGTAATCTAAATTCTATTCTGTCACGACTGTCCTATCACAGCTGAACACAGCTTCCGCTCGTCCAAGTAAAAAAAAGAAGCTTGGACAATTTTAACCCTTCTAAGTCACATGGCAGCCAGACAAGTCCCCTTGTAGCCATACCTTCAATTAGCTTCATCTCCCTGTAGTATTCCTAACTCCTCCTCCAGATGCTGTGCAGCTCTGTATCTCTAGATAACAGATTTAGCCAAGAGCAAGAAGAAGGGCCTGTTGGCAAATTGCATTATGTTCACTTGAATTACTGGTGAACATCTCTGGATTTTAGCAGTTACAATCATAACACCAGCTACCAGAAGCCTGTGGTACAATGAACTTGGGGGAAGGCTTTTTTTCTGCACCAATAACATACATTATTCTACTTACTGCATTCTTCAGGCAAAGCCTGGTATTTGTAGGAAAACTGCTTTGTTAATGTCACAGCCCAGACATCAAAAGCACGGATTATAGAGAAGCACATTGTCCTTCCAGATGTACATGACCTGCCAAGATGTCATTTTCAACAGCTGATTTAAAAGCAGGATACAGTTGAGAAACTGAATTTCATGACACAGATGCACATATTTACTAATCAATCTTAGGAAAAAAAAAATCAAGTAAAACCCCCACCCACTGTGCATATCAATAGTTGGATGCAAATCAATGAATCACTTTAGTCCTTTTATTTTTTTCAATTGAATTTCAATCCTCAATCAAAGCTCACGCTTGATTCAGGCAAGCTACTGAGTCACATCATTCAAAGAGAGTAAGACAAAAATATCACTGAATGCTGATCCTTCATTGAAAATGGGCCATTCCCTCATTCTCCTTAGATACTTCACTTCTGTAATTAAATTGTACCTGTAGAATTAGACCCCTTCCATTACAAAGCTCTATTACTCAAAATCATTTCCTGGGTACTAAGCCTGCAACACACCAAATCATCCAGAACAGTTCAGCAAAAACATAACGTCATATATCCACATGACTTTCAACTGATACAGTCAGCAAAGCACAGACATTCTGCAGGGAAGGAAATATAAAAAAGGGACCTTCTGAAAAGCATGCTCAACATTTCACGCTTATCCTCTAAATGTCAAACAACTGAAGATGTTCATCCTGCAAGCTATTACTTTTAAAACTTGCCTGCTGTGATTCTGAAACTCGAGTCCATTTATTTCACTTTTATACAACTTCACTCCTTCTTTCAGAGGTCTATCACCAGAGAAATTCATACTGAAAGGAAGCAAAGCTCAACTTCTTTGTTGCAAATATGAGCTTCAACTCATTAATTTATGCAATATACCAGCCTAAACATTCAAATGGATGCTTAAGTAATGCTGCCTGATATGACTGAACACATCCACCCAGCCATTCATGTACTTCATCTTCTCTTAAACTTCATTTTAGATACACGTGTGAAGAACTTCTAAAGAAAAAAATCACTAATTTCTGTGGCTTGAGTGTGAAACTGGATCCAGCAGCCAAATACCCCTGCAAGCACTCATGTTTGCTACGCAGGTGTTTTAAAATGTCACAAAAAAATCTACATGCAATAAAGGACGTAACAAAAAACCAGTACCAGCTAATTGCACAAGTATTACTAACGTGCCGTTTTAGGCTCTGTTCTACGATTAAGGTGACTGCAAAGCTCGGTGCATGCGATGCTGCCCATCACCGCTTTTCTGTTCCAAAACAAAAGGCAAATCCGACAGATTCCCTCCCCCGCGGCTCGGAAGGCGCAGTTCTAACAGGCTGCTGAGGACTGATGTCCGTGCTGGGCTCCAAGCGGCGCCTGGACGAGCCCGGAGCGCGGCTGAGGATCCGGCCGGGGC